>SJYT01043631.1:298813-320287 GCA_006410635.1 Cephalophus harveyi
GTGGTCATGTATGGATGTGAGAGTTGGACTGTGAAGAAAGCTGAGCGCTGAAGAATTGATGCTTTTGAACTGTGGTGTTGGAGAAGACTCTTGAGAGTCCCTTGGACTGCAAGGAGATCCAACCAGTCCATTCTGAAGGACATCAGCCCTGGGATTTCTTTGGTAGGAATGATGCTTAAGCTGAAACTCCAGTACTTTGGCCACCTCATGCGAAGAGTTGACTCATTGGAAAAGACTTTGATGGTGGGAGGGATTGGGGGCAGGAGGAGAAGGGGACGACAGAGGATGAGATGGCTAGATGGCATCACTGATTCGATGAACGTGAATCTGAGTGAACTCCGAGAGTTGGTGATGGACAAGGAGGCCTGGCGTGCTGCGATTCATGGGGTCGCAAAGAGTCGGACACGACTGAGCGACTGAACTGAAGACTATCAAAACAAGAGAAAAAGTAAACCTGAGTGACTGAACTGAACTGAAGACTATCAAAACAAGAGAAAAAGTAAACCTGTGTTTGTTTGGAGGTGATGGGGGAGAAAAATCAGGGTGGGGAGGAGAGGGAGGGCAGGAAAAACTATTTCCTAGAAACAGGAAATAATCCAGTGATGACAAGAACTACCGTTCAAGAGCCCAGTCACAACAAAGATACATCTCAAACTACCGATTGAGAAATTACTTTCATAAAAACTTTTCAACAGAGTTTTGTCCAAGCTCCTTCATGATCCTCAGGCTCTCCTGTCTCCATTGGAGCCAAGAAAAAAGAATGATTTCTATTGATCACACAAAACACTCAAATCCAGGAGCTGCAGTAAGCTAGACAGACACAGCCACAGGTCCAGGACAATCCTTCCCTGTTATCTCAAAGCCAACATGGTTGTTGGCTTAGGAAGAAGAAAAATAACAAATACAAAACACATTTTTCATTTTAACGGTCACCTACTTTTATAGGGGCTTCCCTGATAGCTCAGTTGGTAAAGAATCCGCCTGCAATGCAGAAGACCCCAGTCCGATTCCTGGGTTGGGAAGATCCGCTGGAGAAGGGATAGGCTACCCACTCCAGTATCCTTGGGCTTCCTTTGTGGCTCAGCTGGTAAAGAATCCGCTCACAATGTGGGAGACCTGGGTTTGATCCCTGGGTTGGGAAGATCCCCTGGAGAAGGGAAAGGCTACCCACTCCAGTATTCTGGCCTGGAGAAGTGGCAAAGACACGACTGAGCCACTTTCACTTTTACAAGGGTAATTTTAAAATAAAATTATAGAGGTAATTTAAAAAGAAAGTTTGGTTTTTGATAATTCTCAGCAAGCTGAAAAATAAGCTATTTCAATTGCTTTAATAACATAAAGGATGATCTGCAAGGCTCTGCTACTCTAAGGCTGGTAGTGAAAGCGACAGTGGGCACAGGTGCAAATACAGAGAGCATAACTGGGGGCTGAACAGGGTAAGGGCGTCATCTGGGAAGCAAGAGTAGAAAGGCTCTTCTGGAGTTGAGGTAGGATGGTTTGGGAATCTGCAGGCAAAGTCAGGCCCAGTCCAGAAGGGCCAACAATAGTGCTTCCAGAAGTTTGTGGTCTCAGCAACCAGACAGGGCCATTAGGGGCCCATCTGCCCAACCCTCCAACACATAGTCAGGCCTCCTGACTTTACAGGAACCTCAGCTGATCTGACTAGACTGTCTTAAAAATTTGTTGGGCTGCACCCTGCAGGCCTACAATGCTGTACTCGCTCAGCTTCAAGACCGAAGAAGAAACAGCCCAGACTCAGTGACGGAGACATTAATGGTTTACTGGATGGGGGCGTTTACATGTCTGAGGCAAGGTTCTGGAGCGATATCCACCATGTGCAGTGGGTGGTGAGCAAGACATGGCAGCAGTCTTTGGTGCCAAAGGGAAGGGGAGATTGCTAGTTATAGGGGGAATTGACATCATGTTTGCTCATTGGTAACCAGGGAAACTAGCAGCAGGGCATGCCCCTTACCGCCCATTTTGATAAGAACAGTCACTAGCTGGGGCCTGGGGCAAATATGCAGGTGGGTCAGTCCTGTGAGTAGGTGTAGGTGAACAGGCACTGGTAGAGCAGGGGATGTATAGAGAGCAAGAGAACAGCCATCTTGAGTGGCCTGTGTCAGCCCACTGGGCCTGAGCTGGGCCTCCTCAAGAGCTAGGTGCCAGTGTGGCTCACCACTGCTAAGTCTTTCTCTAGGACTCAAGCAGTGGCTTCAGAGGTTTGGAATAAACTCTCCCAAATTAGGTTTTACTAAAACAAGCCACATGAGGCTAAAGCAGCACTACAACTTTTTAAAAATAAGAAAATCTTACAGCCCTTTTTGCTCATCTGCAAATGAGGCGGCTAGGTCAGATAAACAAAGATTGCTTCAAGGACCCAAACTGCTGGATAACTCTGTGTCCTGGAACCAGAGTCCATGGATTGGGTTCTAGACAAACCTGATCACCACGTGGCTGCTCCCTCTTCCTCCTAGGGAGTCCTCCAAGCCCCCTCTCACCCCCTCCATCCTTCATGGGTGGGCGGCTGGGGCCAGTAAAACTGACCTTCCTACAGCCAAGGTCAAGGGAAAAAGCACCCGACTGCTGTCCGGAACTTGACGTGACTGCGCCAAGGACACAGCACTGAATGAGGAGCGGGTGGGGAGCCAGTCAGACGTGGCTTTTGACACTCATGTCCTGATTCGCCACTACAGCAATCTGCCTCCTCAAGCATGCCATGCACGCTTGTTATTCCTGCTTGTCCTGGCCTTGGTATGGCCCTCCATGCACCAGCATGAACTGCTCTCTCAAGAGCTGAGAGCATGGTTCTCAACAGCTAGCATGTGACCAGCAGGATTGGGAAATAAGAATTCGTTATCCATCTGATAATCTAGCATCATAAAAAAGTAGCCTCCTGCCCTCTACTATCTCAACTCAATTATAACCGGACTCAAAATAAATAAACGAGGACAACCTTTTCTCAAGCTCTCAGGAACTGAAATGTCAATAAGGTCATTTCTCTCTCACCAGGTCTCCTTTTTCCAAAGCCACCAGCACAAGACCTTGGGTTTTAACACTGATTTTGAGTCTTGTGAGGGGAGGGCCTAAAGCTTCCACTGTCAATTACGATGATTTCTTGCCAGAGGTATGTTTAAGCAAAAGTCTGATTTGGTCATGAGCAAAGTATGCTAAATATGAACCCCATCCAGCCCCAGAATGGATGGGGGTGCAAGAGCTAGGTGATGTTGATAAACACCAGAGGCCAGAGGTCTGGTGTCTGGGAAAACAGGTTCTATTTTTCAGGTCCACCATTCTGCAGAAAACAACTAACAGTGAAATCAATATTTTAAAAAAAACAAAACTGAAAAGCACAGAAGCTTCAACAACTGAGTAAAGAATCACGAGGCCAGAAGGAAGAAAGAACCTCAGAGAGATGGGCCTTACAGAAGCTGCTCTTGCCCTCAAAACAATGGATGATTCTGCCAAATTGGAACCTTCATTTTATTGATCTTCTGAGTGGAAATCGTAGTTCGGGGCTGGCTGAGGTGGAGCCCTAACTGGAGAGTGTTCCCCAGTGAGCTGGGACATCAAAGGGCTACATCTACCTGGGAGTAGGTGAACCAGAGGCAAATGGCCCTCACTTAGATCTGAGAGCTCCGAGGCCATTAAGCTAAGTAAAGGAAGCCAGTCACAGAAAGATGAATACTGTGTGATTCCATTTTGCGAGCTATCTAAAGTACTCAAATTCAAATAAACAGAAAGTAGGATGGCAGTTACCCAGGGCTGGGGAGTAGGAAGCTGGGTGTTGTTTTGTAATGGATATAGAGCTTTGTATGATGAAAGAAGTCTATAGATCGGTTGCATAACAATGTGAATATACTTTTGCTACTGAGTTGATTCCCTGGTGGATCAGACGGTAAAGCGCCTGTCTACAATGTGGGAGACCCGGGCTCGATCCCTGGGTTGGGAAGATCCTCTGGAGAAGGAAATGGCAATCCACTCCAGTACTATTGCCTGGAAAATCCCATGGACAGAGGAGCTTGGTAAGCTACAGTCCATGGGGTCGCAAAGAGTCGGACACGACTGAGCGACTTCACTTCACTTCACTGAGTTGTACACTTAAAAAGAGGATGGTAAATTTTAAGTTATTTCTATTTTACTGTAAGACTCTTGAGTCCCTCGGACTACAAGGAGATCAAACCAGTCAATCCTAAAGGAAATCAACCCTGAATATTCGTTGGAAGGACTGATGCTCAAGTTGAAGCTCCAATATTTTGGCCACCTAATGCAAAGAGCTGACTAATTAGAAAAGACCCTGATGCTGGGAAAGGTTGAAGGCAGGAAGAGAAGGGGATGATAGAGGATGAGATGGTTGGATGGCATCACTGACTCAATGGACATGAGTTCAAGCAAGCTCCAGGAGATGGTGAAGAACAGGGAAGCCTGGCATGCTGCAGTCCATGGGGTCACAAAGAGTCAGACTCGACTGAGCAACTGAACAACAATAACTAAAAAATAACTTTAATTTCACCAGTCGAAACTTTAGAGTGAAATAATATAATACTCTGAACCACTTATGCTGACTAAAAAAATTCAAAAAGCTCACATTGTTCTTTAGTGTTTAAACCGCCATGTGGTTATCTTCTAAGATAATAAACGCAGATGCATTCATTTACACTCTCATACTTTCAGCGGGTGGGGAAGTTATTTAGAGCCAAATGCTCTCTGAACCGTAGTCAGGTCTGTTTCAAGGAAGCAGAGTATCTTGAACCATTCTGGGGATGGGTCTTGACTGAAGTCTTCACTGTAAGTCCAGTAAAGTTATTATGCCTTGTAAAGATGTTCATAGCTCTAAGACTGAGAAAGCCTCTAATAAGGGTTTCTCGCCCCAGCACTGATGCAGGATCATAGTCTATTCAGTCTAAAAATAAGGAGCAAACCAGGGGCTCCCATCTAACCTGAATTCAGAAAAAACAAGGGCCTCAACAAGCTGGGAGCCAACTGCCCTCCAAACATGCCCTCCCATGGACATCACGAACTCCATGATATCAACCTCAGTGAAGTCAGTGAGAATAGCAAACATCCATGAAATTTATATTATTTCTAGTCACTCAAAAAGTTTATCATTAATTAGTCCACGAAAAGCCAATCAACAATAAATCAGATTGTACAATGAACAATGAAGAACCCTTTCAAGGCTCACTGTTGGCATTTATTAACTTGGATATAACAACCTCTCTGAATCTGATAGGTTTGTTTTCTGTGGGTTTTCTGGACTAGTTTGCTATTAATAACTGCCCTTCCTGCCTCTAGCTGTATTTGAAACAATTCAATCTCGGGATCTTACAGAGCCATGAAAAGAGAAGAGCTCCTTCCAGGCCACCCACTCATCAGCAACTCATCTCCTTGGTCCTCTCACATTATAACAGCCAAACAGTGATGTAGCCATTATTATTATCAACATCAACATTATTATTATTAATTTCTCAGTCATATACTAGGTTAGAGGAAGTGCTGGAGGAAGGAAAAAGAGGCAGGAAATGAGCAGCTGTGACTGAAAATTAAACTTGTCTCCAGATGTAGAGAGCACAGTTACACAGCATCTTAAGAGGCAAGCCTGGTTTGGGACATGCCTTGTTTCTCAGGAGCATCTCTAATCCTTCAAGATCATTGTGAAAATTCTTTGTCTTTGTAAAATTTGGCCCATTAAGATATTTGCTGTCTCTGGACAAGCTTGCACTTGGACATATGATGTATGGGCACCATCTGCTAGCATGGGTTGTGTCAGTCAATAGTCTTAATTCCAAAGCATCTCTTGGCAGAGGAAGAGTCAAGCTGCATTGTACTGCAGAGAATGTCCTAACATCTCTTATCTGCGCAAGCTTTTAATAGGATTTGGTTTTATGAAAAGTAGAGGAGGGCCTCAGGACTCATTTTTTTCCACCTTGATGCTGCAGAGGAAGTGGTGAATCTGGTCAAGAACAACTAGTATAGGCAGGTCTGATTTAGCCTAAAAATCTCAAGTACATCTTAATAGTCATCCCTTGATTCATTTAAATTCAATGAAGCAGCTGAGAACTGCCAGCAGCCAGCAGATTCTAACCTGTTAATACTCCACCTTACAAACAAAAATCAATATTGACATTGTAGATAATGAACTAGTGCTGGCCTGAGCTTCATTTAAAGAGAGAAGGAAGAGAAAGGATGGTACTCTCCCACCAGCACCGGCATTCTCACAAGGCACTTAGACCTTGACTGGGAGAAACCTGGAACGCCTGTGCCATCAGTCATCAGGTTCCCAGACTGACTCAAAGTCTCTTCCAACCTAGTAGAACAAGACAACCCAAGGTTGATACGATTAACACACAACAGCTTCACCCTCTGCAGCCACTGCACAGACTTTTACACCTACTGTGAGGAAGGCCCACCCGGGAAGAGGGCCACCTCCCTGAAGGAAAAAGGGGTTCAGAAGCATCAATGTGAAGAGAATTCTGCTTTATAGATTGCTGGATGGTTCTGGTAATGAAATCCAAATGCAGTAACTCTTTCAAAACCAGGTCACAACTCTGGCACAACTACACGAGGCCTACAGAGGTTTATAAAAGATAATCCTGATGCCATCCATGAGGGGCGGGAGTGGGGAGATCTCAAGGAGACAACAGATGTCATATGATGACATCTATATGAAAATTTAAAACAAAACAACCCTGAAGTAATGAAAACTCAGGATAGATATGCCCAAATCAGATGGTGCTAAATAGAATAAAGAAGGAATTCTTTTTTCAGCAGAAAAACCATGTTACGTGACTTAGGAGGAAGTGATGTGAACAAAATAATCTGCCGGATGTGAAACAGCAGCATATGGAAAGGCACTGAGATGAAAACAAGTCAATCAAGATAGAACAAGACAGTTGCTAAATGACTGGGTCGGCTACAGCTGAAGGGCTGTTCTGGAGGCATGGCAGGAAGATTAATATTTGATTTCAGAGACAGGGAATTAATTGCTCAACGCCTCTGAAGCCTCAGTGCTTGGATTTATATTTAAATCTTAGGAAACAGAACCACTGTAGGTTCTTGGGAAGTCTGCAACCTGAATGTAAATAGTTTTGTTCAGGTGAGTGCCTGGAACCTGGAAGACTGTGGTGCTGAACATCCAGGAAGGTGAGCAAAGGGTAGTGACTGTGGTCACAAAAAAGCACATTTTTCAAGAGGTCATCAGGTCAAAGGTTATTAAGGGGGTGAATCTGACAAAGAGTAAATGGAGTTCCTTATTCAGTTTTCATCTGTGCAACCAGGAGATCCAACCAGTCCATCCTAAAGGAGATCAGTCCTGGGTGTTCATTGGAAGGACTGATGTTGAAGCTGAAACTCCAATACTTTGGTCACCTGATGCGAAGAGCTGACTCACCTGAAAAGACCCTGATGCTGGGGAAGATTGAGGGCAGGAGAAGAAGGGGACGACAGAGAATGAGATGGTTGGATGGTATCACCAACTCAACGGACATGGGTTTGGATGGACTCCAGGAGTTGGTGATGGACAAGGAGGCCTGGCGTGCTGCGGGGTTCATGGGGTTGCAAAGAGGTGGACACGACTGAGCGACTGAACTGAACTGAATTGATTTATTTATGGCCACACTGTGTGGCTTGTGGGATCTTAGTTCCCTGACCAAGGATTGAACTCAGGCCCTGAAAGTTCAAGAGTTCTAACCCCTGGACTGCCAGGGAACTCTCACAACCATTTAAAGTCTGACATTATTTCCAAATGAAAAACAACAACAAAAGCAGTTTCCTAATTACTGTTTGGCTTTGGGTCTGTTGTCATATATTGCTCCTTCCCTCTGCCCATGGGCCCTTCCTATAAGAGTTATCAAGCTCAGTTACAGGAGGGAGCCCAAGTTTTAATACTCTTTGAATTTTTAAAACTTTATTTTGAAATAATTATAGACTCTCAGGAAGTTGGAGAAGGCAATGGCACCCCACTCCAGTACTCTTGCCTGGAAAATCCCATGGACGGAGGAGCCTGGTAGGCTGCAGTCCATGGGGTCGCTAGGAGTCGGATACGACTGAGCGACTTCACTTTCACTTTTCACTTTCATGCATTGGAGAAGAAAATGGCAACCCACTCCAGTGTTCTTGCCTGGAGAATCCCAGGGACGGGAGCCTGGTGGGCTGCCGTCTCTGGGGTCGCACAGAGTCAGACACGACTGAAGCGACTTAGCAGCAGCTCACGAAGTTGCATAAGAGAAGTCCTGTATACATTTCACCAATCATTCCTTATATTTTAAAATCAAACTTTTTTTAAGTGATTTTTTGATCATGCCATGAGGCATGCAGGATCTTGGGTTCCTCACTAGGGACCGAACCTGCACCCCCTGCAGTGGAAGCACAGTCTTAACCACTGGACCACCAGGTCAAACCTTAAAGGCAAATTCCAAATGGTCAAGAAGTCAAGTTTTAACCACAGACCACAAATTCATCCCTGTAAGAAAAACGAACTCCAATGGGCAGAGTGAAACTTCTGCTTATAAGGACTTTCTAATAGTCTTGCTTAAGGTCTTCAACGGTCAACTTTAGGAAGACATCATCAGTAGATACTTCCCAAGTACAGAAACAGCCAATTCACCCGAAAGTTCAAAAGGCTAACAACAATAAAGCTCAACTGACTACATACAACAAAGAATCAAGAAACAAATCAATGAAACAATTTTGGTCACCAAACTTCATCATTAAAATATAACATGAGATGATGTCAAGGGCATGTTGAGACAAACCCTCTATTACATTGGCACATAATCAGCAAAAACTTCTCTGAAACCAATTCTGTAGTAACTATTAAGTACCTCAATAATGTTCACACCTACACACACCATGCAAAAAAAGGACTGGAGGGGGATTAATGCTAGTTTTCTCCATATAACAGGCTTATCAGTAATTTTTATTTTCTACTTTTTAGGTATTTCCAAATCCTATTAAATAGGTAATTCCAAATACTTTCATAATCTCGGGGGGGGGGAATTACACGTAATAAGTGTATGTAAATTTTTATAATAAAACATTAATTTCAGAATATCTAACTGTATTAATACTAGCCACTCATCCCCTACACCTTACCCATGAGAAAACTAAGACACAGGAAGATTCATTTTTATAAAATGAGTCACATCATATGTATGTATGTAATCTGTTTTTATACTCAAGAAGTAACCTAGCATCTGGAAAGTAATCTAGAATCTGGGAATCAGCAAGATCTTTGTGTTTAGTTCTACTAACTTGGTAGGAATCTGACCCTCAAGCAAATTTATTTACTCTAACCAAGCCTCCATTTCTCCATTTGCAAAATGGGAATGACAAAAGACAATTCAGAAGATTAAACAGAACAAGTTATATAAAGTACTGAACATGGTTCCTGGTACAGAGCAAGCATTTCTAAAGTGTTAACTGTTCGTATCTAAGTATTTCCTCAAGGCAATAGATTCTTTCACACACAACTTAAGTTTTATGAAATGAATATAATGGAACCATTTCAACACGGGCTACAATTTTTTTTTTGCTATTACACACAATGTTGTAATACATTATGATGCTATACATACCTTTGACAGCTTCTCCAATTATTTCCTTGTGTGTGTGTGTGTTTGCTCAGACATGCCCAACTCTTTGTTACACTATGGACTGTAGCCTGCCAGGCTCCTCTGCTCATGGAATTTTCCAGGCAAAAATACTGGAGCAAGTTGCCATTTCCTTCTCCAGGGGATATTCCTTACCGAGGGATCAAACCTGCATCTCCTGTGTTGGCAGGTGGGCTCTTTACCACTGTATCACCTGGGAAGCCCGATTATCCGCTTAGTAAATATTTTTGGATGTGGAATTACAGGGCCAAATAGCATATATAAATTTTCACTGCACTTAAAAAAAACATGCAATTTCAAGTTCATTGTAAAAAAATTTTCGAAAAACTGATGTACGGAGAGGAAAAGTGAAAAGTTCTCCTGCTCTCCCCCAAAATCCCCCATGCACCCTGTCCTTCTATATTTATTTATAAATACACACAAACACAAAAAGCCATTTTTGTTTGTAGTCTTTAGTCATACCATACATATTGTTTCGCACTTTGTTCTTCACATATTTCCTGGACCCCTTTCGAATGCCAATACATAAAAATCTACAGGCACACACACTTTTGCTACATGGTATGGATATACCATCATTCATTTAATCATTCTTTTATTGATAGAAATGAAAGTTTTTTTCCAGTTTTTACACTAAAAACAATGCTGCTTTGAAAAGCTTCCTATATACATCTTATGCACAGAGTAAGTCTATCATAAAGTTTCTACCTTGAACCCTTGTCATGACTGAACACTATTTTTAATTATTCCCCATCTGATGGATGGAGAAAAGGCACCTCAGTGCTTTGGGAATCAGTTCATGTTCCCCCTAGCTGTTTCTCTTCTCTTAACTGGCCATTCATGTTTCTTGCCCAAGGATTTTTCTTAATCACTTTATATACCATGGATAATTAACACTCTGTCTACTATATGTGCGGGAAATATTTTTCCCCATCTCTGACTTCTAATCATTATGGTCTTTTAAAAAAACATGCAAAGTTTTATATTTTTAGTGTTGAACCTCTCAATCTTTTTCTTTATAAGTTTCTTAGTTTTTACTTCCTGAAGAAGCCTTCTTCATTCCATCAGCATTAAAGTATTACTCTCTGAAATCATTTTAGAAAACACTGACCGTAACATATATAATACATATAACGTTCTCTGTTCCCTATACAAGAATTAAGTTTTGACTCTGGGAAAAACTGACCCATATGGACAATCATATTTTCCAGCTATAATAAGCAATAAAGTACTTGAATTTTTCCTCTCCAAATCATACTGCTGCTGCTGCTATGTCGCTTCAGTCGTGTCCGACTCTGTGCGACCCCAGAGACAGCAGCCCACCAGGCTCCCCAGTCCCTGGGATTCTCCAGGCAAGAACACTGGAATGGGTTGCCATTTCTTTCTCTAATGCATGAAAGTGAAAAGTGAAAGTGAAAGTGAAGTCACTCAGTCATACTAGTCAACCAAAAAACCTAGTTTACTTATCTGAATCCACTCATATCTGTTGACTGTTTAGTTTCACATGCAAAAAGTATTTTTGAATAATTCTTCATAAGTTGAAAAAAAGTCTCTGAGAACTTAAAGAAATTAGCCTTTCTTTTTCAGTGAGAAACAATACTTTTCATACATGTATCAATAGACTTAATCTTGATACAGGGCAGTAAAATCTGCTTAAATGTATACTTATGTCAGAATTTTATTTACAGGTAAAGAATCTGAGGCCTGAAGAAGACAATGTTTTAAAAATCAGGTTAAAGAAGTCTGTGTGAGTGTGGAGGGGAGAGCAGTGGGAGTGAAAGGAAGTGGAGGGGAGCAGATGAGAGAAGGCGGCAGGAAGGAGGGCTTTGCAGACGTGGGCTGTGTGCTGGCCCTGGGAGACTGGACAAGCTGACTTTGGAGACCCAGATGGAGAGTACCTTCCAAGTGAAGGATGGAGTGAGGGTAAAGGGAAGGAGGCAAGACACCCAAGGCCACATTCAACACCTGCAAGAAGGCCTGGAGGTACCGGGTTCCTGGCAGAAGTCCTGGACAGCCACCTGTCCACACTGTGGTTCCCTCTGAAGCAAAGCACCCACCCCCCACCCACCCCCAAAATGGCAACCCACTCCAGTGTTCTTGCCTGGGGAATCCCAGGGACGGGGGAGCCTGGTGGGCTGCCGTCTATGGGGTCGCACAGAGTCGGACACGACTGAAGCGACTTAGCAGCAGCCCTGTGATATGAGCCGGCCCTGAAGCCCGCCCCCCAGTGTGAGGTTTTGGCAACTGCTCAGTCGGTGGTGGAATCAGTCACTGAAAACGCAGACCAAGGGAAGCCGTGAGGCAGCAAGGCTAGGAGCCCAGGGGAGGCCCAAGGCCCTCAAATGACAGGGACGGGCTCGCGCCCTTCACCTCCCAGGACCTTGGGTTCTTTCGCTGTGAACCAGGGGCAAGGGGAGAGAGCGTCCTCCATTGTGTTTAAGGAATTTTCCAGAAAGCTCTAAATTTTATCAGTCTATGAGTCTATAATTCAATTTCCATGAAAAGAACCTCCTTAGAGTCCTACTTTTTCATTTTGTACCAGAGAAATTCTTGGCCAGTGCTCAAGCTAAGTACACTTGGACTAATGTGCCTAAGGCAATTAAGTCCAAATACTTTTCTAATAATATTGCAACAGTTCATCTCACATTAACAAACACTTCTAGACCTTCCGGACTTGTCTTGCTTAGCCCAGCTGTAGAAACATCCCTTATCTCTGGTTACAGGTGGAGAGTGGGCTGAGTCCGCTAAGAATGTGATGGATTAGCAGCACCTGGGTGTGCTGTGGCAAGAGGACATGTGTCAGTCTGGCTCCCTCAGGCATCCCTTATCCGTCCCGCCCTCCACCCCCACATCCCCAATGCCACACTGCACAAAAGGGCTGCCTCTGCGCCAGCTGTGCTAAGGACAACTCCCATCAGGCTCTCTACCCCACCGCTTCCTCTGTCCTTACTTGGCACAGACATCCCTTCCAGCGCAACCTCTTCGCTCCTCCCTCCTGTGGATTCATCCCACACCAGCTCCACGTTCCCACTGCCCTCACTTCTACAGTGCCCTGCAGAGAGCCCCAGGGACACAACTCCCTGCCTCTCTCACAAAACACCATCCGCCTTCTATTCTGCCTGGCTTTTTTTCTCAATGGAGAGGAGACCAAAGTAAGAGAAAGGCTGGCCTCATTTTCAAGACCAAACCACCATCTGCACCACCCTCTAAGTCATCAGCACTGCTCTCTCTGCCTGTGAGACATCCACACCAGGGCCCGAGGCGCTCCTGCTGCCAGGGTTCTCGACCCCAGCCAGGGAGGGTATGGAGCTGGGAGGGTTGGGGGCAGCGCGGACGTGGCTGCTGCAGACCCCAGCCAGGAGGCGGCTGTGGCATGCAGACCTGCCCTATGTCCTTGCTGTTTCCAGGAAATTCCTGCATGAGCGCACTGATTTCCTAGTCAGACACCCCCCACTAGTGTGGTTCCTTGTCTCCCATCCAGGCCTCCAATTTTGTCTCCCTCCTTTCTCCATCTGAGCACATGGCCTTGCCCCCCGCTCACCAGGAAGGCGGTATCAGTTGCTATCTTGTCTCCCATATCCATCTATCCACACCAATCACTATTCCCGTTCCCTGGAGAGTCTTCTTCTACCCATTCTTATCTCCTCTCCACCCACACACAGACTCTATCTGGGACCAAAGAAGTCTAATTCTAAACCCAAGGGACCCATCTCATTCCTGCCCACCCCACTCTCGCCCACTAAGTCCCTCCCATCCATCAAGGAACCACCACTCTTCCAACCGAGGCCCCAGTCAAGAGTCTTCTCTTCTTTACCCTCCAAACCTCTTCTCTTCAGTTCTCCAAGTCCTGTAGACTCCCACCTCACACCTCAGCATTTCTTTCTGACTTCACCCCTTGCCCCAGTCTCCAGCCTACATGGCATTCAGCTACCAGACTAGTCTTCTTTAAAATACCTCTCTCATCATGTCACCATTTTGCTCAAAATCCTATCATGTTTCTGTGTCTCATCTAATCTCCTTGGCCTTCAGGACCCAATATGCCCCAGCCCCTCTGTCTGCTGCTGCTACTGCTGCTAAGTCGTTTCAGTCGTATCCAACTCTGTGTGGCCCCATACACGGCAGCCCACCAGGCTCCTCTGTCCCTGGGATTCTCCAGGCAAGAACACTGGAGTGGGTTGCCATTTCCTTCTCCGATGCAGGAAAGTGAAAAGTGAAAGTGAAGTTGCTCAGTCGTGTCCGACCCTCAGTGACCCCATGGATTGCAGCCTACCAGGCTCCTCCATCCATGGGATTTGCCAGGCAAGGCAAGAGTACTGGAGTGTGGTGCCATTGCCTTCTCTGCCCCTCTGTCTACTCAACCTTATTTCCAGTTACTGTAAAGTGTTCCCAATACTCTGGTTGGGTGTAGGAGGCACTGGCTCACATGCAAACCATCCTCCTTCCACCTCCATTTCTGAAGCACCCCTTACTGGACACGCCTTCCCCTCTCTCCTCTGACTTGTCAAATCCTACCATACTCCATGAAGGCAGTGACGCCTGAACTGAACCCCTACTTCCTTCTGGACAGCTCTAGTCCCTCAGGTGACCTCCTACAACATTTACACCACCCAAATAACCAAAGAAAGTGAATCCTCAACCAAAAGGAGACCGAGTTCCAAAAGTTCATCAGTAAATCAAGTGTGTAAAATTCCAAATCCATTTATCCTGAAGGAAAAAAAGTGGGAAACAGGTTCATAGGCCCACAAAACTTATGCAGTCCACAATATAACCTCTATGGTACAAGTTTTCCAAACTGTGCAGAACCCCTATTTATAATTCACTCAAGACTGAAGGCAAAAGGAGAAGGGGAGTGGCAGAGAATGAGATGGTTACATAGCATCACCAACTCAATGGACATGAGTCTGAGCAAACTCTGGGAGATAGTGGAGGACAGAGGAGCCTGGCGTGCTGCAGTTCACGAGGTCACAAAGAGTCAGATATGACTTAGCAACTGAACAAAAGAAAAGCACATTCTGAGCTCCGATAATGTCAGGACCCTAGAATGAGGGCCACACTCCAGGAAAAGGCAATTGTAGAGACTAGGAAGCCAAAGGCCCAGGGGGTAAATCCAGACACTTTTCACCCCTCTGCCCCAAGAAGTCTTCTGAGTCTGAACTCCAGTTTCCAATCCCGCCCAAGGACATGAGTGCTTTAATTCATGTGTGAAGTTTTCTCATTCAAGAGAAGCAAGCCCCGGGAAAAGTACAGAGGAACTGGGTCTGCGGGCCCCAGACACACAGGAGTCCAGGTGACAGAGGAACGCCTCCTCCCGGGACCGCTGCGGGCTGGAGATTGCTGCAAGGACTTCCAAGCATTGCCACAGGAAACGGCAGCGGGGAGAATGTGGGAAACTTGTTATCGTGCCTGGAGAATGGAGCAGGGCACACAGATAATGTCTAATTTTAGCGTGTGTAGGAATCTGGTGGCCACTCTCTGGGGGACTAGGTTTTAGGGTCAGGGGAAAAAAAAAGCTATTTATAGCCAAAATCACCCCAAAAGCAAATGCCCAACATGGATGGGAGCATCTCCGGGGCTCCTCCTTGCCTGCAGCGTTTACTTCGTATTGTTTTAATATTAAGCCTCTGTGACTCAAGTACATATTAACAGAAGTATTTGTTGTGAGGATTAAGGTGGAAGATGGTTAGTTTTCTGAAGCGAGCTGAGAACTGGATGAGCCCCGTGGAGCACAGAAAAACCTGGTTGAGAACGCTGGCGCTGAAGAGACCCAGCTTCAGATCTCTGGCCTACTGCGTCTTACCCGCATGTGACTGTGGACAAGTCACTGCAAAAAGCCTCTTTTTTCTCATATGTAAATAAGATGGTGATAATAGTGCCTACCTCACAGGAGCTGCTGGTCAAATTAAGAAATAACATTCAAGGGACTTCCCTGGTGATTCAGTGGTTAAGACTCTGTGCTTCTAATGCACAGAGTAGGTTCGATTTCAGGTCAGGGAACTAAGATCCCTTATGAGGTGCCACTAAAAAATTAAAAAAACAAAAAACAAACACACACAAAAAGAAAAGAACATTCAGCATATGTAAGTTATTATTCTCAACATCCCAGCAAGCATGAACACATCTTTTTCACCCACACAGACTTGGCCGGAGTTGACCCCACTAGCCACGGTACCAAAGATCAAACAGACAGACTTCTCAATCACTTGAGCTAGACTGTCTGGTCTGACCTCAGGTTTATTTCAGCCAGCTGTGACCATTAAGAATGACAAACACAGGCGCAAAGCAGAAAACTGGAAAGGTCTATACATTATAATACAAAATGAAAAAGCAGAATTTGGTATGATGTGTATACATCAAACATACCTACGCAAAAAGTACATACAACCAACAGGATCCCAGGAGGCTACGGAGACTTCAGTGCTTCACTGTAAATTATCTTCACTTTTAGTGCAAAGCTGGTTAAAAGGATCATTTTTAAAATGAGGGCACTAAATGAGACCTGCTGTTTTACTAACCTTTTTTTCTGTTTCTTCCCCAGGCTGGCCACAAGATTCTAACAGATGATGTTTAACAGTAATTGATCGATTCCATGTACTATTGTTCCATTTCAATACGGATCCAAATTTTACCCAACAATCCACATTTACAAAGGGTTCATAATAATATTATGAAATCAAATCACTGCTACAGGTGAGATAATGATAAGCACAGCTAAGTAAACAAGAAACAATCGGTTGCTTAATTTGGATAGTAAGGGCATTCATATTCAAGGTCAATCTCATTCCAAAGGTATTGAGCATGTTCAGTTTGGGGAATGATGCCTGATGCCAGCTCTAGTAACAATGTCTAAAGTCAGACCAATCCTGTCTCAGAAATTCCTATTATGTCATTCACAGCCAATCAGAACTTGGCATTGGCATGAAACCATACAGACTTGCAATTTCCAACAAAAGCAAGGAAACTTGATGTTTGGGGTAGTTTGTGTGCCCTTTTCCTGGGTAAAGGTGTAGGTTCCATGAAGCCTTTTGAAATGCTGAACATGGTGCCCTGGCTCCTGTGGTTCCTTTGAAGATCCAGGTTGGAATCACCAGCCTCAGTCAGTCCAGCTCCGAGCAGCAGCCTGTGGTGGGACAACCAACCAGCCAGCCCTAAGCACCTTCTTAATCCCAGCTCTCAAAGGGCAGATGCACCTTGGGGTGGGGCAGAGGGGAGCTGTGCCAGAGAATCCTAGGAAACATGAGCACGCAGATGACTCAGCCACTCCTCCCCATCTTGGGGTCTAGCGCAATGGAGGAGGGAATGGAAGACATTTAATTTGAAAAAATCCCCCTAAGTATGCATGCGCCCCCGCCCCAACCCCTGTATCTACCATGGAATTGAGACTCACTGGTCTAAATCAACTCAGAATATCAGGAATGCATTACATATACTTAAATATACACACACGTACATACACACACACAGAAAAGGTGATGGATTCTCCAGAAACTAAGTTGGAGAGAGACACAGTATCAGCTATTCCTGGGCACCAGGAACTTGTTAACCCAGTCTACACAGAACGCGTCACCCTAGGGGCAGGTTGCTTTGTAAGAGATTACTGCTGTGTATCAACATGAAAGAAAAAAAAGGCCAAGCTCCACCAAGATTACTTCAGATACTTTCAATGAGGACTCACAGGTGGGCCCACTGCTTCCGCAGGCACGGGACACGATCAGACTGAGTTCTGCTCCTGATCTTTAACTCATCTGCCTTTACCGCTTGCCCCGTGAGTTGTGGCCACATCTCCTGGGGCCAGTCCCACATCCCACCCTCCCCCACCCCCATCCCCACCCCTACCCCAGACCCCACAGTGGGGGCCTCCAGAGCTGCGCATTCCTGAATACCTGTTTCACTGCTGTCTAAAGGCCTGAACCAGGACAGAAGACAAAAGACAAGCAGAATGAAAAAGAAACTTGGATGCACTAAGTAACAGGAGAAACAAGGCCGTTTCTCAGCCAATCAAGGAAAATAAGCGCAAGAAGCAGTTCATAACCAGAAACAGGAGTACACAGCATGGAATCGCACTGTCTAATCTAATTCTGGAGCACTTTAAACCTGACGGCCGTACTGGGGCTCCATTTGACGTTTCAAAGAATTGAACGCTGTAAAGTTGTGATCTTGATATTTTCCTCTTCACAGGTCCAATAATTGCCTAACAGCAGTGTCCAGCCCTTTCCCAGATGATGAGTGCTGAGTTCGTTGTTGGGTTTTTTCCTTCTAGCTTATGTGGGTCCTCAGATAGTCCTCTCGGCCAAAGCAAAATGTCAAAACAGGAGCAGAACTTTCTGGCCATCCTTGAGCGATTAGGATCCCATCAAATCCCACTCAGATAGCCCAACACCTAAAAGTGCGCTGCCTGGGCCAGCTGAGGCTCCCTGGAAAGAACCTCCACTCAGGAGAAGCCTCGCTGGGTCGGGGTTTTCTGATCCATTAAATGAGGGTCATGATGGAGAAACCCTCCCCCTCAGATTGTTGGGAGGTAGAATAAATAGGCTAGCCCTTCATAAACTGCAAACTTTGGGCACATTAATTAATTAACCATACTGCACTCTCCCCCTGGATACAATGGAGTAAAGTATACCAAGGCAATATCACCACTTGTTCTCAAAATAACCTGTTTGGCTGATATTCTACTTAAAGATGTATCATGATTATTCTTCTCTTGAGAAAATTCAGGGTTTTTTCCCCTCCAAAAACTTTGTGACAGTCATTTACATTTCCATAATAAAGAGCATCATTTATGTATAGAACAGTATTTGCCCCAGGCAACTAAAAAGCAGGAGAGTTATTTCTGGGAGGAAAAGAGGGCCATGAGCCACAGAGATCCAAGAGAGATGCGGACCTGAGTCAATAACAACAGTTCCCTTTTACATGGCTCTAAATACCATACCAACAATACCTCCTTTAAGTCTGATGACCTACTGAGGTAGGTACTAATACTATCTCCAGGATTTACAGGTGAAGGAAAAGACCAGAAGTGGTTTCCAAGATAACAAAGCTACTTATTAGCAGAGCTAGGACTCCAAGGCCATGTTCTTCACCACTGTACCATACTGCCTCGCTCAGCTTTTTGCAGAGACCAGTTGATCCCGGGTCAACAGCAGCTTTCGAGCTTCAAGAAAGAGTTCCATCTGGTCCATGTTCACTGAGCGCTGGCTCTAGACCAAGCTCAAGAGCGTCACCCTATCTGTCCAGGGAGTATCCACCCCAGGCTGTGTCTAAAGACCACTCAGGAAAGCGCTGAAAAGTGCTTAAAAACAAAACACTGCAATAATGCACAGAATGGGCTATGAAATATTCTACTGTTCTAGGTTCCTCAAAGCCGGTCTGGGATGACAATTAACTCATTAAGGACATATGCTCCAGGGTGGAGAGACTTTCCTGTGGCATAACAAACCTCTTTACAGCCGAAAACAACGAAGCAGGCCACAGGAGCTTACGCACATGGGCAACCAAGGCTTCCATGCGTGCTAACAGGAACACAGCCCTTACAAATGGCAAGCATGTGAGGACTGCAGAGAAACGCGGCGATATACAAATAGAATCCTGATAAATCAGGGGGACGATGCAAACTAGTAACGACACTGTGTGTGTGTCAGTCGCCTCAGTCACATCCGACTCTTTGTGACCCCAGGGACTGTAGCCTGCCAGCCTCCTCTGTCCATGGGGTTTCTCAGGTAAGAATACTGGAGTGGGTTGCCATTCCCTTCTCCAAGGGATCCTCCCTACCCAGGGATCAAACTCAGATCTCCTGCATCGTAGGCAGGCTCTTTACTGGTGGAGCCACCAGGGAAGCCCCACACTGAAAAAGCAATGCTTAAAAAACGTATGTTTGAAATGCGAGAGTGATATAGAGTTTAACTCTTTTCTCTGGAGATAAAATACAGATACACACACAGATACATACACATTACATATGTACATAGATGTGGGTGTGTAACTGTGTGTTTACTGAAGTTTGTCATAAATATTTTAAAGTCTAGTAACCCTCCAGGTACCTGAAACAGCAGCTCTTCTCAATGCGGCACTCCCGGGCCAGCTCACAACACCCAGCCCAGCACAGACTTAGCTGGGCCACTGGCTCAGATGTTGGACGGATACTGAAGAAGAGGAAGGTGGTGGCGGAGTTACAAAGGGAAGAAGGGAGCAAGGGGCAGGTGGCCTCTGGCAGGGGAGGCAGGCACCGGCTAGGGTGGGAAGAACCTGAGTTTCCAATTCAGACTGTGTGCAAACCCTAGCTCGGCCCCTCACCAGCTACATGACCTCAGCCAAGTTACACGATCGTTCTGAGCTTCAGATTTTCATCTATGAAATGGGAAAAATAAAGTCGACCTCAGAGCATCTGTGTGGGAAAGAAAGCGCTCTACACTAGCTCCCGTACAGGCTTCTCTTCACATGCCAGACCCCTTCCTTCCCAACCAAAGTCAGTGTCCTTGTCTGCCAAGGGACGACAGGAACAACAGGACGTCTGAGGACTCGTGGAAAGCTTCTGGCAATGGATCTGTCCATGGTGGCCCTAAACACACACTGGTTGTCAATGTACCCTGGGTATGGGGGCTAACGGGAACAACTGTGGGCTTCATTAACCTGTCACATAAGACAAAATGTATCAAATGGTGGCAGTATCACTGGGGGGGGGGGCTTCCCAGATGGTGCTAGTGGTAAAGAACCCACCTATCAATACCAGAGACATAAGAGACACAGGTTGGATCTCTGGGTCAGGAAGGTCCCCTGGAGTAGGAAATGGCAACCCTCTCCACTATTCTTCCCTGGAAAACCTCACAGACAGACGATCCTGGTGGGCTACAGTCCATGCAGTCACAAAGAGTTGGACACAACTGAAGCATCTTAGCACGGCATCACTGGCAGAAGCGTTGTTGCTGTTTACTTGCTAAGTTACGTTCAACTCTTTCTCGACCCCATGGACTATATGTAGCCTGCCAGGCTCCCCTGTCCATGGGATTTTCCAGGCAAGCACAGTGGAGGGGGTTGTCATTTCCTCCTCCAGGTGATCCTCCCGACTCAGGGACTGAACCCACTCTCCCGCATTGGCAGGCAGATTCTTTTACCCCTGAGCCACCTGGGAAGCCCTGGTGGAAAGTATCAGTTCAGTTCAGTTCAGTTGCTCAGTCGTGTCCGACTCTTTGTAACCCCATGAATCACAGCACGCCAGGCCTCCTTGTCCATCACCAACTCCTGGAGTTCACTCAAACTCATATCCATTGAGTCAGTGATGCCATCCAGCCATCTCATCCTCTGTCGTCCCCTTCTCCTCCTTCCCCCAATCCCTCCCAGCATCAGAGTCTTTTCCAATGAGTCAGCTCTTCACATGAGATGGCCAAAGTATTAGAGTTTCAGCTTTAGCATCATTCCTTCCAAAGAACACCCAGGACTGATCTCCTTTAGGATGTACTGGTTGGATCTCCTTGCAGTCCAAGGGACTCTCAAGAGTCTTCTCCAACACCGCAGCTCAAAAGCATCAATTCTTCGGCGCTCAGCTTTCTTCACAGTCCAACTCTCACATCCATACATGACCACTGGAAAAACCATAGCCTTGACTAGATGGACCTTTGTTGGCAAAGGAATGTCTCTGCTTTTTAATATGCTATCTAGGTTGGTCATAACTTTCCTTCCAAGGAGTAAGCGTCTTTTAACTTCATGGCTGCAGTCACCGTCTGCAGTGATTTTGGAGCCCAAAAAATAAAGTCTGACACTGTTTCCACTGTTTCCCCATCTATGTCCCATGAAGTGATGGGACCAGATGCCATGATCTTCGTTTTCTGAATGTTGAGCTTTAAGCCAACTTTTTCACTCTCCTCTTTCACTTTCA
>SJYT01043631.1:320383-367515 GCA_006410635.1 Cephalophus harveyi
TTCCTGACCTACATACAGGTTTCTCAAGAGGCAGGTCAGGTGGTCTGGTATTCCCATCTCTTTCAGAATTTTCCGCAGTTTATTGTGATCCACACAGTCAAAGGCTTTGGCATAGTCAATAAAGCAGAAATAGATGTTTTTCTTGAACTCTCTTGCTTTTTCCATGATCCAGCAGATGTTGGCAATTTGATCTCTGGTTCCTCTGCCTTTTCTAAAACCAGCTTGAACATCTGGAAGTTCATGGTTCACGTATTGCTGAAGCCTGGCTTATTTTGAGCATTACTTTACTAGCGTGTGAGATGAGTGCAATTGTGCGGTAGTTTGAACATTCTTTGGCATTGCCTTTCTTTGGGATTGGAATGAAAACTGACCTTTTCCAGTCCTGTGGCCACTGCTGAGTTTTTCAAATTTGCTGGCATATTGAGTGCAGCACTTTCACAGCATCATCTTTCAGGATTTGAAATAGCTCAACTGGAATTCCATCACCTCCACTAGCTTTGTTTGTAGTGATGCTTCTTAAGGCCCACTTGACTTCACATTCCAGGATGTCTGGCTCTAGGTGAGTGATCACACCATCGTCATTACCTTGGTCGTGAAGATCTTTTTTGTACAGTTTTTCTGTGTATTCTTGCCACCTCTTCTTAATATCTTCTGCTTCTGTTAGGTCCAGACCATTTCTGTCCTTTATCATGCCCATCTTTGCATGAAATATTTCCTTAGTAGCTCTAATTTTCTTGAAGAGATCTCTAGTCTTTCCCATTCTGTTGTTTTCCTCTATTTCTTTGCATTGATCGCTGAGGAAGGCTTTCTTATCTCTCCTTGCTATTCTTTGGAACTCTGCATTCAGATGCTTGTATCTTTCCTTTTCGCTTCTCTTCTTCTCACAGCTGTTCGTAAGGCCTCCCCAGACAGCCATTTTGCTTTTTTGCATTTCTTTTCCATGGGGATGGTCTTGATCCCTGTCTCCTGTACAATGTCACGAACCTCCATCCATAGTTCACTGCTTCCTAAAAAACTGTTTCATAATTTTGTGATTCAATGCTTAAAAATGATGTCATGAAAAAACAGCCTTAGCCCAACAGCTGCCATATTTCACCCTATAACCAGGCCCCCTGTGTCTGGGACTAACGGCCAGCTCAAGTCATATGGTGTGGCGAACATCCTCAAGAAAGCAATCAGGTGGTTAGACCTCCTGAAGTGACAGGTGAAGAAGTCAGTTCATACATTTTATTTTTACTTTTTATTTATTTTTAAAATTTCCTAATTTTTCTTTTTTTTAGTATAGTTGACACACAATACTATGTTAGTTTCAGGTGTATAGCAACGATTAGATATTTAAACACTTTATGAGATGATAGCCATGGTAAGTCTAGTAACCTTTTATCACCATAAAAAATAATTATGATATTATTGACTATATTCCTTATGTTGTATATTACATGCCCATGACTGAATTTATTTTTTAACTGAAAGTTGTACCACTTCATCCTCTTCTCCTATTTTGCCCAGCACATACTCCTTTCCCCTCTGGCAACCACCAGTTAGTTTATTCTCTGTATCTATTTCTGTTTTGTTTTGTTTGACTTGTTAGATTCCACATAAAGGTGAGATCATATGGTATTTGTCTTTCTCGGACTCATCTCACTCAGCATAGAACACTCTAGATCCATTTATGCTGTTGCATATGTCAAGATTCCACTCTTTTTTATGGTTGAGTAATATTCCTCTGTGTGTGTGTGTGTGTGTGTGTGTGTATTGATTACACACAGTAGGCTGCCTTTTCATTTTGTTGATGGTTTCCTTTACTGTGCAAAATCTATAGATTTCATGCAATCCCTATCAAAATACCAATGACATTTTTTCACAGAACTAGAACAAAATCCTAAAATTCATATGGAAACACAAAAGATCCCCAAATACCCAAAGCAATCTTGAAAAGGCAGAACAAAGCTGGATGTGCCGCATCCCCTGATTTCAAATTGTGCTACAAAACTGTGACAATCAAAATGGTATGGCACCGACACAAACACACACACACCAATCAATGGAACCAAACAAAGAGCTCAGAAAGAAACTAACACTTATATGGACAATTAATGAACAACAAAGGAGGCAAGAATATACAATGGGGAAAAAAGATGGCCTCTTCAACAAATGATGTTAGGAAATCTGGCCAGCTACATGCAGAAGAATGAAACTGGACCATTTTCTTATATCAAATATAAAAATAAGCTTCAAATGGATTAAAGACTTTAAGACCTGAAATCATAAAACTTCTAGAAGAAAACACAGGCAACACACTCTTTGATATTATTCTTTTAGATTCGTCTCCTTAGGCAAAGGCAACAAAAGCAAAAATTAACAAATGGGTTCACACATTTTAAAGACTGCTGGGCACAGATAACATCAGAAAGCCAGGTACAGTGGCAGAGCTCAAAGCCAACTGGACAGCAAGCAGGGAGATGCTCAGTCTGCTTTGAACCTCGGCCAAGACGTCAGCAGCAACTTCATCTCTCCTCCTGTTCTTGCCGCAAGAAAACTGACAGTAAGGAAAAGAGGGCACCAAACCAGTAAGGCCAGATCACTCCGTCAAAAGGCCACTGACGCCAAAGTCCTGACTCTTCAAAAGGTCCTTCAAAGTAATCACAATCTCTGCAGAGAAGCCTCACTGAATTCCACGGCCTCAAAGACAACTGTTACTCCCCCAAATTCGTGGCAGTAAAAATAATGGCAGGACTCATCTCAAATGCTTCCTCCTCAGAAAGACCTTCTTGACTACCCTCTCCAAGAACATCTCCCCATCCCTTTATTCTATTTTTCAGAACACTATGTTATATGGCTACTTACTTCTCCCCTTCATAGAATGCATCTCTATTTGGGCAGAAACGTAGTTTATTTGCTGCTGTGACCCCAGTTTTGTACAAAGCAGACACTTAAAATATTTACTGGTTGAATGAACGAATGAACACTATATATAACACCTAAGTAACTTGTTTATGTCCTTTTCAGAAAATTCCATACCGTAGAGAAGATAAACCTGTTATTTACAGTTGAGTCTATTTTTAGAAACTGGGCATCAGGTTTTAGCTTCTGAATGTAACATATTATAACTGTTGTTATGAACAAGTGAGATCTAATTTAAAACCCAGATCCTCTTTACTCAGTAATACCCTTCCCAGGAACACAAGCCTTCCTAACTAAGGACTGTGGGCATGGTCCCTCTCCTCTCACAGGACCACTCTGCACATTGTTTCTGCTCAGAAAATGCATTTCTTTTAGGAAACCTGGTTGTTGTTCAGCCACTAAGTTGGATCCAACTCCTTATGATCCCATGAACTGCAGCACGCCAAGCTCCTCTGTCCCTCACTACCTCCTGGAGTTTGCTCAAATTATGTCCATTGAGTCGATGATACTATCTAACCACCTCATCCTCTGCTGCCCCCTTCTCCTGTCCTCAATCTTTCCCAGCGTCAGGGTCTTTTCCAATGACTCAGCTCTTCGCATCAGGTAGCCAAGGTATTGGAGCTTCAGCATCAGTCCTTCCAATGTATATTCAAGGCTGATTTCCTTTGGGATTGACTGGTTTGATCTCCTTGCCATCCAAGGGACTCTCAAGAGTCTTCTGCAGCACCACAGTTTGAAAGCATCAATTCTTTGGCACTCAGCCTTCTTTGTGATCCAACTCTCACATCTGTACATAACTACTGGAAAAACCATACTGTTGACTATACAGGCCTGGATGCTGTGTCAAAGATGAGGATCCTTCAGGACAAGGGGGAATATTCTTGAGTGGTGCTGAGTTCTTGGACCTCAATGGCGTAAATAAAGGCTCCTCTGCAAGTCACCATCCACTGAGGTGGCAGGAAGGGGTCAGAAGTGGAAACTGAAGAAGTGCTGCTAACAGCAGGACTCCAGACCTGTGGCCCCGGGGCTGCCCTCGGGTCAGAAGCGCCTGACCCACAGCCTGCCTCAGACAGGAAGGCTGGGGGAACGCGCAACAGACGATCTGAGGCCAGGACACAAATCCAACAAATGCAGTTTTCTCAAGGTACTTTCTTAAACACATATATTCTCAAATGGGAGAAATCTGAAGTCATGTTATGCCATAATAAAGCAGGCAATGCCTCCTTTAAAACTAATATAACAAGCGATTTACCTAGCAAATTAAAAACCCACTGGGTCAAAGGCTGTACCTGTCTTTCCACTCTAAGGGAAAACACACACAGATAACTAAGGAAATAAATGCAGAGTTGGTACTACTTTTCTACATAATTTGCCCTTAGACAAAAAAGAAGCTTCTCCCCAAAGTCCCTAATGAGAAATACTCGGCCCAGCTCTGGCCCAGCTCTGCAGGGGAAGGGAGCTACACCTTGCGGAAGCACTATTCTCAGGTCACATGATTTTCTCAGAATGAGGCCTGGCTACAGCATCCAGCCCTGTTCAAACTTACTGTCCAACAACCCACAAAGTACATTTTCAAGCCACAGCCTGAACTCTCCAATGAAAAATGGTGTAATAGCAGCAAACTCCCTTCGAAAATTCTCTCCAAAAACTTGCCTCTTACTGTAAATCAAGGGTTTTTATGTCTACATGCAAAATTGATCTGTGTGTACATGTGTGGTTTTCTAGAGAGATCTCATAGGGTTCAGAGACTCAAAAGTGCATGGCCTAAAAGCAGTTAAAGTACCACTTAAAGGGCAGCAGAACTTTTTCCTTTGGGTTACTTTGGGAAACGAGTTTCCCCGAAGGCGCAGCAGTAAAGAATCTACCTGCAGTGCAGGAGACTCAAGAGATGCAGGTTCAATCCCTGGGTTGGGAAGATCCCCTGGAGAAGGAAATGGCAACCCACTCCAGTATTCTTGCCTGGGAAATCCCACGGACAGAGGAGCCTGGTGGGTTACAGTCCATAAGGTTGCAAGGAGTCAGACACAATTAAGTAAGCATGCAAAGCTTCTCAGAGCCGCCGCCGGTTTCTAACAAGTTTAGGACCTGCCTAGAGTCAAACACTTTTTCCCAGGAAGTCTACTAGGAATCAGCATATGAGCTACCATACTTCTTTTGTGGTGCGGATCCCCCACATTGCTGGGGATGCCCAGTGACAGGCCACCGGACCTCACAGCTACGACAGCCCTGAAATCAAGATGGCGAGTCAGCGAGGTCTGCACTGAGGTCGCTGATTCCTGAGTTTGCTTTGGACTACTGAATGTTGACTTTTTCCACTGCAAGCCGGTAACACGTCATAATAACTTACTTGGTTTTTGTTTCTTTTTTTTTTTTTTTTAACTCAGAAACACATTATTTTATCCACCTTCCTAAGCAATATCAAAATTAATGTTGAGTCTTCAATGCTTCAGTATATCACCAAGATAACAGGACACATCTCCATAGAAACTTTCCTCCCAGACAAGTTTTATCTTCGACTGAGCATTTCTACATCAAAATGTAACCCTAAAGTCATTGTTTCCACTGGTCTCTGACCCTCTCAACATACTGTGTCCTAGATATTAAAGAATTTTCAACGTTCTGTAAGAATTAATACTTGTACATTTGCCCTCTCATTTAAAAAAATTTTTTTTTAATTTTTGTTTTAATAAACTTGCTCTCTGTGAGGTTTTTCTAACATGGAAATTTAAATACACTACAGATTACATAAACTCTCCGCTTCTGTCAATCCCAGATGCTGGACCTGCTGATCACACACCCTTTGTTTCTACAAGCCATAGAAGAAAGTGACTTTGTTACTCTAAAATCTCATTGTCATTTCACGTGTACCCAGTTACCAATGTTCTTTCACACAAATGGCAATTTTTGTTCTTTCTTCCAAAAATGTGACCAAAGGTACAATGAAAGGCTGAAAATTACTGTTTTCTGCTTGTTCTTCTGGACTACCATTTCCCTCTAGCATTTCTTCTAAACCAAAAGGTACCACTGTATTTGGAAAATAATCAAGTTTTTAGAAAAAGGTACCTTTATGCTATTATTTCCAGAATGACTTAGATACACCAAAGGGGAAATTACAATCTGCTGAGAAAATTGTAAAATAATTTCTAATTCTATTTGCTATAATTTGACAATTCTATCTTAAATAGTCTAGAAAATGTACCATTGTGAGATGTTCAAAGCCATTATCCTAATTGAAATCTATTTAAATGGACTAGTCAGTTTCTTTTCAAGTCACAGAGACCAGAGATCCTGCCTATTAAACCAAGGGGGGGATGGTATGCCTGTAAAGTACATGTCGCCAAAGGAGTAGAGATTTTTAACCTCAAAATGCCTCAGCCGTCTATCATGGCATGTGTAAGCGGCGGTCTAGAGAGCTTCACATGCTGACATACACACGAAATGAAGTATTGAACAGTCCTCCTTTTTAAAAAATCGAAGTCAGGAAAAGCAGCCACATTCTGTCCATCAGGCTGGTTTTCACTCCCAAGTTTTTGTTTCCCACATGTTTTACTGTTTTCTTTAAACAGTAAACAGACCTTTCACTTCTCTGCATTCATAGAAAGGTGGAATGGAGAATCCCAAACAGCTGACTTGGGAATGCACTGCATTTTTTGGATAGCTTTCCATTAAAATGGGACAGAGGAGGAGGGAGGTAAACTGACCAGGGTCCCAGGTACAATGGGGAGAAGGAAAACTTAGGGGTAGTGAGAAATAATTCACCTTCGGGAAACAGAGCCAGGGCCATAACTTCCTCTGTATTTACAATCCACAGTGCTGACTCTTCGTTAATTTTAGATGAGTTTCACGGTAGGTTTTTTGTAATTACCAACAGCTTGCATTACTAGCACAGGAGATCCAGTTTCCTAAGCAGAGCCTCCTGGATCACATGCCCACCTTTACATGAAGGTGTGTGCTGCCGGGGAGCTACTGAATCCTCAGAAGTAGCAAGAGAAGAAGGCCTTCCTCCAAGATCCCTTTCAGGGCCAGATCTCTGACCCCCCAGAACTCGGGGAGAAATTCAGAGAGGGGAAGAAACTCAAACTACCAAAGGTAGCTGATGACCACCTCTGACTGTGAATGTAACAGGGTTCTGCTATAACAAAGCTCATGTCACCAGTGCTGTCATATACTGGTCCACCCCTGCAAGAACAGTTTTTGTTTTTTTTTTTTTTTGGCTGCACCGCATGGCACAGGGGAATCTTAGTTCCCCAACCAGGATCGAACACAAGCCAAGCCCCTGGCAGTGGAAACAGAGAGTCTCAACTGCTAGACGACCAAGAGGTCCCAAGACCGGTCCTTCTGAAAGCAATTTCTTCTGCCTTTTCTGCCTCTAGCAAAACTAGAATAAGGAATATAAAACAGAACCATACTTTCATAAGCAGAGCTCATATCCTAGGACACACATGAGGTCCACAAGGAAAGAAGGGAGCCGGTGACAGTGAAGGCAGGTGTGGGTTCCTGACCAGTTAGAGGCTGCAAGAGGAGATTGCTGGACTTCCGGCTAGGAATGGTAAGCTGAGACCCAAGGGGCAGAGTCGAACAAGGCTGCAAGGCTCAGACTCCCAGTTCTCTTTCTACTTCAGGGCCCCCTTTCTGGCTGCAGACCAAGAATCACCAGACCCAACAGAAAAGCCCAGGAGAGGGAAAAGATTAACTTAGAAGGCATTAGGGTAAAAACAGAAGGAAGAAAAGGTGGTATAAAAGAGAGAAACCCAAGAAAAGAGAAGCCCTGTGAGAATTTAGGGGGTTGAGGGGAGAGACTGGGGCACTGATTAAAAGAAATTGACTAAGGAAACCAAGGAGAAGATATCTTGGTATAAGACACCTGGTTCAGAGGACAAATTTATCCAGTGCTCTCCCACAAAGGACATCTTAAGGATTTGAGGAGGGCAAAGAGGCCAGCAGTGAGGAAAGAGAATCTCAGGGGTCCAGGCTAGCCTGGCATGACTGGTGAGGAGAAGCCAGGCTTGCACGCACAGACTCCCACCCGCTGGGACCCTGGAGCCTCTGTTCCAGGTTCTCCCTCTACTCTGAATTGGTCCCTCCTTTCTAAAAACCTGGCTTCAGAGCTTTTTAGACGAAACATAAAGAAACTTTAGCGCTGGAGTTCTTCCTTAACCTGATAAACATCAACACCCCGGCCTACCACCACCATCACTGCCACTGCAGCCAAATGCACACGCACAAATGCCCACAAGATTTCCCATTCAATTTGTGAGAAGACAAAGACTTCTCCCTTCCCCAGCCCAAAGTTAAAATCCCTGGCTGAAAGAACTCAGTGCACTGTTTTTAGTAAGGGGGTGGTAGTGTCTGGCTCCACAGCCCTCGGGTTGGTGGGTGCACGCTCTGTAGGCCGTCCGAGAAGGCTGAGGCTCTGCTCAGGAAGACGACACTGGTCTAGCACCTCCCAAAGCGTCACCAGGACTTTTTACTCCTGGAACCAAGGCCTTACTGGGAAAACAGCTGGCTACTTTCTAGACACTCCACAAATAGCCCCCAAATGGAAAAACAAATGAAAATTTCAAAACATACTTTAGTTAAAAAAGAAAAACTGGCACGTTGGCTTATAAACTATTAACCTGGGAAAAAGGAATCTAACTAACCAGTGGCTCAGCTGGTAAAGAATCCGCCTGCAATGCGGGAGACCTGGGTTCAATCCCTGGGTTGGGAGGATCGCCTGGAGAATGGAAAGGCTCTCCACTCCAGTATTCTGGCCTGGAGAATTCCATGGGGTCACAAAGAGTCAGGCAGGACTGAGTGACTTTCACTTTCAACCACTTTATAATTAAGAATTTATCAGGCTTAACTGCTATTCAAATGCCGGCTTTAAGATTTTTGAAATGCCATCTTTAAAAAAAGAATGGCAAAGTGGGTAAGGACTTCCTTTAGGAGATTCACAGAAGACTGACACTCACTGAGAGAGTCCAGGCCTCCCAGGGACAGTCCCCAAGCACAGCCTCTGTCTTCTGAGCAGTGTCATCTGCTGAATGCTCAAGGGATCCCTGGAGTTAGCCCACACCAACTCAATATGGGGATAACCTATTTGACAAGCCCTTTCTCAAGCCTCAAAGAATCTGGCCTGAAATCATCACGGTAGTTAGAGGAGGGGTTCTAAAGCCAGTCTCCAGGCTTCCCACTTGTCTGGCTGGACCACTCCCTTAGCAACAGCATCACACCACTGAGAGATACTGATGTGACGCCCACAACCACAGGCAGGAAAAGGGGCCGGCAGGGCTGAACCACATACCTGCCCCTGTCGCACTGTTGCCAAAACAAGAAACCAAAAACGTCTCATTCATGCTTGAAGTACCAATTTGCTCACCTGTAGAAAAGAACCCCTAAAACAGAAAAATGTGGCCAAAAAAATACTCCTTTCTTCCTGAGCTTGAGCACCCCTCTCACTCAACACTAACCAATCACCAGAGCTCACCTGCTCTGTGCTCACTCAGCGCAGAGGTGGGTGAGAGGCCAGGAGACCCCCCCGCAGCACTTGGGAGGAGCCCAGGGGAGGCAGGAGAGCATTTCTGGGAAGGGAAATTGAAGTGAACAGGTCAACAACTCTGACAGATAACACAGAAAGATTAAAATTCTCATCAAGCCCCAGTAGAGGGAGGTTTTAGAAAACAGTTAAGTCGGCAATTTCCGGAAGATTTCTTCTTAGCTGTGGGTCAAAAATGTATATACTTTAAACACGTCTTACATTTTAATTTGTGAGATTAACACACTGGTATTATAAATTTACACAGCTGGAAGAACCTCTTGACCATCTGTCCCAGAAAACCTTGGGCCCTGAACTTGTTTCCTGTGCTGTCAAAAATGACTCTTATCACCTAATTCAGAAACTCAGATTGTGCTTTTTTCCTTCTATGAGATTTTCGTACCACAAATCAGACCTCATGAAATAACATTTCACTGCAGGCTATTAAGCCTCTGCCAACACCCCTCTCGATCACAGTCAAGCCTGAAGACAAAAGCTCAAATGACCAAATGAGTTTGGTTTCAGGCTCAGAGCATGATCAATAGTCATTTCTGTTGGGAGTTTTAGCCTTAAAAAAAAAAAGAATTAATGTTCCTGCTTTACTATAACCTACCCCATCAGGATCGAATACCTCTCATCACCTCCCCACAGACATTAGCCTACCCTGGGAAATTAAAACAAAAGCAACTCCTTTCCCCTGGGCTTTCCACTACTCTTGACTTATTTTCCAATTCGATCTTGCCTGTGAACTTAGCCAAAGCCCGCAGCTCCACCCTCCCTAAGGATGGCTCCCTTCAGACTTCCTAGCACAGGTACTAGGAGACCCCACTATTTCTATCCTGGACCTGGGCGGGGGAATGGGAAACCGATCAGAGGCCACAGAGACTAGTCACTGCCCTGGGCTAATGTTCCAGAGGTCACTTCTAATGGACATCTGAATGCTGAGGACACACGGACGGCCTCCCTTCCAGCTCAGCTGAGGAGCAGGTCCCTCAATTTGATCAAAGGAAGCAACAAAATGAGGTAGGAGACGCTCAGCCCAGTGACTGCAGGGTGGAGAGCAGGCACCATGGAGCCAGCCTCCCCTACCCTGAGCTCTCTGCCTATCGCTGGCCGCAGCCACAGGTCCCCTTGCTGTCTTCATGGCTTCCCCCTGTCCTCGCTGTCAACCAGCTTTTCCTCATTTGTCACCGTTAGGTCCCAGCAGGACCACACACACACACACACACTTCCCTTTACCTGCTCTCAGAGGCAAAATGATCAGCAAGGTAGGGTTAGAATCTACCACATGGTCCACTCTGAATGGAATTCACCTTACACAAACATCTGCTTGGTCTGCTACACCTGCCAGAAGGCATGTTTTAAAATCTATTAAAAAAAAAAAAAAATCATTGCCTCCTCAGTCTGGCAGGTAGAGTCCCACAGTGACATAACCTGGCCTCTGCTCTATCATCATTGAAACGCTCCCCACCAGCCTTCCATGATCAGGGCACACAGTGAAGCTCGCAGAGGGTTTTCTTTTAGAGCCAGGTGTACCCACACTACCTGGCTCTATTCTAATCCTCCCTCCCACCAGATCATAGTTACCCGGCTGAGCTGTTCAGGCTTCCAGGGCATGGAGGTATCACCTGCTCACCCTCCATCAGTGGCGTTCTCAACCAGCTGATGCCAGTTCCCACTTGGGAGTTCCTGGGCACCACTTCTGTACCCACACTGCTGCTAAGTCACACAGGTCTCTATAGTCTCTGGTTCTGCCATTTTCCTGGACACTTTTCTGTCCCCTTAATATTCAGCTTAAAGTCTTCTTAACCAGACTCGCAAGACTCACAGAAGACATATCACTCTGGTCTTCATGAAATGCCTCCTCTCTGGTTATTGGAGGCTCTGGTTCAGGGAACCAGTCCCTTCATTCCAAAAATAAAAACAAAAACACACATTACCTAGGAAACCAGCTAGTGACATCCCATCAAACTGAGAAAAAATCCCAGTTTCTCTTTCAGAATCACAAAAGTTATAGAAGAAATGTAACCACCATCTCTGCCAAGTCGTTCCATTTCCTAGCTAGAAATTCATAGTTTCTGGTGAAGATCCAGGTTTCCCCTATGAGTCTCTCCCACACGACAAGAGCATCTGATGAGCACCCGCAGGCTCCTCCCCTCAGCTAGAAGTGGCCCAGGAAGAGGGCGTTTCCTCACCAGCAGGGTCAGGACTGAACACAGCTGCCTCTGTTCTTCCCAGTGGCTGGAAGTCTCTTCCCGGACAAGGCACAACTAGAATCCCTCCCACTGCTGCCAAGAGTGCTTCCCAGGTGGCTGAGCAATAAAGAATCTGCCTGCCAATGCAGGAGACGAGGGTTCGATCCCCAGGTGGGAAGACCCCCTGGGAGAGGAAATGGCAACCCATCCAACCCACTCCAGTATCCTTGCCTGGGAAATCTCACAGAGGAGCCCGGCGGGCTACATACAGTCCATGGGGTGGCAGAGTCAGAGGTGACTGAGGACAACACTGCCAAGAACTCTTTTGAGGACCCACCCGGCATAGCACCACCGCCTGTGGCACACAGCCCAGGGGTGCCAATGGGAATAAGAGCCATGGTGGAAAGCAAGGAGAGAGACAAACATGAACAGGGCAGAATCCTGACTCTAGAAAGACAGGAAGACGACGGCATCCCTGTCTGTGGGTTGTACATGGAAGACTGCAACCAGGAGTTCTTAAATCGGAGCCCAGTGCAACTAAGCATATACTCAGTGAAAGCGATGTCTCCTCAGGGATAGGAAGTCAGACAGGGGGGCCACCCTTAACTCGGCAGGCAAATGCTTCTCAAGTATGGGTCAAGACATGTTTCTCCTGTAAGGTAGCGCTAAACCCACCAGACAGCTCCAACCACAGATTCCCATGGACTATCCCTCCACCCTCAGCCCCCAGCCTGGCCATTTCCCTTCTCAGGTTATCCTGCTCTAAAAACTATTCAATCCTTCCAATAAATCCAAATGTTAGAGAACATTCTTCAAGGTCCCCTATGTTCCTAATGTGCTTACATTCGTTCATTCACTCACCCAGCAAACATTTAAGAAGCTCGTGCAGTGGGTCAGATGCTGAGCGAGGCGCTGGTATATAATTGCAAGCACAATGGATGAGGTCCCTGCCCTCCCAGAAGAAGTGGGAAAGCAGATGTCTCCTAAAGAATACGTCACGACAACAGCGAGAAGTGGTGTAAAGAACAAGAGAGAAAAAGGGATGTAAAGAACAAGAGAGAAGAAGGGAGTGAGGTGAGGAGGTGGAGCTGCTTCCTGAAGAGGGAGATGCCCAGTGGTTCAGTTCCTGAAAGGCTGAGCTCCCTTCCAGCTGGGAACAGAAGGGTCATGGACTGTAACTAACTGAGAGGGGAGGCCTGGGGCCAGGCCGCAGCAGAGGTGGGCGGGGGGCGCTGAATCACACAGGACTTTGCAGACCAGGTTCAGAATGTGGCTCTTATCCTGGGAGTAACAAGAAGCCTTCCTAGGATTGAGAACAAGGATGTGGTGTGATCACATTTTAGGAATTTTTAAGAGAAAGAGACCACTCCGGCTGCCGAGGGGTGAAGGGATTAGAGCGGAGGGAAAGTGGCTGTGGGAAGAACAGGGGGATGGCTGCTGCCGCCTTCAAAACCGAGAGAGTTGTCTGGACTAGAGTGGTGGCAGTGAAGCTGAAGAGAAAGAGATATTTAAGAGATGAAAATAACAGAACCTGGTAACGGACGAGATAAGAGCCAGCTTGCATTTGCAGTGAAGAGAAATGTCAATTACCTCCGGCAGCAAATATTGGCTGTATACACTCTGCAGCTCACTGGTATTACACTTACTTCCTTTGGCACCTATTTTTCAGAATTTCTAGACAAATTTAAAGCTCTTCTCCTTACTTGCTCTTAAATCCATTCTTAAAAACTGTCATCCGTTTTTGAAACATATTTATTGAGCATGTACTATGTGCTGGGGAGGAAAAAGGTGACTAAGACAGTCCAGGCCCTTGGCATGTCTCCTCTGAACCTCTAAACCCCCCTGCAGTGAATGCAGCTACCAAGAGTAAGGTCACCCGACCACCTGAAACCTTCACGTGAGCCACTCAACAGATCCCCGCCTACCTCTTAGAAAGCTTCTGTGATGCAAGAGCAGCACAAGCGCTTTGCAGTGGAGAGAGTCGCTCCTTTCATAAGATCTGAGCCCTGGAAGACATCCCGCATCAAATCTAACCTCTCAGGTCACTGAGCTGCCAAAACCGTGCTCTCAGAGGAAGACCATGAACCCCAAGAGGCAATTCTTCCTTCTACATAATCAAACTCTTTTTCTCTAAAATATATTGAGTTCGGGACCTACACAAGAATTGTGCTCTCTCATTTGTTGTCCAAATTAGTTTCGGCACGATTTTTCCTATCGCAAAGATTGAACAGTGTAGCTCCATGGTTTACGACACCATCAATGTGGCCACATGGAGCTATTTAACTGAAAATTAAGATTAAAACATCAGTTTCTCAGTTGCACTAGCCACCTTGCAAGTGTTTGATAGTCAAGGCAGCTAGAGGCCACCGTATCAAATGGAGCACATTCTTAACACTACAGAAAGGTCTGTCGGAAAGAGTTCCACAGAGGTTCTGCTACGAGGTTCTCTGCAGGCTTGAACTTTCCTTAAAACACACACAAAAGTTTAACAGACAGAGACTTTCAATATATAGTTGTGTCCTCCTTGATTTTATAAGTGAATGCTATAATCTGGAGAAGGCGATGGCACCCCACTCCAGTACTCTTGCCTGGAAAATCCCATGGATGGAGGAGCCTGGTAGGCTGCAGTCCATGCGGTCACTAAGAGTCGGACACGACTGAGTGACTTCACTTTCACTTTTCACTTTCCTGCATTGGAGAAGGAAATGGCAACCCACTCCATTGTTCTTGCCTGGAGAATCCCAGGGACGGGGGAGCCTGGTGGGCTGCCGTCTCTGGGGTGGCACAGAGTCGGACACGACTGAAGCGACTTAGCAGCAGCAGCAGCTATAATCTGGACTTAATAGACACCAAAAAACAGTGCTTTTAGTTAGTCTCATAGTTTGGAGTTTGTGTGTATATTGTATTTGCCAGGGATGTTGAAAATAACCATGTGATTCCTTGTGAGGAAGAAAGGGACCAGGATTTCACAAGCCACGGTGAAGACTGTCTTATTCTTTTCGTGTGTGTGTGTGTGTGTGTGTGTGTGTGTGTGCATGTGCGTGCAAGCTCAGTTGTGTCCAACTCTTTGTTACCCCTATGGGCTGTAATCTGCCCAGGCTCCTTTGTCCATGGAATTTTCCAGACAAGAATACTGGAATGGGTTGCCAATTCCTTCTTCAGGAGATCTTCCTGACCCAGGGATTGAACCCATATCTCTTATGTCTCCTGCATTGGCAGGCAGATTCTTTACCACTGCACCACCTGGGAAGCTTCTTTCATATATATCTTATATATTGCTAAATGCAGTTGATATTCTCAGTAAATACACAGATTATCTGGCCATCTAATTTTGTGCCTAGTTTTCACAAGCAAGTCTATAAGGGCCTTGCAAGAAATGTTCTAGGCCCCTCCTCACTGCAGCCACACCGGCAACAAGCCACTCCCTCCCTTGAGGCGCCTTCCCAATGCTGGCTCCCTCCCTTTATTCTTTCTCAGGGCCTGTTTTTTTCCCCCCTCAGAAGAAGGAGACTTCCAACTTCTCACAATTTAAGGTATACAACACACACGTCAGTTGACTTGTTTACTGTCTAGACTACATAATGTGCTGTGTGCCAGCAGGGAACACATCTGTTTCACTCCCCATTGGATTTCTTTCCAATGCTAAGCACAATGCTTGGCTCCAGCAGACACTCAGAGAGATACTTGTTTAATGAATGATGATCGCTGTTCAGTCAGTCCTTTCAGTGGTAAGATTTTTTAATTTTGTATTTCCAGCCCCAGATGATACATACATCTTGAGGAACACTGCTTAAAAGACAACATTAAGTGTAAGAAAGGACTTAAAATTGAGAAAGAGAACAGGCTAGCTTATGTCAGCTTTAAGTAACAAACGTGAAATGAAACTTATGAAATGCATATTGGGATTCTCAAAGGTTATTTGCAGGAATAATCCTGCAAGGATTGGGGTGGGGGTGGTTTAAAATCTCAAAACCTAAACAAGTTGAAGAGGGCTCCTCTTGCCCTGTCCTGGTCTCAAGGGTTAGGATAAGCCCGGGAGGGGCTCAGTGTGTCCAACCATCTCTTTGGGGGAAGCCCTTAGAACCAATCTTCTGGGCAAACCCAACAAAGGTCCCTAGGTTGTTTCAAAGCCCATCCATCAGCCACTCCAGCAGCTTCTTCACAGAAAGGCCAGATTCTTCTCTCAACAGTCCTATCTATGCTCACAGGGCCTGGCCTGTGGCTTTTGTTCACCAAAGAAAAACCAAAGAGGACTTCAGTCTTCTGCAACTCCCATAGGGTTCGTCCTTAAATTTAACAAAGTTCTGCCAACACACAGCAGATGTTCTAAAGGAGAACTCAGAATTTAAACTGGGGTCAGTACACAGTAAGAGGCTGGGAATGTATGACCCCAAAGCAAAGGGAAATCTCACTTTTTGAACTGAAAAAACTTTCAGGGCACATGGCTTAGAAGATTTCAAAATAAGGCAGGGTCCACCTGATACAACCACAGAACTCACACTGGGGAGCAACATAAGCCTGCGTTCTAGTCCCAGCCATAAGCCCTTGTCCTCGCTGCATGATCCTGAACACGTTACTTAACTCTGAACTTCGGCTTTCTCATCTTAGAAAAAGATTGATACTAGAGTCTACTATTCGTAAGGGCTTCCCAGATGGCGCAGCGGTAAAGAATCCACCTGCCAATGGAGACGAATGAGACTGGGGTTTGATCCCGAGGTCAGGAAGACCCCCTGCAGTAGGAAACGGCAACTCATTCCAGTATTCTTGCCTAGGAAATTCCATGGACAAGAGGAGCCTGGGGGGCCACAGTCCACAGGGTCACGAAGAGTCAGACACGACTGAGCATAACCATTTACAGGATGACGTGAGGTTGGAGAGTGGGGACAGTGCCTGGCACACAGCCGTTCTTCATAAATGACAGTTACTCTTATTGTTATATCACCTACCCATGTTTCTCATACAAAAGCACTAGCACAAATATCCACCTGAGACTTCAGGAGTCCTTTCCCTTCAAACAAATCCTAAATTCATAAACTCACATAATCGATGACACTGTATTGGAAGCAGCGGGAGGAGACTAAGAAATCAAGTCCTCACTTTGAAGAGAACTTCAAGGTCCAGAATGGGGAAATGAAGTGCCCAAGACACACATAATAACTGGAGAACCCCCCAGGTCGGCCAAGGGGTCTCTTAATACCAACTGCAGTGCTCTATGCACCTCACTCAGAAATTCAGGGTTTCCGTACTTGCCTCCGAGCACCCCTCTGATGAACGGGGCTGCACAGACACTTCGCACGATGCAATGAAGCATCACAAGGAGCTCAGCCAGAGGCAACATGGAATCCTGCACAAAACCCTGAGGTGCTTTAAAATTCACACATAAGAGTATTCACATCAGCCCAGGTTTCCAAACTTCTCATAAGGATAGTTATTTTTAACTTGGGATTTGAAGTTGACAAAGAACTTAATGAACAGGCAGGGAGCTATCTGTCCATGGCTGGTTAGCTCCTGAAGTTAATGCTTCTCACGGGGACAAGAGTCAGCCAAAGGACAGAGCTCCACACAAACTGGAAAATGTTCCTGCAGCCCACAGATTGTGGATTACGGCCTGCGCTCCGAGTGGCAAATCTTACAAGACGCTCCCTAGCTTTCCTCCAGAGCCACCTACCAGTTAACCTTACGTTCTGTCATCCGACAGCATCACGTGTACATGTTCCTGGCTCACGCTGTGCCAGGCACACGAACGACTTCGTGTAATCCTCACAACTACCGACAGAGAATGTACTAGCATGGTTCATCTGACCTAGGACCCCACTAGGACACCATTATTTTATGTACGAAAAAAGGAAGTCCTGCCAACTGCACCTGTCAGACCTCATAGATTTAAAAGATACTTTGGCTTCCCTGGTGGCTCAGACTGTGAAAGCATCTGCCTACAATGCGGGAGACCCGGGTTCGATCCCTGGGTCGGGAATATCCCCTGGAGAAAGAAATGGCACCCCACTCCAGTACTCTTGCCTAGAAAATCCCATGGACAGAGAAGCCTGGTAGGCTACAGTCCATGGGGTCACAAAGAGACAGACACAACTGAGCAACTTCACTTTCACTTTCTTTTCAGAAATGTTAAGATGAGACAAAGTGTATTGTCTTACGTTTGTGGAAATGTGAACACTTCCATTTTACAGATAAAGAAACTGAGGTACACAGAGAAAACAGTTTGCCCAAGGTCACACAGCTGGTAAATAGAAGCACTGGGACACAGACCTGTTAAGTCTGGTCACCTTCTCATGGCAGTAAACTCAAATTTCCCAAGAGTCATGTGAATTACTCAAAAACAGACCTGACGAAGAGGCAGGGCACAGGGCGCTAAGACCTGCCCGCCACGAGCACATCACCTGTGGCAGTTCTCTGAACCTGACCTTTCACGTGTCCAAGAAGGCACTGTGCTCGACTAGGATAACCTGCCTTTTTTCTTCTGCAAAAGCAACCGGTATACTATGGAAAGTGTACATCTGGAATCAGAAAGTCCTAGACTGAAGTTCTTGTTCCAGGGAACTTCCTGGTGGCCCAGTGGTTAGGACTCTGCTTTCACTGCCAAGGTCTAGGTTCAATCCTTGGTCAGAGAACTAAGATCTTGTTCCACCAACTAAGCAGGTTATGCCCTGGGCAAGCTACTGAACTGCCTCACTTTCCTCTTCTGTAAACTGAGACTCTGTGTGTGTGTGCCTGCGTGCGCCTGCCCGCTCATTCACTCAGTCGTATCTCTTTGCGACCCCATGTACTGTCCTGCCACGCTCCTCTGTCCATGGAATTTTCTAGAAGAATACCAGATCACTTAACCTGCCTCTTGAGAAATCTGTATGCAGGCCAGGAAGCAACAGTTAGAACTGGACATGGAACAACAGACTGGTTCCAAATAAGAAAAGGAGTACGTCAAGGCTATAAATTGTCACCCTGCTTATTTAACTTATATGCAGAGTACATCATGAGAAACGCTGGACTGGAAGAAACACAAGCTGGAATCAAGATTGCCGGGAGAAATATCAATAACCTCAGATATGCAACTATAAGATGTTATGGGGAAACCCGAATGAACTTTATGGCCAACCCAATATACACAGAGAAAGCAGCAACGGCAGACCTGGAATTCAGCAAATGCTCTTTCTATACCCCCACCTTTTGCTTTGGGACAGAATTAAAGAACAAACAATTTCCTGTGACCTCAGCAATTCCCCAGGGGGACACTCTGGTGAGAATAAGGATCAGACAGAAGAAAGCTGACCCCGAGGGCTACTCAGGCAAGGAAAATGAACTGGAAGCACCTGGAGGGCAGGGACAGCTGCCTGACTTCCAAACTTCTGCGTAAACTCACTGACAGAGGGAAAGGTTAAAAAGAATTTAACACCATCAAACGGAGAAGGCAATGGCACCCCACTCCAGTACTCTTGCCTGGAAAATCCCATGGACGGAGAAGCCTGGTAGGCTGCAGTCCATGGGGTCACTAAGGGTCAGACACGACTGAGCGACTTCACTTTCACTTTTCACTTTCATGGATTGGAGAAGTAAATGGCAACCCACTCCAGTGTTCTTGCCTGGAGAATCCCAGGGATGGGGGAGCCTGGTGGGCTGCCATCTATGGGGTCGCACAGAGTCGGATACGACTGAATCAACTTAGCAGCAGCAGCAGCAACACCATCAAAAGACACTGGTCAACAGATATGAGGATGAAGAGATACCAAATCTGACACAGAAAGCAGTCTTGGAAGATCCAGTTTGATACCAAAAGTGACCTCCAGCGGGATTTCCCCACTGTCCTGATTCGTTCTTACGATAAGTAATATTCTGTGCATTTCACCTCCTTCTTTCTTCAAGAGCTTCAGAAAATCCTCATAAGTTATGAGCTTTTAAGGTGAGTCATATGGATGCAGAAACAAACTCCTGACCTGCCTTTTTCTCCATCGTACCCAGAATGCCTCAAAGTTTCTGGCACATGGCCAACTCTCAACAAAAATTAGTTGAGTGAATATTTTTTGACTACATGTCATTTCACTGAGACCAGAACTCCCAAACATCCTATACATTTATCCGACCTAAAAGACTAACAACAGTCTTTCCTGCTTCTTTTCCAGACGCATCCCAAAACCATAATCTCTAATATGCCAACGACACACTCGGCAATGCTGTTTCTCCAATCCTCTCACGTGATGACTTTCTACTTGCTCTTCAAACCTCCAACAAGGCCTGGTCCCCTTAGTCCCACCAAAACCCCTGCACTCTCTTCCCCTTCCTCTGTCCAGCCCTTGGGCCACTTGGCAGCTGCCTCAAAAGCCACCATTATCTGAATCGGTTTGTTAATCTCCTTCCTCTCAGGCATAGCACCTTTCCTGGAGATAAAAGCAGGCAAGTCCAATTCACCCACAGCTCTCCACCACCCCCAACCCAGAGGCCCCTGTGAAAAAAAGAAACCATATGGCAAAAATCCCACTCTACCCTCATCATCTCAGGAGGCTGTTTGTTTTACATAAAGTTTAGCTCAATCACCAACTTTTAGAAGCATCTGAAAGAATGCTGTAATGATTTAAGGGTTGGGTAAGAGCTAATAGGGCTTCCCTAGGGGCTCAATGGTAAAGCATCTGCCTGCCAATTCAGGAGACTCAGGCAGTTTGATCCCTGAGTCAGGAAAATCACCTGGAGAAGGAAATAGCAACCCACTCTAGTATTCTTGCCTGGGAAACCCCATGAACAGAGAAGCCTGGCAGGCTACAGTCCATGGGGCCGCAAAGAGTAGAACCCGACTTAGCGACTAAACAACAACAAACAGAGCTGACAAAAATGGCACTTTTGCTCTTTCAATACCTCCCTGGAGACAAGCTGCACTGTGTCACCCAGCTCTAAATCCACAAACCCAGACTTTCAGGAATTCCCTGGCAGTCCAGTGGTAAGGACTTTGTGCGCTGCCTAGGGCCCTGGTTTGATCCCTGGTCCCAGAACTAAGATCTCATTAGCTGGGTGGTCAAAAAAAAAATCTAAACTCTGCAAACACTCCCCATTCCAGAGTTCAAGGACCATTTGCGCCTCCGTTTTTCCTTATTGGCTTCCATATAAAAGTTACTCATTGTTTTCCTTCCAGCTTTCATCAGGCTCCTGAAAGGACTCCTTTAAAGCCTTTGACGAAAACCATCAAAATGCGAAAGGCTGGTTCTTTTCAACGTCTGCGCAGAGCAGTCGAGGTGTCACAACCTAGAACTTCAAACATGAATATGGCAGCACTCCTGCCTTCATGGAGCCCACGCTTTTCCTCCAAATAAAAAAGTATGCCCTCCATGGGCAGCGTCTCTTAAAGACGGTAGTGACAAAGTACTTCACGGCTTTGGAGGAAGAGCGAGGGTGGAGACAGGCTTTGCCCTTACATTAGATGCCCTGTAACCATAACAACCGATGGTTTCAGTAACCATCAACCCACCGAGGGGCTAAGTTTTCCAAAAGGCATTTTCAAGAGGGGAAAACTCCCCTGCACCGACTCCCGCGTCAGCCGAGCGTTCTGGGGAGCTGTTCAGCCCATCTCTGTTCCCACCGATTCGTTCCTGCGCTCACCAGCAGCCCAGCCTCCGCCGTCACACCCCGCGCTCCGGGCAGGGCACCTGGCGTTAGGCCTCAGCCCAATGTCACTTGTTAACCTTCCAAAACCCCCGGCGTTCGGAACGCCGTCGTCTCAAGTCCAAGGCACGCGAACCACCCACTGCCACCCGCGATTTCCAAGAGCTGGCGAAAAACAACCCGAGGAGCTGAGAGCCTCTGAAAGATCCGCTTAAAAGTAACTGCGGTTCTCGACTTCCAGGCGTTTCGCGACGTGAGCGCCGGGGGAGACCAGAACCCGGGGCCCCATTCATAAAATCACAAGCTGTTTTCTCTCAGTTTGAGTGTGGACGGTGCTCCCCAACCGGGGCCGAGGCCGGAGCCCGTGGACGGCTGGCCGGCGGGCACCTCTGGCGGGGTCAAGCCCAGACCGCCCCACACCGCCCCCAGAGGAAAGAACGGTGCGCCCGGGGGCCTCGCTGGTAGGCGTCCATGTCAACTGAACCTGGACCGTGACGGCGGGGCCCTGGGGGACGGGACCCCCGCGCCCAGCCGCGCCAACGGCCGCCGGCCCCCGGACCCTGAGGAGCCGGAGCCGCCCCCAGCCCCGGCCTTCTCGGTGGGCGCTCCCTCCACCGCTCCGCCCGGCCCCGGGAGCGCTCACCCCGGATCCACTGGCTGCCTCATTGTACTGCGCCGGCGCCCGTGCTTCACGGCCGCCGCAGACCCCGCTCCGTTTCGGGCTCGGGCCGCCGTCCAGCCGCCCGCCCGCCCCCGGGGCACCGGCCACCCCGCCCCGCCGGCGGACCCGCCCCGCGCCCGCGCCCGCCGCCGCCAACCAGAGGGCGGCGGGGGCGGAGCCGGCCTCGCGCCAGGCCCGGCCAATCCAGCCCCTACCAGCGCGCCGGGAGCGGCCGCGGAAATGGGTGTGCGATTGGTCGGGTCTGTTAAAGAAGCCGCCGCCCACGGGGCTGGGGAGAGGGGCGGCGGCCAGGTTACCTAGGAGAGCCTGGGTTGGAACGGATGAGACCTTCTGTTCTCTCCCTAGTCCGGCAGATTCGCTCTTCCCAGCACTTTACATTTATCAGTTTCCGCTTCCTGAAGTCTAGCAACAAGTGGGGGCAGAACCTGACTCTGTCAGAAAGAGAAACTGAGGTCCCCAGGGTCTCCTCGCTTGGCACGGTGACGGCAATTTGAGTTTCACAGGGCCGTCCGACACATGTGTTCCCGTCCAGTCCCAGAAATTGGCGTAAAAATTATCCAGCTTCACCCAGGAGAATTTTGTAAAACATATAACACACATTCAGTGTGTCTGAAATGCGACTAGGGAAAATATGTATTTTTCAGTGCCCGTCCCCCGAGGTGATTCTGATGTCGGTAGTGTTGGTACAAGAGCCACATACAGGCAGTCATGTATTATTTCAAGTCCCTCGTGGCAATGAAGTTCAAGTGCAACTGCCATAAATAAAGATAAGCTATTCTTTATCCTCAAAAACAGTAATATGGTTGGGAGATTTGGTTGGAGGTCGCCTACTGAGAAACTCAGGACAGTTCCCTGAGTGGGTCATGGCAAGAACTGAGTCTGAAGGGCACCGGGCTGGGCTGAAGCAACAAGGCAGTCTTGTTCTCTAACTCTCTAGACAATGCTTAAATACTTAAATGGCAAAACACACCCTTCCTTGTTGCCATTACCAGGCCCAGTCATAACCCCAGGAAGATGCCTGGGTTCCAATGCCATCCAGCCCTGCCCATTCTCCGAAACACATGCCTCTCCTCCTCCCGGTGTCCCGGACATCCATCTGACCCAGAAGCCCCTGCCTGAAAGTGAGCCTCTTCTGCCTAGACCCCTCCTAAGAGAAGCAAACTGCCTCCAAAGAACAACCGTATAGCTGCTGGTGGTGGTGGTGGTCATGGTATTTTGGCTGGTTGTTTGTTTTGGGTTTTGCTGTGATTTCTGTGGGTGTTGTGTTTGCCAGGAACAGCTCGACACACACATTCATCAGCCTCATCGAGATTAAGTCTCTGGGTTGCAGACATTACTGCCTGGGAACACTATTTGCTTCCCTTGGCCTTCGCAAAGGAAAAGGAATTCTTGTTTTAAATACAGAGGCTTCCAGCCTTGGGTATCTGGAAATGTGCAACAAAGGCAGTTAGCACTAGAGAAACAGCCCAAAGTTCATCTTGGCCATACCTTAAAACCTCCACCATTTGGTGGGGGTGGAGTGGGCAGTGAAGGTGAGGGGGCCTGGAGCTGTACCACTGCAAGGGTCCCGGGGAAGCTGGCATTGTGTATCTCAGAGTGCCCGCCTCCACCTTCCTTGCCCAGGCAAAACCCTACATAAATATTAGGTTAATTAATATAGTGTCAACCTGACCTCAAGCTGGAGGCCCATAAGATCCAGCATGAACACTAAGAAGGAGCCCTTCCTTTTGAAAAATGAGGAATTTGGATGTTTTGAAAAATAAACAAATGTATAATAATGTAATAATATTAACACTTCCTCCTACCTTTAAAAGATTACTCTGGGCCAACCCTATGTCAAGATCTTTGTATGCATTAATTCATTTGAAACCTGTGTGGTAGGTGTGGTTGTTATTTTCTCCATTTTACAGATGCAGAAACGGAAGCTCACAGAAGACTGGTAATGTGTCCAAGGTCACAAGACTAGCTTCAGAAAGAGCCAGCCTTCATGGCCTCCTAACTGCCTGCTCCAGTGCCTGCCAAAGTGCCCTTCCTTCTTGCCAGAAACAGGACAGCTAACTTCAAAAGGCAAAAGAAGCAAACATCACTGCACTTCTCCAAAAGACAGTGTATTGAATATAGCAGCACCACCTTGGAGTTTAAGTTCCATTGCTCTAACGTACCATCTGTTTGACCTTGAACAAGACATATCATTAAATCCCTGTGAGCCTCTGACTGCTCATCTATAAAAGGGGATGATGATAACAAATTCTGCCTCCTTGGACTGGCAAGAAAACCAAATCAGTAAAGAATGTATATGAATGTACTTGTACTTTGAGCTTACAAATGAAAAGAGTGATGTTAGACCTTGGTATCTGTGACTCAATAAAGTGACCAATGACAAAGGCCAGGGATTGTGATGCTAAATTCACATATCAAACAAGATTCCTTACTTTGTCCCCAAAGTATCCATAGGAACAGTTTAGTACAAAGTGAACTAAAGTTTTTCTACCTACAGAAGAGATAGAAGTCACAGAAATTCAAATCTAAGTTATCCCTCTGGCATCTGCCTCCCTTCACCCCTGCCCCCCAACCATCACCCAAGTCTCTCTTACAACCCAGGCTTCAGTTTAAGCCTACAGATTCCAGTATACTTGAATCATTCCCAATTGTGACATTTCAAGATAATCCTTATTTTCTTATGAAACTTAAAAAAAAATGCTCTTAAGATTTTTACTGCAATTTTTTGACACTGCACTTCTGTCTTGGCAGGAGAAACGGTTATGAAGTACACAAAAGCAAAAAAGTTGATCCACTTATACGTGGAAAAAAAAGGTTAGGGACCCATTGTGCCACAAGCTGCACCATTAATGAACAATTACTGAGAGCTCCGTAAGTACCAACTGGTGTGCGCAGCACTGGGGGTGAAGACAGTACTTTTTGTTTTAAGTACAAAAATGGTGGACTTTTGGCACTGGACCTAGCAGAGAAAGGCTGCTAAATTGATAGACCATTATTGGCCTCCACAGAGTTAAGCCCAAGAGCTATGGGAGGTAGAAAAGACATTTATAACCCCTGGGGAACCCCAATAATGTTTCATTTTTAAAAAAACTTTTATTGTTGCTGGCTTATATATTTATTTTCGTGGCCATGCTGCAGGACACGTAGAATCTGTTTCCCGACCAGATATTGAACCGGCACCCCCTTCATTCAGAGTGCAGAGTTAACCAGTGGACCACCAGGGAAGTCCTTGATAATGTTTTAAGGGTGACCAGATGAAGGCTATTGAGAAACCAGAAAGGTCATGAAAACCTAAGGAAGAGTGTTGTCTGCAGGGGTCTAGTGGGGAGAGATCTGAACGTATACCTTGGGATTTGGAAATCAGAAAGTTACTGACCGTGCTCAGATGCTCAGCCACGTCTGTTTGTGACCCCATGGACTGTAGCCCTCCAGGCTCCTCTGTCCATGGGATCCTCCAGGCAAGAATACTGGAGTGGGTTCCCATTTCCTTCTCTAGGGGATCTTCCCGACCCAGGGATCGAAACTGCTTCTCCTGCATTGGCAGGTGGGTTCTTTACCACAAGTGCCACCATCCCAAGCCCAGGAAGTGCTGCTTCAGAAGGTTACTGAGGCCACTGAGAAAAGCCATGTGGGTGGGGCTAGAGATGCAGGCTCTCGCTAGAGCTAGACTGAGAAGAGGAGCCAAAAAGAGAGAATGAAGAGGCCAGGCAGGACAGAACCGATGGGCCAGGGTCCCAGGAAGCCCACAGGGGCAGGGAGGAAGCCCTTGGGGAGGAAGAGGGTCTGTTCTTCCACTTAAGCTGGATGTAGATAAGAATGGGTGTGGGTGCAGATTCATTCAGAGATGGAGGGCAGGAAGTTGAGGAAATTCCTGCCTGCTGGTTTCTATTATTTTCACTCCAAAGTGAGAAACGAAGTCTTCTCTTGAGAGTGGGTGGGAGGTGGTAACCGGGCCTTGAGGAAAACAGTGAAGAACTGGAAAAGCCACCAAGAGGAATGAAAGAGGGAGCTGCCAGATTGAGAGGGGAAATTCCTGGCAGCCCAGGGCCCGTGCATTTGAGGCATTCCCCTTGTGGCTCAGCTGGTAAAGAACCCGCCTGCAATGCGGGAGACTTAGGTTTGATCCCTGGGTTGGGAAGATCCCCTGGAGAAGGGAAAGGCTACCCACTCCAGTGTTCTGGCCTGGAGAATTCCATGGACTGTAGAGTCCATGAGGTCGCAAAGAGTCAGACACGACTGAGTGACTTTCACCATGACAAGGGTTAGATGGATGGTTACGTGGGGCTTGGCAGCTGGGTCCTGTGTGGAGAATCCAGAGGGAAGAATTTACAGGGTCAGGAGCAGGAGAAACCCCAAACAGTGCAAGATATAGACAACAGATGGTCAAAGTGATGGATCGTGGGTTCTAAGTTGGATGGAGATAGAAGGAAATCTGTGGCGGTGGAAGTAGGGGGGCTGCCGCTGGACTGGAAGAAACATGTGGGGCAGGAGAGATGGGAAGAACCAGACATGGTGTCAGTTTGGAGTGGGATGGGTTAGGTGAGATGTTCAGAGAAGAGCAATTCTGAGTGATGACAAGGTCAGGTCCGGCCACGGAGTTGGAGTTTCTGAACACATTCGACTCCTGGATTGTCCCTGGTTCCTTTTAGAGAATGATCTGTGGCTGTGTGGCCTCTAATGCTTTCTGTTCACTCTGCACCACTCTCTGAGATGAAGGAGGTGGGAGAGCATCCTTCTCTCTCATCTGGTTTTCCTTCTAAAATAAAAACCTGTTAATGAACAGAAGGACTCCCACCATCGTCATGGAGACAGGAGCATTTGCAGGAAGGGATGCCGGTGGGAAGTCTTCCGGGGCTTTAGAGGTGCCTCACCTGGTGGGTTGATGTACTTGTGAATAGTTCCCAGTCATCAGGGAGTGGCAAACAGCCAGCTGATGTTGATTATATATTTGCTAATTAGCATTTGAGACACGAGGTTATTAAATATAAATGTCTCAAAGCTCTGTCATTCTAAGGGAGGACCAGTAGGGGAATGGTGGCTTCTAATTGCTGTGGAACGGAGCTAGAGTGGACTTCTAGGGAGAAATCCTGACCCCTCCCTCCATTTCCCTGCTGACTCTCTGCCCACCATCTGCTCCACGCAGAGAACAAATCCATCGCACAGCATTTACTCCCTCCCTTTTCCTCTAACCCACCATCCTCGAAGACTTTCAATGACTGGGTCTTCTACTCCACTCCAGCACAGGAAACTCAGTCTCTAGCTTGTACAGAAGCACTCTGGTGCACAATTTTAACTCCCAGAATGAAGGGTCAGCCTTGCACCCAACAGGTGCTGGCCTCCACTTCTGTATCTCTTTTCCCCTTAAATAGCAGAAGTGGGAGGACTCAGCTGGCTTTTGGGAGATGGGGGATGCTCTGCTTGTAGTTTGTGGCATCTCGGTTCCCTGACCCAGGCCATGGCAGTGAAAGCCAAGGATCCAACCACTAGGCCTCCAGTGAACTCCCCCAGCTGGCCTTTTAATGACACATGTGCGTGTGTGTTAAGTCGCTTCCGTCGCGTCCAACTCTGCGACCCTATGGACTGTAGCCCGCCAGGCTCCTCTATCCAGATTCTCCAGGCAAGAATACTGGAGTGGGTTGCCATGCCCTCCTCCAGGGGCTTTTCCCGATGCAGGGATAGTGCCACCTGGGAAGCCCTTAATGACATACACATAGGGGAAGGTTGTTTTCATTTTGAAAACGTGATTTACATACCCTGATATAGAGTAGCTAGAAGTCAGTCAGAAATATCCACTCCCAATCAGGTTAAACAAAATGAGAAGTGGTAGAACTGCTACCCTCTGCCATGTCCATGCGGCTGCTCTGCTCAGCATCTGTGTGATTCAGAAGACAAGAATGGTCTATATTTGGGTTAGATCTTAGGCAAAGAAAGTGTTTCAGTCTGTTTTGGACAAGGTTCCCCCAAAAGCAGAACTTGAGACAAAGCTCACATGTGAGTACGTTGCTCAGGAGCACGAACCCAGGGGAGATACCCAGGGCTCAGGAACCAAAGCAAGGATGGGGGCAGAGGCATTTGATCATGCATTACTGGGGTGGCCACTGTCCGGGCTGCTCGATTAGGATATACTAAGAAGCCCTGAGAGAAACATGTTAGGATGCATCTTCTAGGGTAGGGGAGACGGGGGAGGCATTTATCCAGTGGTTTCTGTCCCCATTGGCGAAGACCTATGCACAGGGATCTGAGCCCTGCTTCCAGGGAGTGCTGGCCTGGCATTGAGTGGGCATCAACAGAGATGCCCTGGGTGTGATCCAGAGACAAAACACTGTCAGATTGTACCTGCTGGAATCTGGTAGGAGAAGACACAGAAATGGCCACTAGAGTGGTGGCTGAAGATCTCCAGTGGTACATAAGAGTTTTCCAATCCAAAGCCCAGTTTTTAAACAGGGTTTCCCTTGTGGCTCAGTGATAAAGAATCCCGAGACACAGGTTCCATTCCTGGTCCAGGAAGATCCCAGATGCCGTGGGGCAACTGTTGCCCCTGTGTGATCTGGAGTCTGTGCTCCGCAACAAGAGAAGCTGCCTCAGTGAGAAGCCTGCATACTGCAACTAGAAAGTAGCCCCTGATCGCCAAAACTAGAGAAAAAAGCCTGCATAGCCATGAAGACCCAGCACAGCCAAAACTAATTTTTTTTTTTAAAGAGAAGAACATCCCACTGTCCCAAAAAAACTTGTCATCTGAAGTTAGGCTGGAGGGACACAAGATTTCAAATGCCTTTTAATGTCATTATAATGTTCTCTTTAGGGAAGCAGGTTTAGGCTGGTGACTTTGGGGTCATTTGGACTGGTTTCAGGTTTTGCATCTGTCATTTCTGAGCCATGTGACTTTGGAAAAGATATTGAACTTCCTTGAATTGTTTCCTCATATATAAGTTGGAGATGTCCATACCATATGTTGTTTTAAAGATTAAGAGTATGCATAAATCCTTAGGGTAGCATCTTTTCATAATAAGTGCCCAATTAATAGAAGCTGTTGCTTTTTACTCTAGGGCAAATTCCCAGCCATGGAATTTATCATGTACAGGAAAACAATGGGGTGATATGCCTAAGCCTCAAAAATAGAAGTGAAAGAAGATATCACATGGTTGCAGGCAATGAAAAAATGTCTAATACTATGAAACAACCAAATAGCTTTATCTACAGTGGCTAAATATCTTGGAGTTTCCAAGAAAGCTCAATTTCAAATGTTCTCTTGTGTTGATGTTCAGTTGTATCCAACTCTGTGCAACTCCATGGACTGCAGCATGCCAGGTTTCCCTGTCCTTCACCATCTCCCGGAGTTTGGGCAAACTCACGTCTGTTGAGTTGGTGATGCTATCCAACCATCTCTCCTCCTGCCCTCAATTTTTCCCAGCATCAAGGTCTTTTCCAATAAGTCAGCTCTTCACATCAGATAGCCAAAGTATTGGAGCTTCAGCATCAGTCCTCCCAGTGAATATTCAGGGTTGATTTCCTTTAGGACTGACTGGTTTGATCTCCTTGCTGTCCAAGAGATTCTCAAGTCTTCTCCAACACCACAGTTTGAAAGCATCAATTATTCTCTTGTGTTGCCCCAGTACAAAAAAGCCTGTTTGAGGGGCGGGCCCCTTGACCTTGGATCAGAAAATAGCATTATGTGTACATCCCACTAGGAAGGGGATCATCAGTCCTCCAGTTTCTTTTGCTCTACCAGTCCCTGGAGTGTGGGAAACATAGCTCTTCTTTTTCTTTTTTAAAATGTTTATTTATCTATTTCTTTTGGGGATCTGCTCATATCAGGGATTGAACCCGTGTCTCTTGCATTGGCAGGTGAATTCTTTACCACTGAGCCACCTGGGTTTCCCTGTTGGCTCAGACGGTAAAGAATCTGCCTGCAATTTGGGACACCTGGGTTCAATCCCTAGGTTGGGAAGATCCCCTGGAGGAGGACATGGCAAACCACTCCAGTATTCTTGCCTAGAGAATCCCCATGGACAGAGAAGCCTGGAGGGCTACAGTCCATGGGGTAGCAAAGAGTTGGGCACAACTGAATGACTAAGCACAGCACAGAGCCTCCTGGAAGCCCTCCCTTTACTCTTGTAGGAAGACTCCAGTGTCCTCAGTCTCTTTCTCTCATCATACGGCTCCTTCTTCTTTCCATTTGTGGTGCACACACACGCCCCAGGCCCTTACAATGCTCTCCAGGTGATCTCACTCATGAGGATGTGTAAGCTGCCAACAAGAGATTAGCAAAGGCTCTTCACCCTTACAGATAGCACCTGCTCAGTTCAGCCAGAGGAAACTGGAAACACTCTCATCAGGTCCCTGGGGCGCATAGGCAAAGAACAGAGCAGATGCAGACAGAACTGCCTACCCACTCATCCTCAAAGCTAAGTCCTAGTGTTATCTTTGGGCTAGAAAATGATTGGCCTCTTTCACAGAATCCAGGGCCCTGCTAAGTCTCCTGGAGAGAACACCAAGTCTCTGCTTCTGAGAACTAGTGCTCAGCTTCTGGTTTACTAGGTGCCTTTGATAGCCATCAGTTCAGTTCAGTACTCTCCTCTTTCACTTTCATCAAGAGGCTTTTTAGCTCCTCTTCACTTTCTGCCATAAGGGTGGTGTCATCTGCATATCTGAGGTTATTGATATTTCTCCTGGCAATCTTGATTCCAGCTTGTGCTTCTTCCAGCCCAGCGTTTCTCATGATGTACTCTGCATAGAAGTTAAATAAGCAGGGTGACAATACATAGCCTTGACATACTCCTTTTCCAATTTGGAATCAGTCTGTTGTTCCATATTCAGTTCTAACTGTTGCTTCCTGACCTGCATACAGATTTCTCAAGAGGCAGGTCAGGTGGTCTGGTATTCCCATCTCTCTCAGAATTTTCCACAGTTTATTGTGATCCACACAGTCAAAGGCTTTGGCATAGTCAATAAAGCAGAAATAGATGTTTTTCTGGAACTCTCTTGCTTTTTCTAGAGGCTCTATAATTTTATTAGTGGTGCCTACAACCATTTGGGGTGATAGATCTCTATCACAGCCATAAAAAACCCAAAGACAAATTAAAAGGAAGGAAAAATCGAGTAGTTAGCCTGAGGCTCAAAGCAAACCCCGCTTACTGGTGGAATCGGAATTGCCTCCCTGCCATTTTCCCATCAGGCTTCCCACGTGGCGCAGTGGTAAAGAACCTGCCTGTCAATGCAAGAGATGCAGGAAATGCAGGTTCAAATCCTGGCTCAGGAAGATCCTCTGGAGGAGGAAATGGCAACCCACCCCAGTACTCTTGCCTGGAAAATTCCATGGACAAATGAGCCTGGCAGGCTACAGTCCAAAGGGTCACAAAGAGTCAGACACGACCAAGCAACTGAGCACACAGGCATGCATTTGCTGATCACCCTTCCTACACGCCTACACCTACCTTGGTCTCTCGTGGCCCTCTGAGCAATCATGGTGTGACCCACTTAAATGATTATTCAGAAGAGCAATTGGTCTTTCCTGGCTATAAGTCATCCCCTAGTCATCGTCATCATTATTATAATTAGTAAGACTTCTCTCATTAAGTTGTGAAGGCATCTGTCCCAAGCCTTAGAAGGTCACCCAGTTTCCAGAGGCTGAGAGAAACCATGAGGCTATTCATTCATCCCAGGCCCAGCTCATGCTATAGTTTTCATGCTTTTCAGAGCAAAGGAGAAAACATTGTCTATGCTCCAGCCTTACCTCACTGCCTGCTAGGTCTCTCCTGGATGTCTGATAATCACCCCCATCTTAGTCAATAGCGCCACTGCCCACCCGCTAATTTGCTGGAGTCAAGAACATCAAGAACAGTGAGTTGGCAGAGGGGAGGGATAAACTGGGAGATTGGGACTGACCTATACACACTACTACACCTGATAGTACTGTTTATGGTTCAGGGAGCTCTACTCAATACTCTGCCATGACCTATAGGGGAAAAGAATCTAAAAAAGAGTGGATGTGTATAACTGATTCACTTTGCTGCACGGCAGATGCAATCTGTTAGCATCTGTTAATCAACTATGTTGTCTACTAAGCCATGCTGGACTCTTTTGCGACCCCATGGACTGTAGTCTGCTAGTCTCCTCTGTCCATGGGATTTCCCAGGCCAGAATACTGGAGTGGGTTGCCATTGTCTTCTCCAGGGGCTCTTCCCGACTCCGGGATCAAACCCAAGTCTCCTGCATTGGCACGCAGATTCTTTACCACCAAGCCACCAGGGAAGCCTGCTTTGAAAAAAAAAAAAAACAAATGAGTTATCTGAGATTCCATCCATTCCAATCCATCAGTATACAAACTTGCACTAGCATCTCTCTTCTGAAAAATCTCCTCCCTTTTGTCCAGGACTCCCTCCTGCTGTCCTTTATAGCACAACTTCTCAAAAAAACTCCCCTCTTCCTCTCCCGTCATCCTCTTTAAGCTGCTCCTCCAGCGGCTTTCACCTCCGCTGCTCCCCAGAAACTGTTCTTGTCACATCATTGATGACCTCCGTTCTGCCAAGCCAGGAGTCACTCCTCTGACCTATCTGACCCTTACTTAATCCTTTCACAACATCTACTGGCCACCTCCCTACGCATCCAGTCCTCATTCCCTTAGTCCATCTCTCATACTCCTTCCATGCCATTTCCAGTGGTCTGTTGCTTGTCCAACAGATCAGACTTCAGGCAGGACCTCAGACTGTCCCTAGGGGCCAGGCTGGTCAGGGCAGGCCCTGGGATGTCCTCAAACAACATCCCCACGAGCCTGTTCTCTTTGTCTCTTACCCAGAGCTGGAAATGGAAAACTTAACATGTTGGCAGAGGAAAGTGACAGCCTTGCTGTGTGTTTTTTTTTCCCCTATCTCACTTTCCATTACTGCTGTTACAATGGTGTTTGCGCAATAGAGGAAAGTTGGGTGCCCAAAAATAAAAGGCCTGATAAGAAGATTGGGCTCTCATACATGGATGGAGTTCTGGGGGGAGGTGCCAACGGTGGGCAGCAATCCATGTAGTGACAGCCGGGGGTCTGGCTGGCACTGCTCAAACCTCCCTTGCAGCTGTGATGGTATCTCAGTGACCTTTCAAGAGCTTGGCTGTAGCCTTCATATGTCTGCTGTAATTCTGGTTCATGTTTATGCTGACAGAGCGCCCAGGGAACAACCTGGAAAATTCCTTGCCTTTTTTTCCCTTTCTGGAGATTAATCCATATCAAATTGCAACTGTTTTCATCAACATTACTACCTTCTTTTCAAACCTCTTCAGTCAGACTCTTTCTTTTCTTTTTCTTTCTTTCTTTTTTTTTTGACCACACTGCCCAGCTTGCAGGATCTTAGTTCCATGACCAGGGATTAACCAGCGTCCTTGACAGTGAAAGCGTGGAACCCTAACCACTGGACTGCCAGGGAATTCCTCAGACTCTTCCTTCTCTAACGATTAAATTGAGCCCTGTCACCCTGGCAACCCATTTCCTTTGGCCTTGGGTTGTAAATCGGCTTGGCCTAGATCTTTCTAGTCCTGACTGTTTCCTTTGTGACATTTATCCAAAGAGTGATTCAAGAATTACTAGCATCTTTGCCCCTGGATGGTGAGTTCCAGGAGGGCTGGGATTAAATCTGTCTCTCCCTCCTTCTGCAAGACCAGGCCCATCACAGGCCCTCAGTAACACTCGTTGCTGAAGGAGTGATGTCCAGTAAGAGCCAGTGAAGGGCCCTCCCTGGACTGGGGAAGCACGTCTCAGTTCTCCTCTCTAAACGCTTCCAGCTAGAGTTCAGACAGGTCCCGACTGCCTCCAGCCTGGTCTGCCAGAAGGAAAGAAGAAAGAAAGTTCTTGCCTGCTGAGTTGGGATATATATATATATATATTTAATATTTTATTTTTTTGACAGTGCTGGGTGTCAGTTGTGGCACACAAGTTCAGTCCCCGGTCTGAGAACGTGACTCTGAATGTCATAATTAATAGCCCACATCCCACAACTATACCTGGCGCAGCCAAATAAATTTTAGAAAGGGGGTGGGGAGAGAGCAGGGACTTCCTGGTGGTCCAGTGGTTAAGACTCTGTGCTTCCATGGCAGGGAGTGCAGATTCAATCCCTGGTTGGGGAACTAAGATCCCCTTGCCAGTAGTGAAAAAAAAAAAGAGAGAGAGAAAGAGTTAGAGAAGAAGAAGAAGAAATAATAGCACAGCACCAGGAAAAAAAAAGAGAGAGTTAGAAACCCTCTAGTCTGATCCTTAGATTGGAGTTTCCAAAGCCTGGGGGAAAGTACAAAAATCCTTCCTATACATGGTGGGGCAGGGTGGTAGCTCCAATGACTACATCTAACATCCACTGAACTTAATAAAACTCTGAGGTTGTGGTATTTAAGGGAGTGGACTCTCTCTGCCTTAAAATACTTTATTTTCTAAATCACATGCAATATATAAGAATAGCTACAAATTTCCATTTCTATGGTTAAGTTGGAGGGACCGAGCAGGAGAGGGCATGCTAAATTTTGCTAAGTTGCTTTTTCTTAAAGGCTTAAAGAAAGAATATCCAGGGTTTATAATAAAATTTACATTTCTAATTACTCATATAGTAAAAGCTGAAGACACCTGAAATTTACTAAGCACCTATTTCATCCTTTCTTGCCTAATTTAAGGTTGAGATATAATTGACATATAGCATGATATTAGTTTTAGGTATACAACATAATGATTCTATATTCTATATTTCTGTTTTGCATATATTGGAAAACAGTCCCACAAGTCTAGTTAACACCCATCACCATCACCACACATCATTACAAAATTTTTTCTTCTTGTGATGAGAACTTTTAAGATCCATTCTCTTAGTAACTTTCAAATGTACGTTACAGGATTATGAACTCCAGCACAGTATAGTACCATAATGCTGTACATTATATCCTAAGGACTTATGTATTTTATAACTGAACGTTTGTACCTTTTGACCCCTTTCACCCACCCTCAATTTTGCCTTTGGCAACCACCAGTCTGTTCAAACTGTGGTGCTGGAGAAGTCTCTTGAGAGTCCCTTGGACTGCAAGGAGCTCACACCAGTCAATCCTAAAGGAAATCAACTCTGAATATTCATTGGAAGGACAGATGCCAAAGCTGAATACTTTGGCCACCTGATTGCAAAGAGCTAATTCATTGGAAAAGACCCTGATGCTGGGAAAGATTGAAGGCAGAAGGAGAAGAGGGCAGCAGGGGATGAGACGGTTAGATAGCATCACCAACAGAATGGACATGAATTTGAGCAAACTCAGGGAGATAGTGGAAAACAGAGGAGCCTGGTGTGCTACATGGGGTTGCAAAGAGTCGGAGATGACTTACCAACAACAAGTGTGTTCTCTGTATCTCTTATTTCTTTTGCCTGTGCTGAGTCTTCACTGAGACATGTGTGAAGACTTGTGTCTTCACTTGGGCTTGGTTGCCTCTCTGCATGTGGGATCTTAGTTCTCCAACCAGGGATTGAACCCATGTCCTCAGCATTGGAAGGTGGATTCTTAACCACTAGACCACCAGAGAAGTCCCCAGTTCCTCTGTATCCTCTTGAGTTTGTTTTTTGTTTGTTTTTGATTCCTTATATTAAGGACTCTTGAAGACTGAAAAAAACCAAGACCTCCGGTCTTGACACCATGCTGTTCCCAGGCTTTCATCAACATCCTCTTCCGAGTTTACCTCCCTGGGAACCAGCTGCCCAGAGTAAGTGCTGTGTTGACAAGCCCAGACCTGACTGCTGGCAGAATTGTCTGGGTGAGGCCTGTGTGTCTTGCGGAAAGAACACAGGAGGGTGGATAGAAGGTGCCAACCCACAGGAGGAAGAGCAGGGAGGGCGAGGGTGGAGGGGATTTGGATAAAACCACAGTGGGGTGTGAGTGCCAAGTGCCAAGCAGTATAACTGTTTCCTTTGGATGCCATGACCTTCCCCAGAAGACAGTCTCCAAAAACACCTGTGTCCATAAAACAAAACATATGGCTTTTTAGACTTAAAATGAAGGATGGGGGACTTCCCTGGTGGTCCACTGGTTAAGACTCTGTGCTTCCACTGCAGGGGGGCATGGGTTCTACCCCTGATTGGGGAACTGAGATCTGTCATGCCGCACAGTGTAGCCAAAAATAATAAAATAAAATAATGAGTGAATTTCCCCCCGTGAAAGGGAATGCTGGCCAATTCCAGAAACTTAACAAAGGCTGCACCAAATGATGGCTAAGAAGTGTGTGCGTGAAATTGTCATAAGAGGATTGATTATAATTCAGAAGACGATTCTCAGAAGTTTAAAAAAAAAATGAAAACCAGATCTCTAAGACTCTTTCCAGCTCTATAATCCTGTTAAAAATAAAATCTTAGCAAAACAAAATCAGTTGATATGTTTTGGTTTTAGGGAAAACTTAACTTCTGTTTGATGGAGAGAGGGATATGAGCAAAATTATTCTGTTGGTAGAAAGCCACCTTTTTCTGCCTTTCTCACTAATTGGGTACAATAGGAGATAAAAGGCTGTCTTCTCTTGTTGATTCCAAGATATTTTTATTGCTATGTTTTAAACTCTTTGTCATAGGAATTTTCAAACACAAAGTAGAGAGAATAGCATCATTGACACCTGTGTACTCATAACCCAGCTTTATCAACCATCAACACACACCTAATCTTTTTTTTAATCAATCCCCACTCCTCCCTTACTTATTTTAAACTACATTCTACACAATATTGTTTCATTTGTAAATGCTTTACTAGTATCACCAGGAAAGGCTCTTTAAAAGTACATAACCACAGTACCATTAGCACATCTAGAAATAGCAACAACAGTTCCTTAGTGTCATAAAATATCCAGCTAGCAGCCTATCCGGGAGGGGAGTTTGAGAGAGGATGAATACATGCGGATATACAGCTAAGCCCCTTTGCTGGCCACCTGAAACTAACACATTGTTAACCGGCTTCGTGCCAATATAAAATTAAAAGTTAAAAAAAAAAAATATCTGGTCAGAGGTCAAGTTTTCCTGAAATTAAAAAAATTTATATTTGGGGCCTTCCTCGTGGTCCAGTGGTTAAGGATCTGCCTTGTAATGCGGGGGACATGGGTTTGACCCCTAATCTGGGAGGAGCCTACATGCCTTGGGACAACTGAGCCCGTGAACCACAATTACCGAAGCCAGGGCTCAGGGGCCCACAGGCCACAACTACTGAGCCCACGCACTGCAAGTACTGAAGCCCGAGTGCCCTGGGACCCGTGCTCTGCAGCGAGAAGCCACTGCGATGAGAAGCCCTCACTCCACAACTGAGAGTGGCCCCTTCCCGCCACAGCTAGAGAAAACCCGCGCGCGGCAACGAAGACCAGCACAGTCAAAAAGAAACAAAATTTAAAAACAAACACAAAAATATTTGGTGCTGCATATTTGTCAAGAGCCTTAAAATGTTTAGACTTGGTAAGTTCACTTTTTGAAAATTTCCTGAATCCAGAAAAAGCTTTATACATAAAAGATGTTTTCTGCAGCTTTATTTATAATAATGAAAGTTGGAATAAGTGAAATGGACACCCTAGGTGAATGATTAAGTGAGTGTGGGTAATACCCAGTGAACAAGCATTGTGATTAGAGAAAGACAGTGATGTTAGACATAATACATTTCACACCACCATTTATTATCAAGTTTTCTTGAAGCATCCTCTTTGCTCAAAGGTAAAATATGAGTAATAACAATATCTACCTCATGGAATGAGGACTAAGTAAAAATACACATAAAACACTCAGTAAAGTGTTTTCCTGGTACCAAGTGAGCCCTCAATATAGGATCACTGTATAACATGCAGCAATAAACATGTTTTTGAAGAACTTGTAGTAACAGAAAATTATTACAGTATCAAATTTAAAAGCCAGTAAGCAATTTTACCACCATATAAGCACAACCATGTTAAGGAAGTATACAAAGGTAGTATACCAAAATAACAAGTTTATCAGGGTGGTGATTCTCATCTCTCATCATTCTTATTTTGCAGAGGCAAAGTAAGTTCATTGCAGAAAAATTGTTAAGTGCAGGACAGAAAAAAAAAATTAAGTTTTGATGGATTAAGGAGGGAGCAATCTTGAGATTTCCTTTTTCAAGTCCTCAATGTTTTCCACGCCCCAACCAGTGGCCACCAAGGCCGTTAGCACTCCCTTGTGGTCAAACAAAGCAACTACTCTTAGACAAAAATCCAATGAAGCATTAAATGGATGATTGTATATCGCCCCACAGGGAGCGGAAATGTCACGCTGGGTCTTGTGCCATGGGACTTCCAACCCAAGCTCTATCTGAATCATGGGGCCAGGGGCAGCTTGGGGACATCGTGTGATTGTCCTCAGGTGAGAAACCTGGCTCAAGGATTTCATATGACTCACGAACCCATTATACTCGCCCCATGAATCCAGCTCACCCATCTCAGAACTATTGTATGAACCATTCTGAAAACTCGTCTCCAAAGTGTCCAACCTTCAGAGAGGAGACCCCCCTGGCCTAGGGTTTCCTGCCTGTGCAGAAGAAACCTAGCCAGCATCTGCCCACCAGAAGATCAGCAGAGAGAGAAAACCCAAGAGCCACACCTGAGTTTGTCATAGCTCTACCCACTTCAGATCCTCCCTGGGTTAACCCTGTTTTGTAAGGGGCGAAACCAGCTGCAGGACCTCGTTAAAGTCATCCAGCCCCACCAAACCCGTTTCCCTTCCTGTAAAGTGGGAGGAGCAGACCCGAGGTTCTGGGTTCCTGGCACCTGGATCAACAGCATCAGAACCACTTCGGGGGGAGGTGTTGACTTAATGAATTTTCATGCTTCCACCCAGAAATTCTGATGTAGGCAGTCTGTGAGAGATGAAGGGCTGGGAATCTGTAGCTGACGAAAGCTCAGCAGGTGTGGGGCCCTGGGACTCTTCAGATGCTCTTTCTTTCGGAATTGCCGGTCTCTGTCTTCTTCCTGGGGAGTCTGGAAAACTTCCTCCTGACTGTGGCATTGCTTCAAGAACATCCAAAAGGGACACATATGTCCTCATGGATAAGAGCAGGACTCTGGAGGTGGATTTCCTCCTGCATCTGCCCTTTCACCTTGCTAAGCTTCAGTTTCTTCCCCTGTGAGATGAAGAAGATAATGTTAGTATCTACTGTACAGGGTTGTTGTACAGGGAAGATTAAATTATTTATTATAATTATTTAATTATATTTCCATTTAATTATAATTATTTTAGCTATCAGTAAGTGGCTTAGATGGTAAAGAATCGGCCCACAGTGTGGGAAACCTGGGTTCATTTCCTGGGTTAGGAAGATCCCCTGGAGAAGGGAATGGCTACACATTCCAGTATTCTTGCCTAGAGAATTCCATGGACAGAGGAGCCTGGCAGGCTACAGTCCGTGGGGTCACAAAGAGTCACGACTGAGTAACTAGTACACACACACATAATTATTTTATATATGCAAAGCCCAAGCTCTTAAAACAGTGTGTAACACACAAAGGCTATTATTAGCAGTGATTATTTTAACTATTATTATTGTTACTGTTCCATACCTGGTGGCTCAGAGGTTAAAGTGTTTGCCTCCAATGCGGGAGACCTGGGTTCGATCCCTGGGTCGGGAAGATCCCCTGGAGAAGGAAATGGCAATCCACTCCAGTATCCTTGCCTGGAGAATCCCATGGACAGAGAAGCCCAGTAGGTTACAGTCCACGGGGTCGCAAAGAGTCGGACACGACTGAGTGACTTCACCTTCACCTTCCATACAGATGAGTATCTTTTTTCAGAATTTTTAAAGTTTATACTCCATTAATGCTGCTAAGTCACTTCAGTGACTTCAGACCTTCTCCATTAATAGCTATTGTAAAATATTGGCTATATTCCCTGTGTTATACAATATATCTTTGTAGTTTATTTTACACCTACTAGTTTATATTTCTTCGGAGAAGGCAATGGCACCCAACTCCAGTACTCTTGCCTGGCAAATCCCATGGACAGAGGAGCCTGGTAGGCTGTAGCCCATGGGGTCGCTAGGAGTGGGACACAACTGAGCGACTTCACTTTCACTTTTCACTTTCCTGCATTGGAGAAGGAAATGGCAACCCACTCCAGTATTCTTGCCTAGAGAATCCCAGGGACGGGGGAGCCTGGTGGGCTGCTGTCTCTGGGGTCGCACAGAGTCAGACACAACTGAATCGACTTAGCAGCAGCAGCAGTTTATATTTCTTAGTCCCCTATCCTATCTTGCCCTTGCTTCTTCCCTCTCCTCACTGATAACCACTACTTTGTTCTCTGTGTCTGTGAGCCTGTTTCTTTTTTGGTTGTTGTTACAGATGGGTATCTTTAAATAATAATACTTTTTAAAAGGTACAATCCCTGGGGGAGTATGGGATGAATTGGGAGATTGGGATTGATGTATATACACTGTTGAGACTATGTAGAAAATAGATAGGAGAAGGCAATGGCACCCCACTCCAGTACTCTGGGCTGGAAAATCCCATGGATGGAGGAGCCTGGTAGGCTGCAGTCCATGGGGTCGCTAAGAGTTGGACACAACTGAGCGACTTCACCTTAACTTTTCACTTTCATGCATTGGAGAAGGAAATGGCAACCCACTCCAGTGCTCTTGCCTGGAGAATCCCAGGGACAGGGGAGCCTGGTGGGCTGTCATCTATGGGGTCGCACAGAGTCGGACATAACTGAAGCGACTTAGCAGCAGCAGCAGAAAATAGATAACTAATGAGAACCTACGGTATAGCTCAGGATCTCCACTCAGTGCTCTGTGTTAACCTAAATGGGAAGGAAATCCAAAAAAGAGGGAGCATATGTATGTGCGTGTGTGCTAGGCAGTCGTATCTTACTCTTTGCAACCCCATGGACAATGGCTACCAGGCTCCTCTGTACATGGAACTCTCCAGGCAAGAATACTGGAGCGGGTTGTCATGCCCTTCTTCAGATATATGTATATGTATAGCTGGTTCACTTTTTTGAAGCAACTCTTCTCCAATAAAAATTAATTTAAAATATAAAAGATACAACCCTTAAACCGTGAAAAAGAACATATGAGGTGTAGTTAAAGCTCTGGGTTCAAACCAGTCCCCTATCCCCTCCCAGAGTGAATACAGGTAAACAGCCAGGACAAAGATAAGCTGCACCATCTACAAAACTGATGCTCCCTGGGAAAGATGTACAGAGAGGGTTGAGGGGTTTTAGGAAAAGGCCAGGCCAATTGGGGTGACAGGGGTCATGTCTTAAAGACTGTGGCCAGTATGTGATGATACAGAATAGGGTTTCCAAAGTGGGCCCCGCTATAGACACTCAAGAAGTTTCCAGTGGTCCAGGGACCTAAACTGGTCATTAAGATCCATGGACCACACCATTATTTTGACTCTATCCATGATGGGTCAGCTGACATGGGTGCCCAATGCTTTGCTGACCCCTCCCCAAGGGCATCCAGTGAGTGTCCTGACTGCTCATTCGTCACCCGTAAAACTCAGAGGGGCTGCCCAAGCCTACTCAAGACCTCAACCCCATCCTCCTCTTTCTTCACCTTTTTCTTTCTCTGCCAGGACACTCCCCTCCCAACTCTCAGTCCCCAGATCCTTGGAGGATAGTTAACAGATACATGAATTTATTCAGCCATTGGGGTATGCTCAGAAATGATGCCCCAGAATACATACACATTTGAATCCCTGGACCTGTGGATGCTCCTTCTATGCAAAAAAAAAAAAAGTTAGAAACCCTCTAGTCTGATCCTTAGATTGGAGTTTCCAAAGCCTGGGGGAAAGTACAAAAATCCTTCCTATACATGGTGGGGCAGGGTGGTAGCTCCAATGACTACATCTAACATCCACTGAACTTAATAAAACTCTGAGGTTGTGGTATTTAAGGGAGTGGACTCTCTCTGCCTTAAAATACTTTATTTTCTAAATCACATGCAATATATAAGAATAGCTACAAATTTCCATTTCTATGGTTAAGTTGGAGGGACCGAGCAGGAGAGGGCATGCTAAATTTTGCTAAGTTGCTTTTTCTTAAAGGCTTAAAGAAAGAATATCCAGGGTTTATAATAAAATTTACATTTCTAATTACTCATATAGTAAAAGCTGAAGACACCTGAAATTTACTAAGCACCTATTTCATCCTTTCTTGCCTAATTTAAGGTTGAGATATAATTGACATATAGCATGATATTAGTTTTAGGTATACAACATAATGATTCTATATTCTATATTTCTGTTTTGCATATATTGGAAAACAGTCCCACAAGTCTAGTTAACACCCATCACCATCACCACACATCATTACAAAATTTTTTCTTCTTGTGATGAGAACTTTTAAGATCCATTCTCTTAGTAACTTTCAAATGTACGTTACAGGATTATGAACTCCAGCACAGTATAGTACCATAATGCTGTACATTATATCCTAAGGACTTATGTATTTTATAACTGAACGTTTGTACCTTTTGACCCCTTTCACCCACCCTCAATTTTGCCTTTGGCAACCACCAGTCTGTTCAAACTGTGGTGCTGGAGAAGTCTCTTGAGAGTCCCTTGGACTGCAAGGAGCTCACACCAGTCAATCCTAAAGGAAATCAACTCTGAATATTCATTGGAAGGACAGATGCCAAAGCTGAATACTTTGGCCACCTGATTGCAAAGAGCTAATTCATTGGAAAAGACCCTGATGCTGGGAAAGATTGAAGGCAGAAGGAGAAGAGGGCAGCAGGGGATGAGACGGTTAGATAGCATCACCAACAGAATGGACATGAATTTGAGCAAACTCAGGGAGATAGTGGAAAACAGAGGAGCCTGGTGTGCTACATGGGGTTGCAAAGAGTCGGAGATGACTTACCAACAACAAGTGTGTTCTCTGTATCTCTTATTTCTTTTGCCTGTGCTGAGTCTTCACTGAGACATGTGTGAAGACTTGTGTCTTCACTTGGGCTTGGTTGCCTCTCTGCATGTGGGATCTTAGTTCTCCAACCAGGGATTGAACCCATGTCCTCAGCATTGGAAGGTGGATTCTTAACCACTAGACCACCAGAGAAGTCCCCAGTTCCTCTGTATCCTCTTGAGTTTGTTTTTTGTTTGTTTTTGATTCCTTATATTAAGGACTCTTGAAGACTGAAAAAAACCAAGACCTCCGGTCTTGACACCATGCTGTTCCCAGGCTTTCATCAACATCCTCTTCCGAGTTTACCTCCCTGGGAACCAGCTGCCCAGAGTAAGTGCTGTGTTGACAAGCCCAGACCTGACTGCTGGCAGAATTGTCTGGGTGAGGCCTGTGTGTCTTGCGGAAAGAACACAGGAGGGTGGATAGAAGGTGCCAACCCACAGGAGGAAGAGCAGGGAGGGCGAGGGTGGAGGGGATTTGGATAAAACCACAGTGGGGTGTGAGTGCCAAGTGCCAAGCAGTATAACTGTTTCCTTTGGATGCCATGACCTTCCCCAGAAGACAGTCTCCAAAAACACCTGTGTCCATAAAACAAAACATATGGCTTTTTAGACTTAAAATGAAGGATGGGGGACTTCCCTGGTGGTCCACTGGTTAAGACTCTGTGCTTCCACTGCAGGGGGGCATGGGTTCTACCCCTGATTGGGGAACTGAGATCTGTCATGCCGCACAGTGTAGCCAAAAATAATAAAATAAAATAATGAGTGAATTTCCCCCCGTGAAAGGGAATGCTGGCCAATTCCAGAAACTTAACAAAGGCTGCACCAAATGATGGCTAAGAAGTGTGTGCGTGAAATTGTCATAAGAGGATTGATTATAATTCAGAAGACGATTCTCAGAAGTTTAAAAAAAAAATGAAAACCAGATCTCTAAGACTCTTTCCAGCTCTATAATCCTGTTAAAAATAAAATCTTAGCAAAACAAAATCAGTTGATATGTTTTGGTTTTAGGGAAAACTTAACTTCTGTTTGATGGAGAGAGGGATATGAGCAAAATTATTCTGTTGGTAGAAAGCCACCTTTTTCTGCCTTTCTCACTAATTGGGTACAATAGGAGATAAAAGGCTGTCTTCTCTTGTTGATTCCAAGATATTTTTATTGCTATGTTTTAAACTCTTTGTCATAGGAATTTTCAAACACAAAGTAGAGAGAATAGCATCATTGACACCTGTGTACTCATAACCCAGCTTTATCAACCATCAACACACACCTAATCTTTTTTTTAATCAATCCCCACTCCTCCCTTACTTATTTTAAACTACATTCTACACAATATTGTTTCATTTGTAAATGCTTTACTAGTATCACCAGGAAAGGCTCTTTAAAAGTACATAACCACAGTACCATTAGCACATCTAGAAATAGCAACAACAGTTCCTTAGTGTCATAAAATATCCAGCTAGCAGCCTATCCGGGAGGGGAGTTTGAGAGAGGATGAATACATGCGGATATACAGCTAAGCCCCTTTGCTGGCCACCTGAAACTAACACATTGTTAACCGGCTTCGTGCCAATATAAAATTAAAAGTTAAAAAAAAAAAATATCTGGTCAGAGGTCAAGTTTTCCTGAAATTAAAAAAATTTATATTTGGGGCCTTCCTCGTGGTCCAGTGGTTAAGGATCTGCCTTGTAATGCGGGGGACATGGGTTTGACCCCTAATCTGGGAGGAGCCTACATGCCTTGGGACAACTGAGCCCGTGAACCACAATTACCGAAGCCAGGGCTCAGGGGCCCACAGGCCACAACTACTGAGCCCACGCACTGCAAGTACTGAAGCCCGAGTGCCCTGGGACCCGTGCTCTGCAGCGAGAAGCCACTGCGATGAGAAGCCCTCACTCCACAACTGAGAGTGGCCCCTTCCCGCCACAGCTAGAGAAAACCCGCGCGCGGCAACGAAGACCAGCACAGTCAAAAAGAAACAAAATTTAAAAACAAACACAAAAATATTTGGTGCTGCATATTTGTCAAGAGCCTTAAAATGTTTAGACTTGGTAAGTTCACTTTTTGAAAATTTCCTGAATCCAGAAAAAGCTTTATACATAAAAGATGTTTTCTGCAGCTTTATTTATAATAATGAAAGTTGGAATAAGTGAAATGGACACCCTAGGTGAATGATTAAGTGAGTGTGGGTAATACCCAGTGAACAAGCATTGTGATTAGAGAAAGACAGTGATGTTAGACATAATACATTTCACACCACCATTTATTATCAAGTTTTCTTGAAGCATCCTCTTTGCTCAAAGGTAAAATATGAGTAATAACAATATCTACCTCATGGAATGAGGACTAAGTAAAAATACACATAAAACACTCAGTAAAGTGTTTTCCTGGTACCAAGTGAGCCCTCAATATAGGATCACTGTATAACATGCAGCAATAAACATGTTTTTGAAGAACTTGTAGTAACAGAAAATTATTACAGTATCAAATTTAAAAGCCAGTAAGCAATTTTACCACCATATAAGCACAACCATGTTAAGGAAGTATACAAAGGTAGTATACCAAAATAACAAGTTTATCAGGGTGGTGATTCTCATCTCTCATCATTCTTATTTTGCAGAGGCAAAGTAAGTTCATTGCAGAAAAATTGTTAAGTGCAGGACAGAAAAAAAAAATTAAGTTTTGATGGATTAAGGAGGGAGCAATCTTGAGATTTCCTTTTTCAAGTCCTCAATGTTTTCCACGCCCCAACCAGTGGCCACCAAGGCCGTTAGCACTCCCTTGTGGTCAAACAAAGCAACTACTCTTAGACAAAAATCCAATGAAGCATTAAATGGATGATTGTATATCGCCCCACAGGGAGCGGAAATGTCACGCTGAGCCCCAACCAGTGGCCACCAAGGCCGTTAGCACTCCCTTGTGGTCAAACAAAGCAACTACTCTTAGACAAAAATCCAATGAAGCATTAAATGGATGATTGTATATCGCCCCACAGGGAGCGGAAATGTCACGCTGGGTCTTGTGCCATGGGACTTCCAACCCAAGCTCTATCTGAATCATGGGGCCAGGGGCAGCTTGGGGACATCGTGTGATTGTCCTCAGGTGAGAAACCTGGCTCAAGGATTTCATATGACTCACGAACCCATTATACTCGCCCCATGAATCCAGCTCACCCATCTCAGAACTATTGTATGAACCATTCTGAAAACTCGTCTCCAAAGTGTCCAACCTTCAGAGAGGAGACCCCCCTGGCCTAGGGTTTCCTGCCTGTGCAGAAGAAACCTAGCCAGCATCTGCCCACCAGAAGATCAGCAGAGAGAGAAAACCCAAGAGCCACACCTGAGTTTGTCATAGCTCTACCCACTTCAGATCCTCCCTGGGTTAACCCTGTTTTGTAAGGGGCGAAACCAGCTGCAGGACCTCGTTAAAGTCATCCAGCCCCACCAAACCCGTTTCCCTTCCTGTAAAGTGGGAGGAGCAGACCCGAGGTTCTGGGTTCCTGGCACCTGGATCAACAGCATCAGAACCACTTCGGGGGGAGGTGTTGACTTAATGAATTTTCATGCTTCCACCCAGAAATTCTGATGTAGGCAGTCTGTGAGAGATGAAGGGCTGGGAATCTGTAGCTGACGAAAGCTCAGCAGGTGTGGGGCCCTGGGACTCTTCAGATGCTCTTCCTTTCGGAATTGCCGGTCTCTGTCTTCTTCCTGGGGAGTCTGGAAAACTTCCTCCTGACTGTGGCATTGCTTCAAGAACATCCAAAAGGGACACATATGTCCTCATGGATAAGAGCAGGACTCTGGAGGTGGATTTCCTCCTGCATCTGCCCTTTCACCTTGCTAAGCTTCAGTTTCTTCCCCTGTGAGATGAAGAAGATAATGTTAGTATCTACTGTACAGGGTTGTTGTACAGGGAAGATTAAATTATTTATTATAATTATTTAATTATATTTCCATTTAATTATAATTATTTTAACTATCAGTAAGTGGCTTAGATGGTAAAGAATCGGCCCACAGTGTGGGAAACCTGGGTTCATTTCCTGGGTTAGGAAGATCCCCTGGAGAAGGGAATGGCTACACATTCCAGTATTCTTGCCTAGAGAATTCCATGGACAGAGGAGCCTGGCAGGCTACAGTCCGTGGGGTCACAAAGAGTCACGACTGAGTAACTAGTACACACACACATAATTATTTTATATATGCAAAGCCCAAGCTCTTAAAACAGTGTGTAACACACAAAGGCTATTATTAGCAGTGATTATTTTAACTATTATTATTGTTACTGTTCCATACCTGGTGGCTCAGAGGTTAAAGTGTTTGCCTCCAATGCGGGAGACCTGGGTTCGATCCCTGGGTCGGGAAG
>SJYT01043633.1:0-55817 GCA_006410635.1 Cephalophus harveyi
AGAGTCCCTTGGACTGCAAGGAGATCCAACCAGTCCATTCTGAAGGAGATCAACCCTGGGATTTCTTTGGAAGGAATGATGCTAAAGCTGAAACTCCAGTACTTTGGCCACCTCATGCGAAGAGTTGACTCATTGGAGAAGAGTCTGATGCTGGGAGGGATTGGGGGCAGGAGGAGAAGGGGACGACCGAGGATGAGATGGCTGGATGGCATCACAAACTCGATGGACATGAGTCTGAGAGAACTCTGAGAGATGGTGATGAACAGGGAGGCCTGGCGTGCTGCGATTCATGGGGTCACAAAGAGTCGGACACGACTGAGCGACTGAACTGAACTGATACTCCACTGCAAAATAAAAAGTTAAAAAGAATTCTATTTGAAAAAACAATAATTTCCTCTCCGAAAATTCCCACAAGTGTTTGAAGCACCATTGTTTAAAGGAATGCGTTCCAGTTTGGGGAATAGATGGGCACCAATCAAAGGCTGACTTAGCGACTTGCTTGCTGTGAGGCTTTGGGTAGGTGAATTGACCTCTCTGAGCCTCAGTTTCTCCTGTAAAATAGATCTGCTCTGAGCATCTTAGGGTGACATGGGCAAGGCATCTAGCAGGCGGCTGTGACTTTTAGTGACTTCATCTCTTCTCACACGCAGAGCTTGCAGGAGCATGAAGGTAATTCAGTTCACAGGCTGCTCCTGTGTGGTGTGTTTTATGAGCCGGGACTGTCTCGTTGTTGCTGTTCAGTTGCTCAGTCGTGTCTGACTCTTCGGGACCCCATGGGTTGCAGCACCCCAGGCTTCCCTGTCCTTCACCATCTCCTGGAGTTTGCCTAAACTCACATCCATTAAGTCGGTGATGCTACCTAAGCATCTCATCCTCGTTGCCCCCTTCTCCTTTTGCCTTCAATCTTTCCCAGCACCAGGGTCTTTTCCAATAAGTCGGCTCTTTGCATCAGGTGGCCAAAGAATGGAGCTTCAGCTTCAGCCTCAGTCCTTCCAGTGAGCACTCAGGGTTGACTTCCTTTCGAGTGGACTGGTGTGATCTCCTTGCAGTCCAAGGGTCTATGTCATTGAGCCCTCCCAAGTGTGTTTTTGCGATGCAAATAGCATTTCACCGTTTCCTAGATTGGATCGCTGAGACCAGAGGTCAGGAGTGTGTAGCCTAGCTCTCTGAGGCCTGTCCCGGGCACCTTCTCCATCAGCTCCCACAGCTGCTTCCTGATCACCTGCTTGTCCCGTTACAGCTGGCCGGGCACCTCATCATGTGTCCTTAGCACCAGCCAGGGAGCAGCAGTCTGTGCTTAGTCGCTCGGTCGTGTCCGACCCCGTGGACTGTAGCCCACCAGGCTCCTGGTCCATGGGGATTCTCCAGGCGAGAATACTGGAGTGGGTTGCCATGCCCTCCTCCAGGGGATCTTCCCAACCCAGAGATCGAACTCAGATCTCCTGCCTTGCTGGCGGATTCTTTACCGTCTGAGCCACGAGGGAGTGGGGACAGATACAAAGGAAGTCCAGGGCCCTGTTCTTAGGAGCCCGCAGTCTGCTGGTGAGAGGGTGAACTATTGAGAGAGGGGAGACGGCGTGTCCTAGCTGAAGGTGGGACCGGCTCTCCTGTGCCCACTGGCATAGAGCCTCCTTCCGTGGTGGCTGGCCCAGGGCTCCCCCGGGCACCTCCTCAGACATCTGAGGGCAGGCGAGACTGGCAGGGGAGGAGCCAGGCCCAGGACAGACCCGCCCTGTGCATCTCAGCTGGGGCGCTTCCGGAAGGCTCCTTTTCATGGCATTAAGATGTATTTCTCTAGCCGTTAGCCTTCGTACTAAGTCGCTTCAGTCGTGTCTGACTCTTTGCAAACCACATGAGCTGTAGCCCACCAGGTTGTCTGCACATGGAATTTTCTGGCCAAGAATACTGGGATGGTTGCCACTTCCTCCTCCCGGGGATCTTCCTGACCCAGGGATCGAACCCACAGCTTTTATATCTCCTCCCTTGGCAGGAGAATTCTTTTCCACTAGCGCCACCTGGTAAGCCCATTTATCTAGGTACGAAGCTTTCAACGAAGCTCTGAAGAAGGAAGAAAGACGAGAGGATGCCATCCTGGTGCTCAGGGAGCCCAGAGTCCAGGAAGAACCCCCGCCAGGCTCTAGGGGGAGAGCCTCCCGCATGTGGGGGGCAGCAGGACCCCAGGCGTCTTTCTCAGATGGTCTCTTTCTCTCCTGCCCGGGCTTCCGGCCCGAGCATGGTCTGCTGGCTTTCTCTGCAGCTCTCGCTCCCCTGCCGGTCACTGTCATAGCCGGCCCAAGGATGCGTCCAGGCTGGCGAGCCGAAAGACGGCCCCTTGCAGGCTCCTGGACTTGGGAGCCAGGCTGCAGCTGCGCTCTCCAAGCTGGATGCTCTGGGCTTTCCCCTTTCTCCTCTCCCTCCCTAGCAGGGCTGGGTGCTCAGGGCCACCCTGAACCAGAGGGTGTTGTGCCCTGGAACCTCTCTGCAGGGCAGGAGTCAGCCGCCTGCTGCGGGGCTGCGTCGTGTCTCCTCCTCCTGCGTCGGTCTCCCCGGCCGGTCTGTTCTTTCGGCTCCCCCAGCTCACTCTCTCTGCTCTCCTGTCTGATCTCACCCTTCTGAGAACCCAGCATCCAGCCTCCAGAATGGAGCTGGGAGGCTGTGACTAATGCACTGAAAGGTGAGTCATCTGCTAAATATAAAATGCCACTCTCTCTGCAAGCAAAAGAGGCCGAGAGGCCCGCGTCCTCCCCACCCGACCCATCCTTCCTCAGGGGCCGCGGATCTCTCTGAAGCTTATGGTGAATGGCTAACACAGAGAGCCTGGCGAGCAGCGGGGACTGCCCGTCTCTTCGTCCTTGGCTTCTCCTGCACGGCTCTGAAGCCGCTGCATTTCCTGCTCGTGCAGCTGCTGTGGGGGGAAGGAGTGAATTAGGAAGAGGGGGAGGCCTGGCCCTCATGAAGTTATGAAGGAGCACAATTTGCCTTTAGGACTTGCCCTCTCCTCTTTCGGTCTGGTCCTGATTCAGGAGACCCCATCCTCTTGCAGAGATCAAGAGGCATCTTGTTGGCACCCAGGAGTCTGCACCTCCCAGGAGCCAGATGATGCTGAGCCACTGACTGACGAGCTGATGGAGGGTCTGACTCAGGCCCGTGGTGGGGGGACAGGTGCCCCCTTAGTGCCACACACACTGCCTTCTGCCTGGCCTGACTGCCGTGGGTCTTTGTCACCTGGAATATGGGTCCTTGTGAATATCACAAGGACGCTTAGTATTCAACCTTTACTTTGTGATCATCACAATCAATTTTCCCAACCCCGGATGAAAAACACGGGTGTTTAGTATTTGACACTTACTTTGTGACCATCACAATCCATTTTCTCAACCCTGTGAGATGGATCTGCCACGATTCTCAGTTTATAGACGAGAAAACCAAAGTTCAGAAAGTTGAAAACAACTGTCCAAAAGCACAATGATTGAAACCAGTATGTTATACTTTGTGGCTAAACCAGTAACTTTTAAACCTTTTCTGATGCCAGCCCATAGTAAGAAAAATATTTCATGTTGTGATGCAGCAAATAGACACTCACGTGTGTATCATTAGACATATACATACATATGAAACAGATATTTGGGGAAATAAAACTTACTCCCCTCTAATTTATTCTATTCTCTCCTAGTCAGTTTCTTTCTGTTCTGTTCTAATTTTATTTTAAAAATTATACAGCCCACCAAATTGCTTTCATGGTTCTCCATAGGAACTTTCTCTGCAGTTTGAAAAACACTGGACTAAGCATCCTTGTTGTTCAGTCACTCAGTCAGTCATGTCTGACTCTTTGCAACCTCATGGACTGCAACTCGCCAGGCTTCTCTGTCCCTCACTATCTCCTGGAGTTTGCTCAAACTCATGTCCATTGAGTCAGTGAGGTCTTTCAACCATCTCGTCCTCTGTCATCCCCTTCTCTTCCTGCCTTCAGTCTTTCCCAGCATCAGGGTCTTTCCCAGTGAGTCAGCTCTTTGCATTAGGTGGCCAAAGTATTGGAGTTTCAGCTTTGGCATCAATCTTTCCAATGAATATTCAGGGTCGATTTCCTTTAGGATTGACTGGTTTCATCTCTTAGCAGTCCAAGGGACTCTCAAGAGTCTTCCCCAGCACCGCAGTTTGAAGGCATCAATTATTTGGCGCTCAGCCTTCTTTATGGCCTAGCTCTCACGTCTGTACATGACTACTGGAAAAACCATAGCTTTGACTCTATGGACCCTTGTCAGCAAAGTGATGTCTCTGCTTTTTAATATGCTGTCTAAGTTTGCGATAGCTTTGTCTCCTGCATTGGCAGGCAGGTTCTTCAACACTGTTGCCACCTGGGGTGTCCTAAGTATCCTCAAACCAGAATAAATGTTGCACTGGGCAGTGTCTGCAAAGCAGATTTCTAACCACAGGGCAGGAGCTAACTTTGTGACTTTTAGATAAGCCTCTCACATCCTGGGCTTTCGCTTCCTAAAGCCTGTGGTGTAACCAAGTTTTCCTGAAGGACTTGGAAGCCTAAGCTCACGTCTTTGTTTAATCACCACAAGTCCTTTGCTTCCATCTCTCCGGGAAGCAGAGCAGATTCTCCCCAGCTGCGTGTGTCACGTGTGTTACCTGTGCACACATGTGCCGCAGGGAGAAAGCTGGCTGGTGGCCGGGCAGGTCCCTGCTCTCGCTGGCTGGTGGGCTCCGTCACAGCAGTGGGGCGCGGAAGGAAAAGCGCAGTTTCCCCATTGAGATTCAGGATCTGATATGAAACGGCACATTCTCTCATGTGCAGTGTGATGGGAGTCCCCTCCTGACCCTTTTATTTGTCTTCCTAGGTGTTTGGAAAGGTTGAGGAAAGACTGTTTCAGTGGAGACTAGGAGCTGTGCGCGGTGGTAGAGAGACAGAGACACAGGGAGAAAGGTGATCGTTTGATCAGTCAGCACATGTGTTCTACTCAGTAGGACCAGGTCCTGGTCTCCCCTCAACGTGGCTGTGCGCCCTTGGGGATGGCCCCTCCCTCCGTGGGCGTTTCCTGGCCCCAAGGGACTTGGGTGAGGTCTCTTTCAGCCTGGGCCTTCTGGAATTAAGAGTTTATGTGGTTGAGGCAGCGTGTCAGCGGTTTTCTGACATGGAATAATTGCTTTTTTAACTGTGAGGAGGGGGTGCAGGAGGGTGCCCCCAAGCCTGTCTCCCAAGAAGGTTACATGGCCTGGATCACAACGCAGAGGGTCTCAGAGTCCTTATTTCGGGGGTCCCCTCTGCAAAGGCAGTTGGGGACCAGGGATGGCTCCTGTTTCACCCCTCTCGCCCAGAGACTGGCCACAGGGCTTTGCTTTATGCCCTCCTCCACCTGGTACTTCTGAAATGATCTCTGGGTGAGAGAGATCTTGGCAGAAACCTTTCTGTAATATTTTGTTCAGCGGGGGAGCCCAAGGTGCCTTTGGAACAGGGCAGACTTGCTGGGGTGCATCCACGGGACGCACCTGCCCTCTAGTGGCGAGAGCGGGAAAGGCCTGGGCAGCCGGGGCTCCTCCAGCCTGTCTGTGGCCAGACCTCAGTGACTGTAGGAGCTGGAACGTGGATCCTGGAGGGCCCACCGCAGCCCAAACTAGGCCGACACGTGGAGGTCATTCCCTGGACACACTCCAGACACCAGACGTGTGGTTTGCCTCACCCGTTCATTCGTTCATTCACTCAAGAGATACCTATGGGACTTGCCAGGCGGTCCAGCGGTTAAGACTCCGCGCTTTGACTGCAGAGGGCAGGCCTTCAATCCCTGGTTGGGGAGCTATGATCCCACAAGATGGGGCAAAAAATAAAAAAAAATATATTAATAAAATCCGGTTACAGCCCAACAAGCTTGCTGTCTCTCGCTAAAGTGGGGGAGGCGCTCCTGGCTGTTATATTCACTAACTTGTTTTAATTTATAGATGCCACATATAACCTAAGTTGGTAAAGAATCTGCCTGCAGTGCAGGAGATCTGGGTTTGATTCCTGGGTCAGGAAGACCCCCTGGAGAAGGAAATGGCAACCCACTCCAGTATTTTTGCCTGGAGAATCCCATGAAGAGAGGAGCCTGGTGGGCTACAGTCCATGCGGTCGCAAGAGCTGGACACGACTTAATGACTAAACCACCACCAACATAAGTGATATCGTATAGTATTCATCTTTCTCTCTCTGACTTATTTCCCTAAGCCATAACAACCTTTACATCTATCCATGTTGTTGCACATGGCAAGATTTTGTCTTTTTACAGCCAAGGAGTATTCCATTTTATATAGAGAGAGCACATCTTCTTTATCCATTAATCTGTCGATGGACACTTGGGTGGTTTCATATTTTTGGCTACAGTATTGTAAATAGTACTCTATGAATATTGGGGTGCATGTATCTTTTCAAATTAGCTTGTATGTATTCTTTGGATATATACCCAGAAGTGGAATCCTGGATCATATGGTATTTCCATAATATTTTTAGTTTTTTAAGGAAGTACTTTGCCCATTTTTACCCACTGTGTGGATAAACTGCATTTTATTTATTCATCAGATGATGCACTCAGAGAGAATTTTAGTACTAATTGGAGATGAGCTTGGAACTGATAGACTATGGGTACCTTTTCCCACTTCCGGATCCGGTTGCTAACATGACAAAAGCAGAGATTGAGGAAGATGACATGTAAGGTGAGGCAGAAAGGGAGTGAGCCTGATGGCATCTGGAGCTTCATCTGCTAACCAGGAGAGGAAAGTCAGGTCATCCAGGGAATCTTTGAGCAAGTGCTATCGAAAGTGGGGTCTGGCTGCTTGCTGTTCAAAAGCCAGTAAAGAGGCAAGGTTGGTGGAAAGGAAAATTTGCTTTATTTCCAGAGACCTCCAGCTGGTGAGGAGGGCAGACTTGTGTCAAAGGCTGACTCCTCCCCACCGATAATCAGTGGGCAAAAGGTTTTAAAGGGGAGTTTCAGGGGTGTACAAGCAGACAGAGGGGATTACATGCAGAAACAACACAGTCAGCTCTGACAGTCATCTTCAAATTGGTCCTCGGTGGTCTGACCAGCATCATCCTGGTTGTTTTAAGTACAGTTCATTTTCAGTTCCAGAATCAATTTGTTCCCATTGCTTTGAGGTCAGTTCTTGGAATTGTGGCAGCTTAGGAAACAGCTCGGAGAAGGCAATGGCAACCCACTCCAGTACTCTTGCCTGGCAAATCCCATGGACAGAGCTTGGTAGGCTACAGTCCATGGGGTCACTAGGAGTCAGACACGACTGAGTGACTTCACTTTCACTTTTCACTTTCATGCACTGAAGAAGGAAATGGCAACCCACTCCAGTGTTCTTGCCTGGAGGATCCCAGGGATGGGGGAGCCTGGTGGGCTGCCATCTATGGGGTCGCACAGAGTTGGACACGACTGAAGCGACTTAGCAGCAGCAGGAAACAGCTACAATCTGATCGTCATGTAATTAACTTCTTCCATGTTATGGGGGTTGGTGTCTCAGTATTTATAAGACGGGATGGCTCAGAATATTATCTATAGCTGCTGAAGAGGAACCAAAGGTCCTTGACTTTGCTTAGTGACTGAACTATTATTATTTGGTCGTGTTTGACTGTTTTCCTTTGCTTCTGCATTTTGTCACTTCTCTGATTTAGCTTAATCTTTGGCTCAAGTTTTTCTACAGACAAAAGGCAGGTGGAGGACATGCGGCAGAGGGACCATAGGGTCCTCCTCCGTGTCACAAGGAGTCAACCTGATCTCTGTCTGCAGCCCTGAACCCGACACCACGAAGCCACAGGCTGAGAGGAGCGCTTGTGCCAGGGACGGGGGTCAGCCCAGGGGTGGCTGCAGCCACATCTCCTCACGCCCCTGGAAGCCCTGTTGGGAGGCCGCCGACCACGTGCCTCCCTGGGATGTGCGTGACTGTCACTGCCCCCTTACACGATGATCTGCCAGATCCTGTTATGAGTGAAATGAATGATGTCGCTGTCCTCGCTGGCAACAGCCCGCGTCATACCATACAAAGGCCAACTGCTGCGTGCGGGGGGCTGGTGGGGGGGGTGCCCAGCCAAGGCACCTGGGAGCCACCCTGACAACGAGCTCTTTCAACTCAGCCTGAGGGGGAGCTGCTGGGGGTGCAGGCCGCCCCCCACCCACATGCCCAGTGTCGCAGCATCTAAGCCGAGCATCCGAGGTGAAGCAGGAAATGAGGCCAGAGTGCCGCGGAGTCGGAGCTGTGCTCTCTTGGAGGAACAGATGGGGCGGGGTGACTCTTCGGGCTCCCTTAGCCGGGCAGGGCTCGCCGACAGCTGGACAGGGAGCACCGTCCACACTGGGGCATCCTCCCCCGACTCCCTCCATGTCCCTCCTTCCTGCCCCTGACCGATGGCGGCCTTCCAGCCTTCTTTTCCCCTCTGGTCCTGCCGCCCTTGCCCTGTGGCTTCTCCGGAGAGGCAGGGAGAAGAGGAGAAAGGAAAGGAGACACAGGCCTGTGTGACTGGGGCCTGAGGGCCGCCCAGGCAAAGACAGAAATGTGCAAAGTTCCTTGTAGATCATCATCTTCAACACACATGTGTGGGCACACACACACACACAGGCACACACAGGCACACACATGCACACACCATGCACATCTTCCCTGCGTCTTATTTCCAGAGATATTCTAGTCAGGAGTGAGGGCCTCAGGTTTGGAACCAGTTGCCAAGAGTCCTGGTCGAGGAATGTGCCTCCACTCACCTGACCTACAGTCGGGGGTTGCCGGGAGCCAGTGTGAGGAATCCCGCCCGTGACAAGGTCATGCGGTAGGAAGCCTGGCAAACGCAAGGCGTGTTCAGGTTTCAGGGGCTCCCCCTGGAATTTCCCGAGCATCCACCCCCCAAAGAATAAGAATCTGCCGGCCTTTGTACTCTGCTTTTCCACTCTTCTGATATTCTCTGGAAAAGTCAATTCAAGGCTTTAGTCTTCTGCATTTAAAAGGGATGTTTCAGTTAAGCCCCCTCTTGATAGCTCTCTAGCTTGCTTGCCTAACAGGTTCCCCAGACCTCTTACAGCTTGTGAATTGCTTACAGCCCCCAACCACGAGAGGCACAAAGCTTAAAAGCATCTTAAAGATACAAAACCTTTTCTAAAGAGTTAAAAATTACATTGGTGAAGGTTTTCACTGTTGATTCAATGACTGCTGCCAGACCTCCATATTCTTTATCTTTTAGGCACCTGGAGGATGTTAATCAATGTAAACGGGACATGGAAAAAGATAGATAGTGGTTTTGATGTTAGCAACACTAGACTTTTGAGTTAATTACTTTTCTTTGTTGTATATCACTGCACTCCCCTTGTGTCCTTGCTATGTAAGAATGTAACTTTATTTAATGCTTTCTGAGAGTGGCACCAGACTTTGGGAAGACACAAATAAGTCTTCTGGTTGACAAACCCTTATCAGGAAAAAGGTTGTAAAATGTTAATTGGCTCTCTGGCTAGAAGACATGTAAATCACCTAAGACTTGTGTATACCATTAGGTATGCAGAGAAAAAAACCCTGGTTTTGATAAGAGTCAGGGCTGCTGACGCCACATAATTTTGTATTACCCATTGATCTCTATGTACAATCAAGGGTATAAAAGGCCCTCTGAACAATAGAGGATGGAATCAGTCACTGGACTGGTTTCCACCGTGTCTCCTCTTCCTACTTTAATTTCAGGCTGAATTCCCATCTGGAGCGGGCGACTCATCATGTCTACTTACCTGCCCTGGCTTTTAAGTACTGTGAGAGAGAGGGCCCAAGGCGGGGCACTTTCCGAGATTCAAACGGACGCCGGTGGCCTCACGTAGATGATTAGTTCAGCTCGTAAACCAAGTTATTCAGCCTCTTTTCTCCACTTAATTTTCCTACTATACTATTTCTTCCTAATCTAATTTAATATTAATAAATAAATACGTTTTCCTCGCCTACGCTGTCCCCGCTTCGAATTCCCTGGACCCCCCGGGGCTGGACCCCAGCAGGGGGTCTTTGGGGAAAGTAGCAGAACCAAGTTCTCACCAGCTTCCCTCAACTCCCCAGAGAGCCAGGTGTTAGAGGCTGTGCCCCCCTGACTCCAGGCAGCCTGCTGCATCCACAGCAGAACAGAACAAATGCTCAAAAATGCCTGCATTCGGTTATGTATTCTTGACACCCTCCAGCACATCGTTCTCTGAAAAGCTGTGTTGAATAAGCTAAGACTCCCTCTTCTTGTCAGGCAAGGCCACCCTTTGATTCTTTTCTTCCCAATAAAGCAAACCACGATCTTCCCAGGGGACTCAGCAGTGAAGAATCCGCCTGCAATGCAGGTGACTCAGGCTCCATCCGTGGGTTGGGAAGATCCCCTGGAGAAGAAAATGGCAACCCACTCCAGTATTTTTGCCTGGGAGATCCCATGGACAGAGGAGCCTGGGCTACAGTCCATGCAATCAAAGAGCTGGACATGACTGAGCGATAGTGTCATGCATGATCGAGTGCAAGGGCTCTGGAGCCAGGCTGCCTGGGTTTGAACCCTGGCCCTGCTCCTTGGGCGCTATGTGATCCTGGACAAGTCACTAACCTCTCTGTGCTTCAGCAGTTTCTCCTTAAAGTGGCTTTTGATAGTACCTAGCTCCTGGGTTGTGAGGATGGTCCCGCTTAGTGTGTGCGTGGTGTGTGGAATTGTGGGTGACCCATGGCAATGACCTCATGGAGTAACTATAATGTGACAGTGTGCGTACCATTCCCTGCACGTCACCCATACAAGTTCCAGCTCTCCACCCTCAGGGAGGCATCCTGTTCACCTCATAGCCCCAGAGGCGGCTTAGCTTGCCCTGCCGGGGGGCAGCTGGGGCTCTGTGAGTCTGAGGGTAACTGGGTGAGGAGGGGATGGGGTTGTTAGGTTTTTTGTTGTTTTTCTTTGGGCATAAGGAATCCACGGTGACGTCAGTCAAGACCTTATTTTGCCTTTGTGAGTCGGATGGTAGTTTTCCCCTAAGCTCTTTGACCTATAGACTCAAGGGGGCACTTAAGTGGGGAGTGGGCATCACAGGAGGCCAGCAGGCTCCTCCCTCAGGGCAGAGCTGTGCCCAGCTCAGAGAAAGGGCACCGGGCTGAGGTGGTCCTGCCTAAAGTCACAGTCCACTTCTCTGGATCCCATCTGCTTCCCAGGGGGTAGGTGGGCATTGCAGCGTCTCGGGTCCCCTACAGGGGACTTCCCACAGGTCTCTAGAGACAAGTGCAAAGTTGTTCACCTGGCATTGTGAAGACACTGGTGAGAGCGGCCCACAGAGGGCAATGGCAGCCTTCGGCATCCTGTTTACATCTTCTCGACATCAGCCTGATGGCTGTTTCCCACGGGGAACTGACATTTCCACTATACCGCCAACCTCGCGAACTAACCTCTGGGAGAGGAAGGAGCCTGTCATGGGAGAGGGAGGACGGATAAGGGGGATGGATGCTGGCGGCAGAGGAGGGGCTGGCCTTGAACAAGGAGGACCAATGTGGAGAAGGAGCTGGCCCGTCCCATCTGAGGATGGGAAGTGGGGGTGGGTTGCCAGGGAGAGTGCAGGGACCAGATTAGAGTGATGGCAAAGCAGTGCACTGGGCTGTGGGCGGCAGGGTCCGGCTGGACTCGGGGCAGCCTTGAAGTCTCAGCAGAACCGCTTGACTTGATTCTATAGGAAATGGCATGGACTTACATGGGAAGACATATGATTTGTCCTTGGGCTGGAGCCCAGCTAGGAAACTTTCCCAGGTGAACAGAGGGCAGGGGCAACCCAGGTCTGCCGGGAGACATGTAACCAAGCTGCATCCTGCCAGCCCTATGGCTAAACCAGATCCTCATGGTGGGGATTATCCATTACTTTTTCTAGTTCTTTCAGATTCCTAACCCTCTTGGCCCTGAGCATGGATAATCCAAGGCTTACGTGCACATGATTTTTCACAAGCTTTCCCAAGACCTTGGTCTTGTCAGGAGGTGAAACTGAGGCCCTGGCTGGGGCGCTCTGGAGTCACTGAGGAGGGGGACGGAATGTGTCCTGGTGGCTTCTAAACCTGCAGCTCTTTAGCATCTTACAGAGAGAGGAGGGAAAGGCTGCGTTGAAGAGAGGATGTTTGGACAAACAGCCATCTTAATGGCTTCTCAATAGAGGTGGGTGGGATTCCCACCCCAGCCCCCATATTCCTCCAGCCCATTGGTCAGCAGAAGGCTGGAGGAAGCCCGAGGATCCAGCAGGATCAGAAAAAATAAACTTAATCCTTCACCGTGTGGGTGGGGAAGGAGGAAGAAGTGAACCTGAGATGGGGCAGCGTGGTTGCCCTGGGGTGAGGCCTGAGGGTGCGATTTCTCAGGCCTGCCTGCCTCTCTGGAAGAGTGTGGGGTGCAGGGTGTGGGGACCCTAAGAGGGGACAGGTCTCCCTGCGGGGGGAGGGCGGGGGCTGCTGACCCCTCTGACCTCCTCCCGGTCCTCCCCGGAGCCGCCGGCCTTTACCTTCTGAGCAGCCCCCTCCCCTGGGCTGCCTGCTGCTCTGTCTCCCTGGATCTGAGATAGTGTCCCGCCCCTGGCCAGGTGAGGGCAGGAGCCTCAGCACCTGGAAGTGAGTGAGTGTGAACGCGAGTGTGTGTGTGTGGGGGGAGGGGGGCTGGGCTGGGACCACCACAGATCAGAGCTGGGGTGGGGGGAGTAGAGAGCTTGTAGCCAGGGTGTGTGGGGGGCACTGCCCTGCACCCTGGAGCTCAAGGACCGGTCTGGGACCCATCACGGACCTCAACGCCCCCGGCGAGCGGCCAGAGCATGTCGGGCACCGACTGGAGGAGCCCGGGAGGAGCCATGGGGTGAGTGAAGCCCTGGGCCAAACTGGGGGTGGCTGGGCTTGGTGAGGTGGGGAAAGAAGCCTGGGGTGCTCAGTAGACCCGCAGGTGGCGAGTCCCGCCTCTCTGCCCCTCCCCTTGGGCTGCGCAACAGCCACGCCCCTCCCCTGGGCCCTGTAATACCAGGGTTGCCGGGTAGGGGGCGCTGCCGAGAGGGGCAGCGGAGGTGTGAGGATCCGAGCCGCGCTATGGCCCATGGACTCGCCCCAAAGGCGACCGTGGGTGGTGGTGGTCATCCAATGCCCGAGGGCAGAGCAGTGGGGGCCCCAGCCCGCGTCCAGGGTTCCTAGACCCTCAGGCTAGGGGAGGGGCGGGGCGGGGCAGGAGTAGGCAGAGGAAGTGGTCTACACGAGACAAACACCCCACTTGTACTCAGGTGCTCAGGATGCCGGGGCCCTGGAGAAACTCTGGAATAAATACTTGCGGGCCTTAGAGAACGGAGGTAAGAGGTGGCGTCACCGGATGGCGTCTTTCTTATGTTTATTCCACCCAGACTAATGCCAAGCATTTGGTGACCAGCAGGGTGAGGGAGGGGCCAGTGGAGGGTGGGCCTGGAGGCCAGCTTGGCCGCCCGCCTCCCCTTGCTTTTCCAGACCCGAGGCCGGATTCCTGGTTCCTGGTGCGCTCGCCGCTGCCGCTCACCCTCCTGCTGGCCGTCTACCTCCTCCTGGTGGTGGCAGGGCCTCACCTTATGTCCAGTCGGGAGCCCCTGAGTCTGGCAGGACCCCTCGCCGCCTACAACCTGGGCCTGGTGGTTCTCTCGGGGTACGTGTTCTATGAGGTAAGGCTGGTGGGGGACCCTGCAGTCCTAGGGTCTCTTCCTTGGGGGTGCCAGGGGATAAATAAAACCATGATCTTCCCGTGCAGACAACGGAGAAGGCTTGACGGGGCCGGAGGGGCTGGAATTCTGGGTTATCTTCGGCTGCCATGTCTTCCCTTGTTGTTCAATTGCTCAGTCGTGTCCAACTCTTTGCGACCCCCTGGACTGCAGCACGCTAGGCTCCTCTGTCTTCCATTATCTCCCAGAGTTTGCTCAAATTCATGTCCACTGATACTATGTAACCATCTCATCCTCTGCCTCTCTCTCCTCCTTTTGCCTTCAGTCTTTCCCAGCATCATGGAGATGCAAACCTCCATCACTAAAGCCCATTTTCCTTAAATAAAAAAGTGGAAGTGAGCGGCGAGCCCGAGTGGAATTCATTCTTTACTTGCACCTGAAAGCCGCCACCCCCAATTTCTGCCTGGGCTCTGCTAACCGCAGTTTCATTTGCTGAGCCCCAAACCCAGTGATCCTTCCAGGTGTGTCGTTTGTCTCCCAGTAGCAAGAGCGTCCAAGGCAGGGCCGTCTCTTACTTCTCTCTGTAAAGACGAGCCCCTCAGAATGTCTGGTACCATATGGAGGAGGCTGACACCTTGTGAGACACGTCCGAGAGCTTGTCATTTAATTGTGGTGACAGATTACTCCGCTGCTCCCATGAGCCTCTGAAAGCCTGCCATGCCCATGTTGGCTTCCTGCTCAGAAGACCTCCATAGCTCTCTTGACCGACAGGATCAGAATGAAGAGTCTCTCATTCAAGGAATTTTAGTTGGTTCATCGAGGTGGCTCAGGGCTCAGAGCAGGGCCCAATGTGAAGTGTTTAGTACCATTCTAGATTCATTTTCGCATGAGTAGACGATGATAAAATTTCAGTTTCTTAAAACAGCCTTCAAGACCCTTCATGAGGGATTTTCCTGGCAGTCCTGTGGGTAAGACTCCGCACTTCCATGGCAGGGGACACAGGTTCAGTCCCTGACTGGGGAACTAAGATCCTGCATGCTGTGTGGCAGGTGGCCAAAAAGTGAAAAAAAAAAAAAATCTTAAACAGATTCTGCTGGATCTCTGCTCCTGTGTCTGCCCCTCTGCTGGCAGAAGCTTCCACCACCACCCCACAGATCCCTCACAGCCCCGGGAGTCAGGAGAAGTTCAGATACTCCTTCCAGCGTGCAGCTTCCTCACTTTCTCCTCTGCTGGTCCCACAGCTTCCTCATTGCCAGCTTGTTACCAGCTTCTGGAACACCTCCTGTTTCCTACTCATCCTGGAACGCAAGGATGATTTCCTGTATCCTCAGCGAAGCACTCAGCTTCTCAGGGGCAGGGCTGATGTGTGCACGGCTTCATGTCCCTTCCTGTCTTAGGGTCTCATGTGGAGTAGGTGCCCAGTGTGGGTTTGTGATCCGTATTTACCCACATTAAAAACAAAGCAAAACTGGAGGCCAGCAAGATGTATGCAAGGCCAGCCTCTGAGCTAGCCAGAGCTCAGGGTTGACCTCGTTTGCAGTCGTTCACCACGTGTCAGTGAGGGCTGGGGAGGGATGCTGGTGTCCAGAATGTCCTCTCGGGCCTTCAAGCAGTCAGGCTCTAGCAGGGTGGGGCAGGGCAGGCATCGTGACTTAATCTTTCCCTATTCTCTTCCTTCTAGTTCATAGCCACTTCGCTCCTGGCTAACCACAGCTCCCTCTGCCAGCCAGTAGACTACAGCCAGAGCGAGCTTGGGATGAGGGTAAGACAGGCAGTGGGAGGGTCGGCCTGGAGATATTACCAGAGTCCACGCTCGGTCTGCTCGCAGGCCTCAGGCTGATAAGCGGGGAGAAGACGCGTTGAGGCAAGGAATGTGCCTTTGATTGACAAGATGGCAGACTAATGTCTCAAAATAACCATCATAAATGTGTCTGGATGCCAGGTTCTTTTATAGAATGGAGATAGGAGGGGGTAAGGAAGCAAAGTAAAAAGGTCATTAATCTTGCATGTAAAGATCTCCCAGAATGGCCAGCCTGGGGGTGGGAGTGAGGGGATGTGTTGATGTCTTCTTTCTTGCAGCCATTCACAGGTGGGCAGGGTCCAGACGTCTCTGTGAACAAAGGCACTTTGATTTAACATTCAGGCAGAGGGGCAGAGTTCCCCGAGGTGGGCCATTATGTATGGACAGTATCCTTTTAGTGAACAAAAAGCAATGGGAAGAAGAAGTTAACGAAATAAGTCCAACATGTAGCCAGATTTTGTTCTTCTCTGTAACAGAGAGAGGGTTCATAGGATGAACTTCATAAAAACCAGATGCCGTCACCTGAGTCTTCTGATAGGACTCAGTGAAGATCAGCTCAGTACAGGCTCAGAAGACCTCAGTGTGACTCTCAGCTCTGCCAGTTCCTTGCTGTGTGACCATGGGTAGCTTCCCTGCCTTTTATGGGCCTCAGTTTTCTATCTATAAAATGGGGATAATGACACCTATTTTATAAAAGGAAACAATTGGAAGAAGATTGAACAAGCTGATGTATGAAAGTGTTCACTCCTGGGCCTGGCACACATGGAATGTGTGGTAGCCAAGTGGTCAATATTTCATTATTTTTAGCTGCTCTCTCAACTGGAAGCAGAACAAAAGGCTTCCTTGCAGAAAAAAAGAAAAAAGAACTTAGGCTTGGCTAGTGCTGGTGGGCTACAGTCCATGGGTTCGCGAAGAGTCAGACACGACTGAGCGACCTCACTTTCACTTTTCATTTTCATGCATTGGAGAAGGAAATGGCAACCCACTCCAGTGTTCTTGCCTGGAGAATCCCAGGGACGGTGGAGCCTGGTGGGCTGTCGTCTATGGGGTCACACAGAGTTGGACACGACTGAAGCGACTTAGCAGCAGCAGAAGCAGTCACCAGTGATTTGGGTGTTGAATAAAGGGAGATTGAATGATGGACTCAAGTCTTGCTGCTCAAAATATGGTCCATGGACCAGAGATGACAGGAACATCACTGGGAACTCGTTGGAAATGCAGAAATTCGTGGCTTACCCCAGGAACATGAGTTCAGAATCTGCTTTTCAACAAACAAGATCCCTGAGTGATCTGTGTGCTGGTTAAAAGTCACGGATCCTCCTTTTTTCTGTGCCAAGAGGTAACTTCTTGCAGGCAGGTGGGCATTGTGGGGGCAGAGGGTGCAGAGGGACCGTCAAGGTTGGACCCAAAGTGCCAGGTCAGTGGTACCACCAGCATGACTGCACTCTGACTGCACTTCCCTACTCTTCCCAGCAGATGGCGAGCGTGTGCTGGTGGTGTTTCTCAAAGGCCCATGAATTACTTGACACAGTGAGTGCCTGTCCCTTATAGAGAATTACCTCTGTCAGCCAGGTCTGGGGTGGTTTTGAAGGCACTGTGAATAAACGCTTCCCTCCAGCGTCCCTGTTGGCTACACTTGAGGCTGATATCAGAGTCAAACTTCAATCCCATGACCTGGAGAAAGAAGGATGCTCACTGATGAAGTATTTGCCTCCATCAGCAACCAGGTTCCAGGTTAAGTGGAAATGGGAAGAGAAACAAACTTTAGAAACTGTTGTTATGTAGCAAGGGACATCAGACAGCAAAAGCCTTAAGTGTTATGAGTAAAAGAAGTCCTGCTTGTGAATCCAGAAGTCTTGTGGGGGTGGGGCGAGGCCACAGTGTTGGGGGTGGTGATAAAGTCTCTCTTTCAAAGTGGAGTCTGAGTGGAGAACCTTAGGGAATTTGTCTGATGGTTCCCTGGGTCCTGGGCTGGGTGTTTGACACCTGAGTTCTCTACCCAGTGCCCTGGGGTGGGGTGGGGAGTGGGGTTGGTCAGGTAATACTGAAAGATCCCAGCCTCTGAAGCCAAGTTATGTTCAAACTCCCAGCTTCGCCTCCTATTAGGTGTATAACCTTGAGCAACTTGGGCTTCCTTGGTGGATCAGCAGTGAAGAATCCACCACCCAATGGAGGAGATGTGGGTGTGATCCCAGAGTCGGGACGATCCCCTGGAGAAGGCAATGACAACCCACTCCAGTGTTCTTACCTGGAGAATCCCACGGACAGAGGAACCCGGTGGGCTGAAGTCCATGGGGTCACAGAGAGTCAGACACCACTTAGTGACTGAACAACAGCAACAAACAGCTTACTTAAATTCTGTGCCTCAGCTTTGCTGTCTGTAAAATGGAGATGAGTATAAACCGCATGCCATTATGAGTGTTTATATGAGCTTTTATACATACAGAGTCCCTGGCACACGGAAGGGGCTGTCCAGGCCTTTGACTGCGGTTATCACCCTTGAGTTTTAGCCTCCCTGTTGGTACAGCAGGCAGAGTCACCCTGTCCCTGGCATCTGAGGCCCCAGGAGGAGTCTGGAGGAGCAGTGCCCCCCGAGTTGAGCCTTCTCTTCCTCCACAGGTCTTCTTTATATTACGAAAGAAGCTTGAGCAGATCACCTTCCTGCACGTCTACCACCATGGCACCGTGCTCTTCAACTGGTGGGCTGGGGTCACATATGTGCTGGGGGGTCAAGGTGAGTGAGGGGCTTGGGCAGGACCTGTGGGGCAGACCTCTTTCTGCTGGACTGAGTGCCAGCTCGGGAGGCATGCAGCCCGGCTCCCGGGTTCCTCTTCCCTGTGGCCATGACTCCTGGCCCCTGCTCCCACTTTCTCTCTGTTGCTCCCTGGAGCATCCTAGTCACCCCTCCCTGGAGTTGGGGAGGAGGCACCTGGAGATGCTCAAGGCCAGTCCAAAAAGGGCAGGAGGTGTTGTAAGCATCCTCGTCTGGCATCCTTGTAACCCACAGCCCACTTTTGTGACCTCGAGCAGCCCATGTGGGACCCCCTTGTGATAGGGCCATACCAGGGCTCGTCTCTGTGGGGTGTGCAGAGATAGCTCCTTGGAAGACTGAAACTGGAAGAGAGAGCCCAGGGCACAGGCAAGCCTGGAGCCACTCACTTCTCTCCGTCTTCCCACCCTCCCCTGCAGCCTTCTTTGTTGGGATGCTGAACTCTGATCCATGTCTTCATGTACCTATACTATGGACTGGCCAGTCTGGGGCCCCGCCTGCGGCCCTCCCTGTGGTGGAAGCGGCACCTTACCATCCTGTAGCTGGTGAGAAAGACCTGCTGGCTCCAGGGGCCTCAGCGGAGCCCTGGCTTCTATTCTCAACTGCACCAGTGACTTGTAATCTGACCACGAAAAAGTTCTTCTCGTCGCTTCCTTAGCCTCTCAACTTGCGACGTCTCAGCAACCATCTCGCCAGATCCTAGCACCGACCCTGACTTCCTGACCTGCTGTGAGGCCCGGAACAAGTGATTCCGGCCTCAGTCTCATCTTCCAGTGAAATGAGGGGGCTGGGCGAGGTGCTCTTGGACAGCTAAGGTCCTGCGAGTCTGTGGTCGCTGTTGCATCCCTGGGGGACTGGGAGACCCTGTTGTTTCGAGAGCACCATTGCCAACTGCAGGTGACTGCCTGAGCTGTCCCTTTTGGGCCTCAGGATAGACTGAGGTCATCATCAGTGTTGATGTGACAGGCTGCGATGGGGACAAACAGGGGACCAGACCAGGAGAGGGGTCAGGAAGGTTCTTAGCATCGTGAGAAGGAGCGCCTGGGGGTGCTTCCTAGTTCTTCCTCGTCCTGAGCCCTGGGAGCCCAAAGGTCAAGGGGAGCATCTGCCTGTTCCTTCGCTTCTCACCCTCTCCCGTCTTCTCTCTCCTCTCCTACCTCCTCTCCCCAGGGTCAGCGTGTGGCCATTGCCGCCCACTCCTCCTACAATCTCTTTGCTAAGTGCCCCTTCCCTGACGGCTTCAACGTGGCTGTCCTCCTGTACTCCCTCAGCCTCTTGACCCTTTTCCTCAACTTCTACCAGCAGACATACCTGAGGAGCAAGCAGAAGAAATTGCCTTAAGGGGCAGGACGGAAACTAACAGAGCTGTGCCCACAGAGAGCTCACATCCCACCTGGGCTGAGCAGATGCCTCGGGCCCGAGTCTCATTCTATGAGCAAGGACAAGACTCGCCTCTATTCCAGAGTCCAGGAAGACCGAAGTGGACTCAGCTTCTTGAACTCACTTCTCATGTGAATTTGTCACTGTACACCTCCTTTCAGATACACAGTAGAAAGGGTGTATGTGTGTGGGGGGGCGCTCAGCTGTGTCTGATTCTTTTGCAACCCCAGGGACTGTAGCCCACTAGGTTCGTCTGTCCGTGGGATTCTCAAGGCAAGAATACTGGAGTGGATTGCCATCGCCTTCTCCAGGAGATCTTCCCAACCCATGTCTGTTGTGTCTCCTGCTTTGGCGGGTGGGTTCTTTACCACTGAGCCACCTCTGCTAGACATGAGCCCTACAGGAGGAACTGTCTTACTCTCCATGTTCCCCAGACCTGGCACAGCGCCTCAATAAGTAGGCGTTTGGATCCGTATCTTGCCCCACTGGTGGTCATGACCTCCGATGAAGAGCAGGGTTGGGAGCATGGAAGAGGTCAAGGCTGGCTTGATCTCTCACCTTGTGGGTTGAGACAGTGATTGAGAATGTCTACCCAGGAAGTGGGTCTGTGTGATTTCTAGTGTGGATGTGCAGACATTTCCCCTGCATATCTCTCTGTTCACTAGTGCCTGCGTATGTATTTAAGTTGTATATTTCTATGTGTGTGAGTGGGGTGGCAGACAGGGCTACACATATATGTCTGAATGTGTGTGCTAAGTCACTTCAGTTGTGTCTGACTCTTTGCAACACTGTGGACTGCAACCCACCAGGCTACTCTGTCCATGGGATTCTCCAGGCAAGCATTCTGGAGTGGGGTGCCATTGCCACCTCCAGGGGATCTTCCCACTCAGGTATTGAACTCTCGTCTCTTCTGTCTCCCTTTTTGGTCGGCAGGTTCTTTACCACTCGTGCCACCTGGAGAGCCCCATATGTCTGAATACTTGTTTTCAAATACATCTATGTGCTTCCATTTATGATTTTCTTTGTTGGTATTTTTAATGACCTCTTCTGCAAATCTTGGAAAGTGCGACTCTGGCAAATAAAAGCTGCTGGGATCCATAACCCTTCTGTCCCAGTGGGAGACACAGAAGTCTGAATACATGTTTCACTGACAGCCTCCAAACAGGGATGTGAAAAAAAGTGAGGGATGGGGTAAAACAAATGCCATCCACTTCACAGAGAGAGAAACAGAGGACTAGCAAAAAGAAGTGTACAATTGGGATCACATGGAATGTTGGGAGCAAACGTCTGCTGGGCTGTTTAAGACTGCAACTGAATAGGTGTCTGGAATGCGGTTTTCCTGGGAACTGTGGCAAAGAACACTTGGCGCAGTGGTAAAGAATCCACCTGCCAATGCAAGAGACATGGAAGACGTGGGTTCTTTCCCTGGGTTGGGAATATCCCCTGGAGGAGGAAGTGGCAGCCCACTCCAGCATTCTTGCCTGGGAAATCCCATGGGCAGAGGAGCCTGGTGGGCTACAGTCCGTGGGGGTTGCAAACAGTTGGACATGAGTGACGTCATGACCATGCATGAGCACACACTCCGCTGTGCCTGCAAGATGCTGTTTCTCCTTTATAATCTCTCCCCTTAACCCTTTTCTTCACTGAGGAGGTTTTTATTTTGTGATGCCTCCAACAGTTAAGAACGTTAAAGACCCACTGAAGTTTCTGCAGGGCTATTTGGGGACTATTTATCCATCAGGTACTCTAGTTAATTAACTCAAGCTAGGCAGGGCTGTATCCTGTGGACAAAATGCTCAGAGAAAGTTCCCTCCTAATTAAGCAGGATATGAATGCCTCCCACACACTTTTGCACAGCAGGTTGAGTGTCTTCGCAGGTGGGGGTGGGGGGGCTTATTTTAAGGCAATCTTAAAAAAAAAAAAAACCTCCCGAACCGGAGCAAGGTCTGTTCGTTTGCTTAGCAGCCAGGATAAAGGAAGGATGAGTCATCCCAGAGTTCAGAGCTAATACTTGCCCTTCGTGACTGCCTCTCCTGATTAAGCAGCGCAAGAGGAAGTGCTGTATGTCCTGGGTCACGTCTGAATGAAATAAGATTTTGGCGGGGAGAGCCCAGTGTGAGAAAGCACGGTGGAGAGGGTTTGGGGAAAAATTCTCAGGGAGCTGGAGGTGTCCATCCTTTTTTTTTTTTTCCAATCCTGTGCTTTGTTGTGATGACCCTAGCTGATTCAGGGCTGCTGAGCAGGATATTGTATATCAGGGTCGAAAGGTTGTGTGAGATTACAAAACAAAGTCATTTGGATTTGTCAAAACACAGCCAGATTCCTAATTAATATGGTGGGAGTTCATCTCTATGAACGTTTAAGATAATGGGAAGCAAGAGTGCTTAGATGTTTAAATATACAGCGTGAATTCATGCTGCATGGCTTCAGTTGTGTCCAACTCTTTGCGACCCCATAGACTGTAGCCCACCAGGCTTCTCTGTCCATGGGATTCTCCAGGCAAGAATACTGGAGTGGGTTGCCATTTCCTTCTCCAATCACATAGGATGTTGCACTTCTATTAAAATGTTCTCCAAGCCAACAGCCTCCAACCAGGCCATACTTGAAGCCTTCCCTTTTCCCACTGTGGAGCTTTCCTATCTGTCTGCCTTTGAATCACTGCCAAAATACAGTGATTCCTGCTCTAGCCAGCTCTGAATAAACAACCTTCACTTGTTCCCATTGAGTCTGGCTTTGGTTATTTCCACATCAAGAAGTCTTCTGGGCCTGCAGCTTAAGGCCAGAGGGTGTTATGGTCTACCTACACCAGTGAGGACCCAAGACGTTGCCCCAAATTTTCCTATGACTTTCCTCTAGCCCAGGAGGTAGGCTTGCCAGATAAAAGGAGGATTCCCAGGTACACTTATAGTTATAGTTCAGTCGCTCAGTTGTGTCCGACTCTCTGCGACCCCATGAATCGCAGCACGCCAGGCCTCCCTGTTCATCACCATCTCCCGGAGTTCACTCAGACTCATGTCCATCGAGTCCGTGATGCCATCCAGCCATCTCATCCTCGGTCATCCCCTTCTCCTCCTGCCCCCAATCCCTCCCAGCATCAGAGTCTTTTCCAATGAGTCAACTCTTCTCATGAGGTGGTCAAAGTACTGGAGTTTCAGCTTTAGCATCCTTCCTTCCAAAGAAATCCCAGGGTTGATCTCCTTCAGAATGGACTGGTTGGATCTCCTTGCAGTCCAAGGGACTCTCAAGAGTCTTCTCCAACACCACAGTTCAAAAGCATCAATTTTTCGGCACTCAGCCTTCTACACAGTCCAACTCTCACATCCATACATGACCACAGGAAAAACCATAGCTTTTGAACTGTGGTGTTGGAGAAGACTCTTGAGAGTCCCTTGGACTGCAAGGAGATCCAACCAGTCCATTCTAAAGGAGATCAACCCTGGGATTTCTTTGGAAGGAATGATGCTAAAGCTGAAACAAAAAATAAAGTCTGACACTGTTTCCACTGTTTCCCCATCTATTTCCCATGAAGTGATGGGACCAGATGCCATGATCTTCGTTTTCTGAATGTTGAGCTTCAAGCCAACTTTTTCGCTCTCCTCTTTCTCTTTCATCAAGAGGCTTTTTAGTTCCTCTTCACTTTCTGCCATAAGGGTGGTGTCATCTGCATATTTGAGGTACACTTAAACTTAAAAAAAAAGAAAGAAAATTTTTAGTGTAAATATGTCTCGAGCAGTATTTGGGACATACTTATGCTAAAAAATGTATTTGTTGTTTATCTGAAATTCAAATATAACTAGGTATTCAATATTTTTATTTGCTAACTCTGGTCATCCTATAGGAACAATGAAACATTCTCAGGCTCCACTCTCGCAGGTGGAAACAAAAAGATAATAAAAAGAAAGAGAGGTGGTCTGGTGAGGCTACAAGAAGTTTCAGAGCTAACAGGAGGGGGAACACACTGGAGGTGATGCAGGAAGCCCTTCCAGGATTGAATGAGGATTCAGCATCATCTCATGGGATTTCCAGGCTGGAGAAGGGATGCCAAAGAGAAGTGACTCTTCCGGTTCACTGCAGCACTGATTACAATAGCCAAGATGTGCAAACAACCCAAATGCCCACCAGCAGAGGAATGGATAAAGAAGATGTGGTGTGTATATATAACGGAGTGTTACCCAGCCACCAAAAAGAATGAAATCGTGCCACTTGCAGCAACAGAGATGGGCGTAGAGCGTGTCATATTGAGTGAAGTCAGACAGAGAAAGAGAAATATCGTATAACATCCCTTATATGCAGAACCTAAAAAGAAACGATACAAATAAACTTATTTATAAAATAGAAAGAGACTCACAGACTTAGAGACTGAACTCATGGTCACCAGAGGGGAAGGATGGGGGAAAGGGAGAATTAGGGAGTTTGGGATGGACATGTACACAGTGCTATATTTAAAATGGATCACCAGCAAGGACCTACTGTGTAGAACAAGGAACTCTTCTCCATGTTATGTGGCAGCCTGGATGGGACGGGAGACTCGGGGAGAATGGATATATGCATATGCATGGATGAGCCCCTTTGTTGTCTACCTGGAACTATCACAACGTTGCTAATTGGCTATGAAAGTGAAAGTGTCATTTCCGACTCTTTTCGAGCCCATGGACTGTAGCCTGCCAGGCTCCTCTGTCCATGGGATTCTCCAGGCAATAATACTGAAGTGGATTGCCATTTCCTCCAGGGGATCCTTTCTGACCCAGGGATTGAACCCAATTGATACAATCCAATCTCTTGCACTACAGGCAGATTCTTTACTGTCTGAACCACCCCAGTTCAGTTCAGTTCAGTTCAGTTGCTTAGTCGTGTCCAACTCTTTGCGACCCCATGGACTGCAGCACGCCAGGTCTCCCTGTCCATCACTCCCAGAGCTTGCTCAAGCTCATGTCCATCAAGTCAGTGATGCCATCCAACCATCTCATCCTGTGTCATCCCTTTCTCCTCCCACCTGCAATCTTTCCCAGGATCAGGGTCTTTCCCAATGAATCAGCTCTTCACATCAGGTGGCCAAAATATTGGAACTTCAGCTTCAAATCAGTCCTTCCAATGAATATTCAGGACTGATTTCCTTTAGAAGGGACTGGTCGGATCTCCTTGCAGTCCAAGGGCCTCTCAAGAGTCTTCTCCAACACCACAGTTCAAAAGCATCAATTCTTCGGTGCTCAGCTTTCTTTATAGTCCAACTCTCTCATCCATACATGACTATTGGGAAAACCATAGCCTTGACTAGAGAAAGTAATGTCTTTGTTGGCGAAGTAATGTCTCTGCTTTTTAGTATGCTGTCTAGGTTGGTCATAGCTTTTCTTCCAAGGAGCAAGCATCTTTTAATTTCATGGCTGCAATCACCATCTGCAGTGATTTTGGAGCCCCCCAAAATAAAATCTGCCACTGTTTCAACTGTTTCCCCATCTATTTGCCTTGAAGTGATGGGACCAGATGCCTTGATCTTAGTTTTCTGAATGTTGAGCTTTAAGCCAACTTTTTCACTCCCCTCTTTCACTTTCACCAAGAGGCTCTTTAGTTCTTCTTCACTTTCTGCCATAAGGGTGGTGTTATCTGCATATCTGAGGTTATTGATATTTCTCCCGGCAATCTTGATTCAGCCTGTGCTTCATCCAGCCCAGCGTTTCTCATGATGTACTCTTCATATAAGTTAAATAAGCAGGGTGACAATACACAGCTTTGAGGTACTCCTTTTCCTATTTGGAACCAGTCTATGTCCCATGTCCAGTTCTAACTGAACCACCCTGGAAGCCTGTAAGTTGGCTATGCATGCGTGCTAAGTTGCTTCAGTTGTGTCCGACTCTTTGTCCCCATGGACTGTAGCTTGCCAGGCTCCCCTGCCCATGGGATTCTCCAGGTGAGCATACTGGAGTGGGTTGCCCTGCCCTCCTCCAGAAACTGGCTATACTACAATACAAAATTTAAAATTTTTTAAAAAAAGAAATGAAGTGATTATTCTGCTGCAGGAGTACGTGATCAAGACACATCTAGGCCTGGAAGCAGAGGCCTGCTTCTCCCCAGGGCTGCAGCGGCATTTCTGTAAGCACTGGTCCCCACACACCCACCCCAAGCTTCGCACCAACCCATGAAGAGAAAAGGGGATGGGAGGAAGAGGCTGGATACGATCGGTATCAAGCTGAAATGATGTTTCAGGCCTTCTAGGGGAGTGTGTTGACATTGCCGAATTTAACTGGTTTACCTGGAAAAGACAATATTATTTTTCTGCAGTTAGCATGGAGCCTCACTATTAAAAAGCAAATTCAGTGATCAGAACATTTTTAGGATTTAACACATTGCACATAACAAGTCCAGTCTCTGTGAGGCATTTGAAAATTCATACTCACCATATATATGGGCTTCAAGTCTTTTTAAGCACTGACTGGATATCCATGACTTTTTTTTTTTTAATTTTATGGATGAATGGATGAAGAAGACGTGGTCCATATAGACAATGGAATATTACTCAGCCACCAAAAAGAATGAGATAATGCCATTTGCAGCAACATAGATACAACTAGATCTTACTAAGTGAAGTAAATCAGAAAGAGAAAGATAAATACTGTATGATATGACTTATATGTGGAATCTGAATTATGACACAAATGAACATATCTATGAAAGAGAGACAGACTCACAGACATAGAGGCCAGACTAAGGCAGATAGGGGACAGGGGAACGGATGAAGTGGGAATTCAGGATTAGCAGATGCAAGCTATTATATATTAGAATGGATGAGCAACAAGGTCCTACTCTATAGAACAGGGAATTATATTCAATATCTTGTGATAAACCACAATGGAAAAACATTTTTTTTAACCTGTGCACATATACGTATAACTGCACTTTGCTGTATATAGAAATTAACTCTGCACTGTATTAATAAGTCAACTATACTTCAGTAAAAATAAATAAACCCAGATTTCTCTGATTCCAAAGCCTGTGGCTTTCCCACAGTGCCTGACTGCCCAGCCACCACATCTCTCTATTTCACGAGAAATTCCTGCATCCCTTGGTTGGCTCTAATTATAGTCTTTCTAAAAAGGAATGTGCTGGGCCTTCTTCCTGGCATGTACTGCACCTCGCTGGGAATGCCAGGCGTCTTTAACATTTCATTTATTAATAAACACTTACATAATCCTGCTTCTGTGTGCCAGACTCTGGGTTCAGGCAGTGTACACCATTAACTCAATTTCTATAACAATAAATGGTCAAGAAAATAAGTACTAGTGAAGCACCATTATTATTACTATCATCTTACAGGTAATGAAACAAAAGTACAGAGAAGTTAACTGACTGGCCCAAGGTCACACAGCCGGTAAGTTTTGCAAAACCAGGATTCACATCAATTCAGTATGACCGCCCCCCTTTCCTTTTAGAGATTCAGACTTCTCATCCTAACCTCTACCCTGACTACCTCCTATGAGTGCTGAGATGGAGGAGGTCAAGGACTTGGAACGTCCCCAAAGAAAGGTCCTGGAAAAGCCCAAATCTTTAAAAAATAGGTATCTTAAGATAAATATCATATGATACCCCTTATATGTGGAATCTAATAAAAAATGATATAAAAAAAGCTTATTCATAAAACAAATAGACTCACAGATCTCGAAATCAAACTCGTGATTACCAAAGGGGAAACGTGGAAGGAAGTGATAAATTAGGAGATTGGGACTGACACATATACACACTACTGGGTATAAAAAAAAGTAACTAATAAGGTCCTACTGTACAGCACAGGGAACTCTACTCAATATTCTGTAATAACATATATGGGAAAAGAATCTAAAAAAGAATGGATATATACGTGTGTACAACTGATTCACTTTGTTGTACACCTGAAAATAACACAACATCACAAGTTAACTATAAAGTGAAAGTGAAGTCATTCAGTCGTGTCCAGCTCTTTGTGACCCCATGGACTGTAGCCTACCAGGCTCCTCCGTCCATGGGATTTTCCAGGCAATAGTACTGGAGTGGGTTATACTCCAGTAAAAATTAAAAATGTAACGCTTCCCTGGTGGTTAGCCCATTTGTCACAACTACTGAGCCCTCGTGCTTTGAGCCCGTGCTCTGCAACAAGAGAAGCCACCACCGTGAGAAGGCAAGGACCACAGCCAGAGAGTAGCCCCTGCTCGCCACAACTAGAGAGAGCCTGTGTGCAGCCGCGAAGACTCAGCATAGCCAGACAAAAATAATAAACAAATAAATAATGTTAAAAGTACATACATACGTGTCATAAGTGAAAACTGGCTTGGCACAGCTATAACTCCTGGCAACTTTCAGTTCTGGTTAAAAAACAAAACAGGCCATTTAAAATTTTTAGTGTTTGGGAAATGCTTATGCCCTCTAAAAAGGCTCCTTCTTTCTTTCTTTTTCTCTTTTTTTTCCTAAACATTTATCTATTTGGCTGCACCAAGTCTTATTTGTGGCACGCAGAATTTTCTATCTTTGCTTAGGCATGTGGGAACTAGTTGCCTGACCAGGGATTGAACCCAGGCCCCCTGCACTGGGAGTGTGGACTCTTAACTACCAAACAACCAGGGAAGTCCCCAAGGCTCCTTCTTTTGAGATTGAAAACCAAATCTCTAGTCTTGGTGGTATTAACCCTCATTGCAATAGCTTCCTCTTCCCCACACGCCCTGTGATCTCAGACAAGGACCCTTGCAGGGGACGGAGGAGCCGCCTGGCAGCGTCCGCTTTGAGCACACAGTCAGCTGACCTCCGCTGGGAAGACACAGCAACCAGCGGAAAATCTCTGCCTCTTGGAGTCACTTGGTTTTGGCAAGATGCTGCATGTCCCACCTTTCAGAGATTCTTGTGTGCTAACAGGCAGTGTCCTCGGAACTCCTCAGTCATTTACATCTTTATCACTGGCTTCTCCCCATCAGGTCTTATCAGGGACCTGGCATGACCAAGGGCAGAATGGGAGACGGGTAGAGAAAGAGAAACCCAGTGAAAACTCCCTCTGCTCTACACTGGATCCGAGAAGATGCCCTAATAATGCATAACAATACCAGCAGCTGCTGGGCCTCACCACTCACTTCTCAGCCAACCTTGGGCAATTTGCTTAACTGCCTGAGCTCTCAGCTTCCATGTCTATGCTCAGATGCTCAGTCGTGTCCAACTCCTTGCTTTCCCACCAGACTTCTCTGTCCATGGGATTCTCCTGGCAAGAATACTGGAACGTGTTCCCATGCACTCCTCCAGGGGAACTTCCTGAGCTAGGGATCAAACCTGCATCTGCTTCTCCTGCATTGGCAGGCGGATTCTTTACCACTGCTGCTGCTGCTAAGTGGCTTCAGTCGTGTCCGACTCTGTGCGACCCGATAGATGGAAGCCCACCAGGCTCCCCCATCCCTGGGATTCTCCAGGCAAGAACACTGGAGTGGGTTGCCATTTCCTTCTCCAATGCATGAGTGCCATCTATATATTAGGACTGATAACAGCAGCTACCTCTTAGGGTTGTCATTGAGGATAAAACGCCATAGTGTATGTAAAAGGCATAGTTCAAGCCACATAACAAGAACTCAAGAAATGTGAATTATGGCTATATAATAGACACCAGCTTAATGCAATTTGCTATTTTTAAAATTGATTTTATTGAAGTATAACTTTTTGAAATTACTCAGCATATCTGGGTAAAATACAATAGGGCATTTTGTAAAGTAATTTTTGTAGTAGTTTTATGGAGTAGGCTAAGCTGCTCTAAGAAAAAGAGGCAAAGTGCAGTGAATCAAAGAACAATGAAGCTTACTTGTCTCCCAAGTAACAGTCCAAGGTGAGTGCCCAAGTAGTGAAGTACAGATGATTCACAATGTCATGTTATTTCTGCTGTACAACAAACTAATTCAGTTATATACACACACACACACACATTCTTTTTCATATTCTCTTCCACTATGGCTTATCATAGGATATTGAATATAATTCCCTGTGCTATACATGGGTGCAAAGTCACTTCAGTCATGTCCGACTCTTTGTAATGCTATGGACTGTAGCCCACCAGGCTCCTCTGTCCACGGGATTTCCCAGGCAAGAATACTGGAGTAGGTTCATTCTCCAGGGGAGCTTCCAGGCCCAGGGATCGAACCCACATCTCTTACCTCTCTTGCAGTGGCAGGTGGGGTCTTTATCACTAGTGCACCTGGAAAGCCTGTGCTCTACAGCAGGGCTTTGTTGTGTACCCATTCTATGTATCATAGGAGAGTTGCTACTTTATGTGAGCCCCATTACACCTATGAACCCCAAGCTGTATTTCCTATTTTACAGATTAAAAAAAAGGTATAGGATAACTCAGTTTCCCAGGCCATGTAGCTAATAGTCAGATATGCAGAGTGCGACTCAAAGTCTTGGTTTTCTGCTTATTATATTGCCTGGAGATAGTGTTAGCAGTAACCTTCCTCCACCGAAACACATTCATACACACTGCATCTTGTTCCTGAGCTCCAGGAGAGCAGTCTTTACAACTTGGTCATTGGTTTTCAGTATTACCCAGTGTAGTAGAATAACCCTAGTGAGCTGAGGTGAGCCATGCAGTTCAAAAGGTAAAGCACCATGGGGAGTTTGCCAGCCAGTTCTCTCTTGGCAGAGATAAAGGCTTGAAGCTGAGTTGAAGAATCCGATGGGTGGTGGCTGAGTGCCATCAGAAAGTGTGAAAGTCCTTATTATGACCCTCAATATCATATTCTTATCCAGCGGCATCAGCCTGCTAAAAATAAGATAGCTATTTCCCAAGATTAATAAAAAAAAAAAAAAAAAGGAAGAAGCTGGAAGGGTGGGGATCTCGGCATTGGTCTGGGGAAGGGGAACTAGCAGACAACAGACATTAAAATAGAAGCTGATGAACACTGTGTAATTTCCAGCAGTTGATAATGTCACACTGCAAGGTTGGTGATTCTACTGAGATAATTGCCATTCCCCAGATTACTGTCTTTACCAGAGAAAGAAATGATTGCTGTGCGTGAGACACCATGCTGCCTCTAGCTTCTTGAAACATGGCAGTGATTAATGAGAGACTAGGCTTGAGGTTTGCAAATCTTTCACCTAGAGTTGGGGACTTTCAGGAATAGAGAGACAGCTCCTAAGAAGAAAACATGATAAACCGTACTCCACAGACAGGGAGACTGAGATGCTTATGGAATGACTCAGTCTTCAGAGCAAGTCTGGATCTGAAAAATGATGGCTTAACCCTATTGACCTCTTGAGGTTTTTTTTTTCCCCTGCTGCAGAGAGTCAAGCTGAAATACTCATCGTAAGGACTGATGCTGAAGCTGAAGTTCCAATATTTGGCCATCTGATGCAAAGAGCCAACTCACTGGAAAAGATCCTGATGCTGGGAAAGATTGAGGGCAGGAGGAGAAATGGGCAACAGAGGATGAGATGGTTAGATAGCATCACCAAATCAACGGACATGAATTTGAGCAAACCCCAGAAGATAGTGGAGGACAGAGGAGACTGGAATGCTGCATTCCATGGGGGTCACAAAGAGTCAAACATAACAATACTAATAGTTATTGAGTGCTTATGATTCTTCAGGCATTTAATATGAAGGTAGGGCTTCCCTCGTAGCTCAGTGGTAGAGAATCTGCCTGCCAATGCAGGAGACACAGATTCGATCCCTGGTTGGAGAAAATCCCCTGGAGAAGACAATGGTAACCCACTCCATTATTCTTGCCTGGGAAATCCCATAGACAGAGGAGCCTGGCGAGCTATAGTCCATTGGGTCGCAAAGAGTCGGATACAACTGAATGACTAAGCAACAACAAGGTTCTATTAGTGTCTTTATTGGACAGATGGAGAAAGTGAGCCTTAGAGAGGTTGAATGTCATGTTGAATAGGAGGTGTTGCCAGTCCTCGGACCAGACCTAGCTCAGTTGGGATCTGAGCTCATATCCTGCAGAATGTAGCTCCCAGCCCCTGAATTCCTCATGCCCCACAGCATCCAGTAAAAGGACCAGATTCCTAGGAAGGCTCATTCTCCAGGACAGTGGTTCTCATGCTTTGGTTACATCAGAATCAGCTGGAAAGCTTGTTAAAATACAGATTCTTGGGCTTGATCTACCCGTACTCTGATCCAGTAGGTCTGGGAGGGGCTTGGACATTATATTTCTAATTAGCCTCCAGATCTTCTGGTCTCTGCTTGTCCATGGACCGCACTTTGAATAGCAAGTCCCTGGAAGCCACCGTACCTCAGCCCCTACCTCCAGGTCTAGTTACATTGAAACTGTGGCTGAGCCCTAATCCTGTTCAATGACTAAAGCATCTTTTAATCAAATTAGAATGAAGAGGATTTATTTTGAGAGACATTGAGAAAAATGGGGACTGTCTGGCCTGCATGAATCGTGTAGTGACCACATGTTTTCTTCCCAGACTTAGAAGGGATAGTTCTTATTTAAGAGTAAAACTGTTTTACATTTGTTTAGCACTTTAAAAATAAAGTGCTCTTTTCATATACCTGGATACATAACCTAAACTCATAAATATATCTTCACACCATGTGGGCCATAATCTAGCTCAACAAGCCATGAAATATAAAATACTCAAAGAATGCCTTCCTTGATCTGGAGGCCTAGGCAGAGAAATCAGAGTTGCAGCCATTACTGAGAAAGGGAAAAATAAAATTCAAATGGCTCTAACCCTAAAAATCTATGAAGTTCCCAGTTCACGATTTCCAAGTTAGAGGGCTTTCATGTTATGTCAGTGAATACCACAATGAAATGGATTGAGGAAGGAAAGATGGACGTTAGAAAAAGAGAAACTGAGATAAAGAGTCCCAGTGCATCTCTGGCTTCCCTTGTGGCTCAGCTGGTAAAGAATCCGCCTCCAATGCGGGATACCTGGGTTCAGTCTCTGGGTTGGGAAGATCCCCTGGAGAAGGGAAAGGCTACCCACTCCAGTATTCTGGCCTGGAGAATTCCATGGACTGTATAGTCCATGGGTCGCCAAGAGTTGGACACGACTGAGCGACTTTCACTAATGCATCCCTAACCCTCCAGCCGGAGGGAGCGGACACCCTCACTCACCAGGGCTAGTCCTCCTTTGAACCTCGAAGCCCTGTCCATCTGGGTCACTTTCCTTTCTCTCTTTGGCCTCTGAAAAGCCCGGGACCCATTAATGAATTTAGTCCTGGATTATATTAGGGCAGGAGGGAGGGAGGGAGAAAAAAAGCCACTCTCCAGATGAGAACCTTGATTTGTGAATGTCTCTCTTTTTAATCCCTCTGAACCGGAAACCAGACTCGGTGGTTTCTCTCAGGATCTAGGTCAATTTCAGTGTAATCTCTCCTTTCCTCTAACCCTCAGCCTGGCCTCCTGCTTTCATCTCTTAAAGCAGCAAAGACATCCTTGCCCCCACCGAACACCCCACAGACACAAACTCACTTGTTTTGCACATGTGTTTTGCCTGACTCTGCCTTGGCCGCTCCATCAAACAGGAAAGAAAGGCCATTTCCAGAATTTCCTCCCCAAGGTGTTGGATTGAGGGGCAAGTGAGAAAGGAGTGGGTGGGGTGGGGGGAGGGGGGAGAACAGCTGCTCCTCTCATTAAGATGTTTTTCACCCTAGATCTGCGAGGGGGACACATCTGGGAGAGAGGATTAGGTGAGAGAGGACTTTGCTGATTAATACTCTATTATTCATTATTGCATGCTTACATATCCTGAGGTCTATTATTTAATATAATGACCACAGGATCATATATTAATACTTTGTAACATTCAGTAATAAGACTCAATCTACCCAAGACTTACTAATTGCCTTTTCCTCCTAATTTTTTAAAATAAGTTACTTTGGTTTATTTCAACCATGTTTCCTATTTGACTCTCCCTGGTCCAGTCTAAGAAGTCCCGAGCCCTCTGCCCAGACTCTGGACACCTTGGTGTTTCCTTAGAAAGATGCTGACTAATGAGTCTTGGGCAGGGGTTTCCCTGGTGGCTCAGTGGTAAAATCTGCCTGCCAATGCAGGAAACATGAGTTCGATCCCTGATCCTGGAAGATGCCACAAGCCGCAGAGCAACTAAGTCGGTATGCCACATCCATTGAGCCTCTGCTCTAGAGCTTGGGGGCCTCAACTAATGAAGCCCTTGTCCCCTAGAGCCTGTACTCCCCAACAAGAGAAGCCACGGCAAGGAGAAGCCCACTTCCAAGAAGGGTAGGCCCTGCTGGCCACAACTAGAGAAAAGCCCATGCCGCAACGAAGACCCAGTACAGCCAAAAATAATAAATTAGATTAAAAAAGAAATCGGAGATCTCTCCGCAGTGCCCAGGGATGTGCTGGAGAAGCCCTGCCAGAGTGCCTAGGGTTGCTTTAGAGATGTGAGAGCAGAACTCTCTTCCCCTTGCAGGAAGGGGCAGAGGCTGAGCTGAGCTCTGGCCGATGGGGAGCACTCTGGCTGGCTTGTAGGGTGTGTGTCCAGTCCCTCCACTGGAAACTCTTATCACATTTCTGATAGGGTTTTCATGCCTATAACCTCGTCCAAGGTTGTATTGTGGTTGCTAAGTCGCTTCAGTCGTGTCCAGCTCTTTGTGACCCCATGGACTCTAGCCCACCAGGCTCCTCTGTCCATGGGATTCTCCAGGCAGGAACACTGGAGTGGGTTGCCATGCCCTTCTCCAGGGGATCTTCCTGATCCAGGGATCGAACCCGGGTCTCCTGTAGCTCCTGCATTGCAGGCAGATTCTTTACCACTGAGCCACTGGGGAAGCCCTCCTCCCAGGAAGAGGGGCAAAAATCTATATTTGATAGGAAAGACTCCTGACTTAGTTAGGACAGAATTTTATTTTTGCCCCCTCCTGCCCCTTTAAATTTTGTCTAATGGAGGAAGATTTCTCCCTTGACCTGGATAGAAATCCAGGAGATCTCCATGCTGTTTTGGTCCATTCTTATATAATAAACAGAGCTGCCCTACCTTTAGGTCTCAAACATGCTCCTAATTTAGGAATGAAAGCACCCAGTCCAAAATGTTAAATTGCTTCTAGCCACAAACTTGTTTTAACCCACAAAGTGGAGGCTGTTTGTGTAATAAAAGATAATGCAGAAATCAAGAACCTGAATGAAGGGCCAAAGCAGATTTAATTCAGGACTTCCCATATTTGACCATCCACTGTCTGCTTAGGTTCCATTTCCACAACCACTTGGAGTGTCTGGCTTATCTCAGAAATCCTCTTTCAATTCCTAGCCCACAGTTTCCCCTTCCTCGCTACTCCAGAGTTGAATTCCTTTCTCTCGCTTTGATTTAATTTCAACACTTACTAGTTGATATTCACAATATGGCCAAGGTACCACGTTTGCTGTTGGAAGGCAAATTAGAGATGAGTTTGGTCCTTGATTTCAAGCTATCTCTATCTCTATTATCTGAAAGTGAAAGTGTTAATCACTCAGTTGTGTCCTACTCTTTGTAACTCCATGGACCATACAGCCTGCCAGGCTCCTCTGTACATGGAATTCTCCAGACAAGAATACTGGAGTGGGTTGCCATTCCCTTCTCTAGGGGGATCGTCCGCACCCAGGGATGGAACCCAGGTCTTCTGCATTGCAGGCAGACTCTTTACCGTCTGAGCCACCATGGAAACCTACCTATCTATTAATACCATCCTACCTACGATCTCTATCTATAGAAAGATAAATGATGTGGTACATATATTTATATACGGGATAGGTACATACATACAAAAATAAATAAATACAGACACACACATAGAGATATATATTCTGATGAGAGTAGAGGGGGAGAAGAGGCTAAAAGAAGTAATGGAGAAATAAAATGGAAGCCTCTTGGCACATATGCTTTGCAGACACACACACAAAGTGCCTGAGTGTTCAGGAAAGGAGTATTCGTCTGTAATACTGCCGGGGGATCGTGACCTCGCCAGCTCTTCATGATCTGCCTTCCTCCTCCTCTCCAGCCCAGTCTCACAGACATCCCTCCAGTCCTGTGTCAGCTACGTTCACTTTCTTTCAGGTCTTCGTCTTCTACTTTTTAAAAAACTAATTTTATGTATTTTGACTGTCCTGGGTCTTCACTAGTTGCGGTGCATGGGCTCCGCATTGCGGTGGCTTCTCTTGTTGTGAGCACGGGCTCTAGAACGCTCAGGCTTCAGCAGTTGCAGCTCCCAGGCTCCAGAGCACAGGGCCAACAGATGTGCTGCATGCGCTTGGTTGCTCCATGGCATGTGGGATCTTCCCAGATCAGGGATCGAACCTGCATCTCCTGTGTTGGCAGGGGGATTCTTTACTACTGAGCCACCAGGGAAGCCCTCTTTCAGTTCTTCTAACCAACTCTGACCCTTCCACCCCAGGACTTTGGAACATACACTTCCCTCCACCACTAACAGTATGCCTTACTCATCAGCACCTCAGAAAGCTTCCCTGGGTCCTAGGGCAGGCGTCAGACTCCCCACTATTTTCACCGCCCACTACATCCTGGCCGTACTCCTCACAGTTGTGTTAAACAACCAACGTAAAATTAGATGCTCAGAGACTCTGGCCTTGCCCAGAGGAAAGATGTTTGTCTTGGTTATCAATATACTCCCAGACCCTGGAACAACATCTTGTACATAGTAGGTACTCATTGAATATTTTTGAAGGGATTAATAAACATGGCATTTAAGATTCATTCTCCTATCTTCTTCCTTTTCTCTCTCTTCCAGCCCAGTTTTCCTTTTTTTTTTTTTTTTTACCCCTTACCTCTCCTAATGTTCTTTTCCCTTGGTTCTGCACAGTTTAAGAGTCCCACTGTGGTCTGCTGGGAGCTGTCCCGTGAATTGAGAGACGATCCCTCCTTTGTTTACTTCTGGAGGTCTCATTCTGGGAGATAATAATGTAGGTGTTGCAAGTCTTTCATTCAAAGATACCCCTTGGGGTTTGTCTGAAAGGAGATGATGCTCAAACTGTGACTTGAGGACAGAAGCAGCAGCACCACAGGGGAGCTTGTTTGAGTCTAAACCTGCCTGTGGGGCGGGGCGGGGGGGGGGCTCAATCTTGCATTATTATTTATTTTGTTTTGTTTTTCTTTGAGGCATGCAGAATCTTAGTTCCCTGGCCAAGGACTGAAGGTGCGCCCCCTGCAGTGACGTGTGCATATGTGTCAGTCACTCAGTCATATCTGACTCTGCGACCCGATAGACAGACTGCAGCATGCCAGGCTTCCCTGTCCTTCACCATCTCCCAGAGTTTGCTCAAACTCCTGTCTATTGAATCAGTGAAGCTATCTAACCGTCTCATCCTCTGTTGCCCCCTTCTCCTCCTGCCCTCAATCTTTCCCGGGATCAGGGTCTCTTCCAATCAGTCAGCTCTTCACATCAGGTGGCCAAAGTCCTGGAGCTTCAGCTTCAGCATCAGATGAAGGTTGATTGGGAGGCAATGAAAGAAAGATAAGAGAACTTTCAGAACTCCGAAGGGGACATCTTCAGACCAAGATGCTCTTCTGACACCTGGGAAAAGAAAGGGGAGGAGGAAAGGTTGGATGGGAGAGTCTCAGATGGCATGTGTTTATTTATTTATTTATTACTTATTATTTATTTTCTTTATTTAGCTGCACCAAGTCTTGGTTGTGACACGCAGGATCTTTAGTTGTAGCCTGTGGGTTCTAGCCCAAGACCCCCTGCATTGGGAGTGCAGAGTCTTAGCCACTGGACCACCAGGGAAGTCTCTCAGATGGCAATGTTTTCCTTACAAAGTTTTGGCAGACCCAGCAGGGGAGCTCTAGAGCAAAGAGCAAAGACTCTTTCAAGTTTGCAGAGTTCTGCACTGAGCAGAAACCGAACCAGCCAGGCCCCTGTAACTCTGCAGTGCTCTGTCATTGCCAGGGGGCTCCTCGGGAGGATGGAAACCAGGCAGAGTCAGGAGGTGACAGCAGCTGGGGGCTGTCAGCCAACTGCATCCTTTGACGCTAATAAGCAAGTTCTTTCTCTAAGGACAATCCTGCTGTATTCCTCATGGCAGACACTGTGGCATCTGAAGGTAATTTTACGAGAAACCTATGAAGGCTAGGAAATGTCTGGAAAGCAGATTTAAGAAAGTGCCACATTAAAGGCCTGACTTATGCGCCCTTCTAGGACTGTTTATGTGGTGCTCTTATTCTTCAGGACATAGTCTCCCTGAGGCCCCTGGAAAACAAGGTCCAGGGAACCCTTCCCCTTAGGGAGCCTGGGGAGAGCCCGTGTGAACCAACAGGGCATCTCTCTATTTATAAGATGTGTGGGTCAGTGAACAAGTGAAAGTGAAAGTGAAGTTGCTCAGTTGTGTCCGACTCTTTGCGACCCCATGGACTGTAGCCTACCAGGCTTCTCCATCCATGGGATTTTCCAGGCAAGGATAATGGGTTACCATTTCCTTCTCCAGGGGATCTTCCTGACCCAGGGATCGAACACAGGTCTCCCGCATTGGAGGGAGGCACTTTAATCTCTGAGCCACCAGGGAAGCCCCAGTGAACAAGAGAAGACCCAAAGGTCTCTGAGCCTGTCTCCTACCAGTTCTGCAGTTCCAGGCTTCCCAGGGCAGACCTGATCTCGACTGGCAACTTCAGAGTCAGAGAAGGGAAAAAAAAAAAACAAAAACGAACCCAAACAGATGGAGCAGAAACAGCACAGATCTGGGGAGGGGTGTGCAAGGTCCTGATGATATCCAATGATGCCTTTACACACTCATTTTCACTTTCATGCCCCTTTCTCACTTGTGCACATCTGCAAGGACAGCCCACCACACATGCAGAGTTGCACACAATGACAATGTTTGTCTATGCCAAATGGATATTCACCCTCAAATTCACTTAACAAAACCACGTGGACACACACTTCTCCAACCCTGACACAAGCTTGTGAGTTTACACTTTGCTATTCCAACCCACACTCATGCCCCAGCATCAAGCTTTCAAAAAATCCTTTGTATGCGATGGTTACACAAACAAGAGACTATAACATTACATACAAAAGCCCCAACAACCTACAGAAACAGAAACAGACAATCAAATAGACATTCAAAACACAGAGATTTTAGGGTAGATTAAAAATATCTGGAGGCTGTGCCTGGAATGGCTTGAAAACATGCCTTGAAGGCTATTTCTCTCTTGGCTACAGATGCTAACACCCAAGACTGGGGCGGAGCAGAATGCCTGATTTCCTAACCCAGAAGCACTTAGGGAGTCATCTTAGCCATCCTCCAGCCTCCTGCAGAAGAGACTAAAGTCATTAAGTCAGATGGTGTGGGGGAGAGAGCACCCGTATCCTTGTATCCTGGAAAGGGGGTCGCACATTTCTATAGAGGAGCAGAGTGGGGGGGAATAGGGGCCCAAACTCTGCTGCTTCTGCTGAGTCGCTTCAGTCATGTCTGACTCTGTGTGACCCCATAGATGGCAGCCCACTAGGCTCCTCTGTCCCTGGGATTCTCCAGGCAAGAACACTGGAGTGGGTTGCCATTTCTTCTCCAATGCATGAAAGTGAAAAGTGAAAGTGAAGTCGCTCAGTCATGCCCGGACTCTTCGCGACCCCATGGACTGCAGCCCACCAGGCTCCTCCATCCATGGGATTTTCCAGGCAAGATTGGGTTTAAATCCCAGCTTCACCACTTTCTACTGTGTGACCTCAGACAAGTTAATCAACTTCTCTGTGTCTCATTTTCCTCACCTATAAAAGTGGGGATAATGATATTACCGAGAAAATGGGTTGCTGAGAGACTAGACCAGCCAATATTTGTGAAGTGCTGAGAATGGGCCTGCTACAGCAGAAGAGCAAAGTGAGCATTGGTTTTTATTCTACTCCTGAGAATTCTCCACCCTGGGGCTCCCAGGCTCCCTCCCCTGGAGCGCCCCACCCCAGCTCCCTACACAAGCCTCCTTGCAGCCGCCAGCTCCTAGCTTCCACCGGCAGGAACCGCTCTCTCCCGGGTCTTTCTCTCTCCTCCCCTTCCCTGTTCCTGGTTCCTACAAATGAGATTGGTGGCTGTGTGTGTAGGAATAGGAAGCTGGACAGCCAGTCTCCAGTCTCAGCTGCCTGCCTGGGGAGCTGCCAGGCTCCCCGAGCTTGGCTGACCACCCCTGTCTGCCCTGGGAATCAGGGCTTTCCCAAGGGCAAGGGCAGGGAGGTGCTGTGAGGTGAATTCTCCGTCAGCTACCTTCTGGTGCAAATATAAGTAGGGAGATGGGAACAGACAGCTTCTCCACTCGTCTGAAGATACATACATACCCAGAATACTGGAGTGGGTAGCCGTTCCCTTCTCCAGAGGATCTTCCTGACCCAGGGATCGAACAGGGGTCTCCCACATTGCAGGCAGATTCTTTACCTTCTGCGTCACCAGGGAAGCCCATATATATATATATATGTATATATATATATATATATATATTTTTTTTTTCCTCTCAAGGCCCATAGCTCCGCCTCTCATCCTCCTGTTTGTAATTTTTCCCAAAGAAGAGAGAACCGTTATTCCTCCAAAGGACCGCCTTCTCTCGAACCCCGGCTCATCCTGAAGTCGCATCTCTCCAACACAGGAGGATTCATTTCCCGAGAGTCCACACGGCAATCAGCGGGTCCCCAGGTGAACTGAAATCCAGAACTATTCTCATCTGGCCGCCCTGGGAGTTGGTTGCAGCGCTCTCGGTACAACCTGTTCCTCCATCCTCTCCTCTCCCCTCCCCTCCCCTCCCAGGCTGCGCCCAGCTCAGCTCCTCCCGCCCTCGCCCGGGGCCCGGCTGCGCCCTCGGAGGGACACTCGCGGCCACCAGCCAGGAACTGTGAACATCGAATCAGAGAAGGAAGCAGAAGGACTGTGCCTGGGGCCTGTCTCTTATACACATCTCGCGGGGTGGAGGCCGGGCCTGCGGCTGGAGGTTGCTTCGGCTGGAAGGCGGCTTTTGGCTGCTTGGTAACCGGCTGCCAGAGCCGAGCGAGGCAGAGCGCAGGGCAGCGGCTTCTTGACGTCAGGACCCAGCGAGGGGACCGCGCCAGCCACCCAGCCCGCCCCACAGCGGGGCCGGCCGCCGGCGGGAGAGGAGTCCGGCGCGGGGCGCCCTGCGGGGTGAGGGGGGCGCGGGAACCGGTCCGCAGGGGCGCAGCATGCCCCCCGCCCCCGGGCCATGGAGATCGCCCTGGTGCCCCTGGAGAACGGCGGTGCCATGACCGTCAGGGGAGAAGAGGAGGCCCGGACCACGGCGGGTCAGCTCCGCTGCCCCGCGACGGCCGCGCTCAGCGATGGACCCAAGCAGCCGGCGCCCAGGAGGCGCAGCGGCGCGGAGAGGGGCGCGGACCCGGGAGGCCGGCCGGCGCCACCACCGCGCCAGGAGCTGCCCCGGGCTAGCCCGCGGCCTCCGGAGGAAGAGGAGGGAGAAGGCGACTCCGCCCTGGGCGTGGCGGGGGACCAGGTGCTGGGCCCGGGGTCCCTCCATCACCAGCGCATCCTCATCAACATCTCGGGGCTGCGCTTCGAGACACAGCTGGGCACCCTGGCGCAGTTCCCCAACACGCTCCTGGGGGACCCGGCCAAGCGCCTGCGCTACTTCGATCCGCTGAGGAACGAGTACTTCTTCGACCGCAATCGGCCCAGCTTCGACGGCATCCTCTACTACTACCAGTCGGGGGGCCGGCTTCGCAGGCCAGTCAACGTCTCCCTGGACGTGTTCGCAGACGAGATCCGCTTCTACCAGCTGGGGGACGAGGCCATGGAGCGCTTCCGGGAGGACGAGGGCTTCATCAAGGAGGAGGAGAAGCCCCTGCCCCGCAACGAGTTCCAGCGCCAGGTGTGGCTGATTTTCGAGTACCCGGAGAGCTCGGGCTCTGCACGGGCCATTGCCATCGTCTCGGTCCTAGTCATCCTCATCTCCATCATCACCTTCTGCTTGGAGACGCTGCCCGAGTTCCGGGATGAACGCGAGCTGCTGCGCCATCCCCCGGGCCCCCACCAGCCCCCGGGACCCCACAGGGGGCCCAATGGCAGCGGGGCCGCAGCGCCCCCTTCCGGCCCCACGGTGGCGCCTCTCCTGCCCAGGACCCTCGCTGACCCCTTCTTCATCGTGGAGACCACGTGTGTCGTCTGGTTCACCTTTGAGCTGCTGGTGCGCTTCTTCGCCTGCCCCAGCAAGGCCGAGTTCTCTCGGAACATCATGAACATCATCGACGTGGTGGCCATCTTCCCCTACTTCATCACCCTGGGCACCGAGCTGGTGGAGCAGCAGCAGCCGGGGGGTGGGGGCGGCCAGAACGGGCAGCAGGCCATGTCCCTGGCCATCCTCAGAGTGATCCGTCTGGTCCGCGTGTTCCGCATCTTCAAGCTGTCCCGCCACTCCAAGGGGCTGCAGATCCTGGGCAAGACACTGCAGGCCTCCATGCGGGAGCTGGGCCTGCTCATCTTCTTCCTCTTCATCGGGGTCATCCTCTTCTCCAGCGCCGTCTACTTCGCAGAGGCCGACAACCAGGAGACCCATTTCTCCAGCATCCCAGATGCCTTCTGGTGGGCGGTGGTCACCATGACTACAGTGGGCTATGGGGACATGAGGCCCGTCACCGTGGGGGGCAAGATCGTGGGCTCCCTGTGTGCCATCGCCGGGGTCCTCACCATCGCCCTGCCCGTGCCGGTCATTGTCTCCAACTTCAACTACTTCTACCACCGGGAGACGGACCACGAGGAGCAGGCCGTCCTTAAGGAAGAACAGGGTGGACCGAGCCAGGGGACTGGACCGGCCAGTGGAGGCCAGCGAAAGGCCAGCTGGAGCAAGGGGTCCCTCGGCAAGGTGGCAGGGTCCTTGGAAAATGCGGATGGCTCTCGAAGGGGCAGTTGCTCCCTGGAGAAGTGTAACCTCAAGGCCAAGAGCAATGTGGATCTGCGGAGATCGCTGTATGCCCTCTGCCTGGACACAAGCCGGGAGACGGATTTGTAAGGGGGTCCCAGGCTGACAGCTAGCCATGGGCTGGGGACAGCAGAGGCCTTCTGACCCTGGGGATCTACTTGACACCACAGAGTATTTCAAGCCCACCCTGATACCTGGGTCTGTCCCTGTTCTCTCACTGCTCCCCTCCTGCCTTCCCCTCCACCTTGATCCCCTCATTTTTCCTCTTCTTTCCATGACCCCAAGGGTCGCCTATTTTTAAAAACTACCACATTCCATGACGCAGGAGCTGTTGAAATGGTGAGCGCTGTGAGATGGACGTCTTTGTAGCCAGTTTCCTACATCCAGCAGAGGGACAACCCAAACAAAAATGACTTTAAATAGCCCAGATCTCCAGGGATTTTGTAAAACCCCTCCTCACATCCCCGTGCTCCAGATTTGCTTTACAGATGATTATATTTGTGTATAAGGGGAAATAGTATTTTTATGGCTGGAGAGTGGATTTTTGTACCGCAGTTCAGATGGAGATATTTTGGATATATTTTCAAGACATATGTTGTATTTATGGAAGAGATGGGTTCTGTGATGTTCTCCTGCGAAACTTACAGCCAGAGACCCTGGTCCGGCTGTTCTAGTTCCTGTGTCAGTAAGCCTCTCTCTTTTCTGAGATGTAGTGTCTGTGCTTTGTGTCTAAGGCAGGCAATGCTCTGGAAGAAAGGCAAGTCTAACTTTTTTCTGTGCGCCTTAATCAATTCTTGTAACTTTCTTCAAAAAGCATTTGGAAAACTTCTGATAATTCATCCTTTTGAATTTTTATCCCAGGAAATAAAATGTTAGGCGATTAAGGCAAGTGTTAGTTTTTCTACAGCTGATGTATCTTTGGAAATTAAAAAAAAAAAAAAAATAGTCTGTCCCTCACTGTTTATGATTCTGGAGTCAGAGCAAACTTGCCTGGGGTGGAGGAGGGCTTGGAAAGCTCACGGTTTGATCATTGACATCTCTTTGCTGGGCCCCCTCTATGCCTTGAAAACAAAGGGGTGGATTCTGTTTGTCTCAGGTGGTTAGAACACAGACACTCCCGGATGGCATTAGACCCAGCCTTCAGCGTGGTGTGTGGATGGAGTTAAAAGGCAAACGATGACCAAACCCTCCCCTCCTCCCTCCTGCCCGCAGCCCTGCTGCTGTCTCCTGGGGCTGGGTTTCCCAGCCTTTGTCCGCAGGTTTTAAGCCCTACTTAACATGATTCTCAGCTCTGAGAAACAAGCCTGGTTCTCCTGGACAGGAGACCTCTCCGAAAAAGTGTAGCCCTGGTGGGAAAATCACAGAGGGAGGAGGCAGCACCTTATTATTATATTCCCCACCCCGCCCCCCAAACCATGGTGAACCAGAGAAGGATGAATTGCCTTTGTAGCAGATGGAGGCAGAGAGAGGCTGGAAGGATTTGTTTGTCCATATTAAGGGCTGATTTCTACAGATTGTAACCTTGCCCTGAGTAATCTCTAAATTCACAACAAATCCCTTTGTTCCCTTGTCATCGGATGATACTGACAAAACATCACAGCAGGTGTAACACTGGCTGCAACGTCTCTCTGGGCTTAGCTATCCACCAGGGGTTCCTGATTCCTGCTGTTGTTGTTGTCGTTTTCTGCTGAACAATCCAAAGACTGGGGGTTTGGCATCCTCACCAGGGTGGGCTGGTGGTCCGCAACCACATGGCCCCCATGACCACAGCAAGCATGATAGCTAATTGTGGGGCACATTCAAGTTTGGGAGATGGAGGGGAGGAGGAGGATCTAGGAGACTGATGGCTGAGGTTTGTGGATTTAAACGAGATGCCCACGCAGGAGTAAAAGCCTGTCTGTGACCCCCTGGAGTCATTTCCAGCCAGGAACTGTGAACATCGAATCAGAGAAGGAAGCAGAAGGACTGTGCCTGGGGCTCTGTTGTTTCACATTGCACGCAGAAATCAAGGCGGGCGAGCAAGGACACCTGTTTATTTGTAATTTACAATCCTCCTAAAAGCAGGGCCTCTTGCCCGAGCTCTCCTCCACATCGTCTCACCTCCAAGCCCTCTGTGGCTTCCCAACTAATGTAGTTTAATGCACCCCTCCTGGCTGGGATGGGGTCACCCCTTCTGTTCCACTCTCCCTTGAAGATAAAAGAGAAGGCGCCGCCCTTGCCCTGAAGGCCGTTTCCTTTAGGCTTGAGCCACAAAGAGAGAACTGTGGCCACCCAGGCCTCAGAAGAGTCCGGGAACCTAGCAGGTGTTGGTCCAAAGAGATTGAATGACTCTTTAGATTGTCCAGTAAAAGGTACAAGTTTATACAAAACCTTGGGGATGGAGGGGGCGGGAATGAGAGCGTTGTGTCTCTATTTTGTGTGGGATGAGGGGCGCTGTCCACAGGTTTTTGAGGGGGGTGCAGGTGGTTCCAGAGGGACCTCAGTCCCCTGTTGCATCCCCAAGGCTAGTGGTGCCCATCCTGGGGCACTGGGAGGGCCCCCAAGGGCAGTGCAGGTATTTCTGTCTTCTCGGTGCACCTGTTGCTATGGTTCTGGAAACGGGTCCCCCAGTTTCACTCCCACCATCATGGGGTTTTTCTGCTCACGTGATTGGCAGGAAAGGAGTGTGAATGTCAAGTCTTACCCAGGTCACCTGAGGCAAGGAGGCCCTTCCTGTCCTCTCTTCCCCTCCCCTTCACTGCCGTCCTTGATTTTCCTTCCGGAGGAGATTAGATCTAATAGTCCCGGCCAAACCTTTATCCAGATGTTGTTTCTTGGCTCCCACAGCAGGAAACCATCCCTGGGTTTATAATCTACCAGCCTTGGCAGCCTCCAGGCTTCCCAGGTGGCGCTAGTGGTAAAGAACTCACCTGCCAGAGCAGGCGACTGGAGTTCAATCCCTGAGTAGGGAAGATCCCCTGGAGGAGGGCGTGGCAACCCACTCCGTATTCTTGCCTGGAGCATCCCATGGACAGAGTTGCCTGGCGGGCTACAGTCTGTAGGGTTGCAGAGTCGGACATGACTGACTCGACTTAGCACGCACCCGCCCAGCAGGGATGGACCGGTGTGGTGCCTTTATCTAAGGACAGCTGCTCTCCTGCAGAGCATGTGGTCCTGGCTTTTTTTTTTACCACCTACTTTTTCTTCTCCTGCCCTTATGCTGGGTGAACCCTGATCAAGGACAGGTTCAGAAAGAAAAAGTCTTATGCTTTAAAGCCCCAGCTCCCTGACCTTCCCTGCCTGGGATACTCCCTGGAGGGAAAATGAAACAGAAGACCAGCCCTTGAGAAGTCTTCCTGTGGGGTTAGGCTGTGACTTATTCTCTTGTTAATGATGGGAGCACTTCCTGGTGGGGAGGAGCCACAGCAAAGTGTCTCTCTGGGTGTGGAGGGCCCCCTCCAGAGATGGCAGGCCACGCACACTGAGTGTGACCCTGGCGTGCTCTCCGCTGGGCCTGACCTCCGCAGCGCACATCTGCTCTGCAGCTGCTCTGCATGCTGGGCATCCGGGGACGGCTGTTAAGATGCTGTCCTTGCCTTCGTCTGCTTCCAATCCCATTGGAGAGGCAATCAGTGTACAACAGATCAAGTCATGCAGGACAGGGGGTGATCAAGTGCCTTGTACTGATTCCAAAATGAAGTGGGATGGGTCAGGAGCGGGAGGGCAAAGAGGAATAGAGAGAGATGGGCCTCTGGAAACTTTGAAGGGTAGCTGGGTAGAGAGAAGGACATTCGGGTTGGGGGAAGTGGGTGGGAGGAGTGAGCTGGAGAATGGCCACCTTGTCCACATCATTGTCATGTGGGGGTGGAGTCCAGGGTTGCAGGCTGGTGCCTCTCCCCAGAGGAGGAGGGCATGGCAATCCTCTCTAGTATTCTTGCCTGGGACATCCCACGAACAGAGGTACCTGGTGGGCTACAATCCGTAGGATCAGAAAGAGTGGGACGTGACTGAAATGACTTAGCATGCACGCACACACATTTGCCTCTCCCCAGGAGCACACCATGGTAGGAGTCCTGATTTTATCAATGGTAGAAGGACTCAGCAATTTTTTAAAGCAAGGATTGGCAAAAACTCTGAAAAGAGCCAGATAGTGACTATTTTAGGCTTCGTAGTCCAAAAGGCAAAATTGAAGCTATTATTGTAGATACTTATATAATCATTGAAAATGTAGTCATTGAAAAATGTTAGAACCAGTCCTAGCTCGAGAGCTGTACCTCCCTGTCATAACCATTTATCTGTCACACCGCGGCTGCCTCCTGGGCATCCAGGCATGGCTGTGAAGCCCGGACCTGGCTTCCTGATTTGATTTTCCTTCACTGAACTTGCGTTTCTTGCAAATGCCAGCCCTGGCTTAAGAAGGGGATCACAGGCTGAGGTTTCCCAGACCATCGAAGACTTGGTTATAAAATGGAGCTCATTCCTATCTCCTTGTGAACATTAGAGTTCTCTAGGTGGCTGTGGGACAGCTTGCTCTATTTCTAGGGAGGAGGGAGAAAATGCCAAGCTGGACATCCTGCCGGGGGCTCTGGGCATCGGCTTCTCCCCCTGCACCTGGTGGCAGTGGGCCAGGGGCCAGGGCATAGCCTCCTTCTCCTTTGGCCCTAAGTGTTTTCCTGGATGTGACATCACCCTGGGAGCCTTGAGGCAGTCCTTGCCTTGGCCCTTTTCAGCTGCCTCTTCCTGTTGTAGAGATGGGCCTGAGTTTGCAGGTAGAGTACCCGTGTGATGTGCATGGAAGGAAACGTATGAATCAACTCCAGCCACAGGCCTCCGGACAGAGCAAGACACTTGCCAATTTCCCCTTTAATTGGCCGGTGACTTCTAACGTCAGACTTTGCAGCAGGTGATGTTTTGGCAAGAAGGAATGTTATAGGTCATCTGGTGGGTTCTAATCATTTTACAGATGAGCAGACTGAGGCCCAGAGGGAAGAGGCTCCTTACTCAACCAAGGTCAGCATAAAGTCCACTGGAGCTGGAATTGTCTCCCCAACTCCTTGGCTGGATTTCTCTTCTCCCTCTGGAAAGTGTCCCTGTTCTAATTAAAGCAGGAGCCTCCTGGGTGTCCAGCCGTGCTCACCAAACCCTGATCTGTCTCCTCCAATTTGATTTGACTGCACTCAACCTGCATTTGCTGTGAATGTCAACCCGTGTCAGCAATGGAGTTGCGGGAGTGCCCTGGCCTAGCACCCATGAGCAAACAGGAGGGAAACAAACTTTTATAATCCAGTGTCCTTAAAACGCTCACTCATTCATCTCTCCAGTCATTTGCTAAATCTTTATTTGACAACATTATTTACTAAGGGGCAGGCACCATGCTATGGGTTTCCCTGGTGGCTCAGCTGGTAAAGAATCTGCCTGCAATGTGGGGGGCCTGGGTTCAATCCCTGGGTAGGGAAGATCCCCTGACCAGGGAATGGCAACCCACTCCAGTTTTACTGTCTGGAGAATTCCACGGACAAAGAAACCTGGAGGGCTACAGTCCATGGGGTCACAAAGAGTTGGTCATGACTCAGCCACTAACACGAGGCCGCCATGCTGAGAAGCTGAACCCAACTGGCAAGGGAGCTTCCCTGGATGGCTTCCTAAGGCTAGTGGTAGATGAATAAAGTTTCCTGGGCTAGTAAGCAAATGAATAAAGAGATTTCCTCCTTAAAAAAAAAAAAAGTTATTGGAGTACAGTTGCTTTGGGCCTCCCAGGTAGCGCAGTGGTAAAGAATCTGCCTGCCAATGTGGAAGCCACAGGAGATGTGGATTTGATGCCTAGGTTGGGAAGATCCCCTGGAGGAGGAAATGGCAACCCACTCCAGTATTCTTGCTTGGAGAATCCTATGGACAGAGGAGCCAGGTGGGCTACAGTCCATAGAGTCTCGCGTAGTCGGACTTGACTGAGCGCCCAAGCACACACATTGCTTTACAATGTTATGTTAGTTTCTGTTGTACAGCAAAGTGAGTCAGCTGTATGTATACCTATACCCTCCCCGCCTTTTTTAGATTTCTTTCCCATTCAGGTCACCACTGAGCACTGTCACTTTTAAACAGAAGGAAGAGTGAAGAGTCAGACACGACTGAGCAACTAACACACAAGAGCCAAGGAGGAGATGTTCAGTTCCGTCACTCAGTCGTGTCTGACTCTCTGCGACCCCATGAATCGCAGCACGCCAGGCCTCCCTGTCCATCACCATCTCCCGGAGTTCACTCAGACTCATGTCCATCGAGTCCATGATGCCATCCAGCCATCTCATCCTCGGTCGTCCCCTTCTCCTCCTGCCCCCAATCCCTCCCAGCATCAGAGTCTTTTCCAATGAGTCAACTCTTCGCATGAGGAGGCCAAAGTACTGGAGTTCCAGCTTCAGCATCATTCCTTCCAAAGAAATCCCAGGGATGATCTCCTTCAGAATGGACTGGTTGGATCTCCTTGCAGTCCAAGGGACTCTCAAGAGTCTTCTCCAACACCACAGTTCAAAAGCATCAATTCTTTGGCGATCAGCCTTCTTCACAGTCCAACTCTCACAAGTATTCTTGCCACCTCTTCTTAATATCTTCTGCTTCTGTTAGGTCCAGACCATTTCTGTCCTTTATCGAGCCCATCTTTGCATGAAATGTTCCCTTGGTATCTCTAATTTTCTTGAAGAGATCTCTAGTCTTTCCCATTCTGTTCTTTCCCTCTATTTCTTTGCATTGATCGCTGAAGAAGGCTTTCTTATCTCTTCTTGCTATACTTTGGAACTCTGCGTTCAGGTGCTTATATCTTTCCTTTTCTCCTTTGCTTTTTGCCTCTCTTCTTTTCACAGCTATTTGTAAGGCCTCCCCAGACAGCCATTTTGCTTGGGCAGGGTTGTAACTGGGAGAGTGACATGCTGCTTTAGAGAAGGATGAACAATGCTCGAGGTGGAGGAAGACATAAGAGGAGGTGAAGAGTGGGGGACTGGGATGCGGGGGCCCCAGGGCACTAGGACTCTGCATCTGTAATCCTGCAGAGGGGTGGAGGCAGGCGCTGGTGGGGGTGGAGAAACCAAGATTTCCCCCGGAGACAGCCCGCAGGCCACTCACCAGCTTGGAGCAGGAACCTGCCTCTGCCTTCCCTGCGGCACCCCCAGAAGAAACACAGAGGACCACGTCCTCAAGGGAGACGCCTCGCAGATTTCTGCTCGAAGGCTAGCAATGGGTCCCAATCTGAGTTTTAAAATATTTTAGGGAGCAAGCAAAGGCCTTTAGATGATGACCCCCGGGTTGTTCAGCCAACGGGCAGGAGACCCAGCAGGTGTTTTGGAGCCTTTGCCAAAAAATCAGCAGGAGTCATCCTTGGCCATGGACTGAAGGGCGGGAGGTGGGGGCAGGGCAGCCAAAAGCCCTGGAGGCTAGAGTTTCTCCTGACTATTCTACCACCAGGAACAGGATGGAAAAAGCTAAGAAGGGCTTAGAGGGTCCGGAAGAAAGCCTGGTGGGAAAGCCAAACTTCTGTGTGGCGAGCGTTCGGCAAGTTCAGAATGGAGCTGAACGCGCAACTGGATGGGGCCCTTGGTTTGGACCCCACAAGCGGCTCCTCCATGGATCTTTCAAGACCAAAGGGCCCTGGAGGACAGCAGGGTCTCCCTTCAGTCTGCCCACACTCCCCGCTCCTTCTGGGAGCTCACTGGTGGGCATCAGGTCTTTCTTCCGTGTGTGTGAGAGACACGGAGAGATGGGGCTCAGAAGGAGCTGGAGGGAAGTGCTGACCTTCCAGGAGGCCAGCCCGGGGCCTCCCCGCTCCCTGCCTCTCCCCCCACCCCCGTGTTCTCTGTGTTTTCCTGCCTGTGTGACTTCCATGCTCCAGGGAAGTCGCCTTTGCCTCCTCTAGGGGTCTGGCATCTGCTGTCACAAACCGACCAGTCTTGGGTGCTGCAGTGGGGACAGAAAGGAGACCAATTTTGTCCTCAGCACGCTCAGAGACAGGTGTGGGCAGGTGACACCCGCCTATGCATGAGGAGACACGTGTAAGAATGTGAGAATCGTAACAAAGCTAAAAATAAAGCCAAAGAAAACCAGCTTGAAATGTCCCTGCGAAGTGTGATTGTGCTTAAAGATTTTGGGGGAGGGGTTGATCTAAGCCCAGGAGAGTTATTTGGACAAGGACTCCTGGGAGAAGTGATCTCAGAAGCAAAGCTGAAGGAGAGAGAGCAGCATTTAAAAACATTTTTTTTTTTTAATTGGAGTGTGGTTGATTTGCAATGTGCTGTAAGTTTCTGCTGTACAGCAAAGTGAATCAGTTATGCATCTACATATATACATACGTATAGGCTCTTTTTTAGATTCTTTTCTCATATAGGATGTTACAGGGTATTGAATAGAGCTGCCGGTGGTATGGGCTTCCCTCTTGGCTCAGACGGTAAAGAATCTGCCTGAAGTGAGGGAGACCCAGGTTCAGTCCCTGGGTTGGGAAGATCCCCTCGAGAAGGGAATGACTATCCATTCTGGTATTCTTGCCTGGAGAATCCCATGGACAGAGGAGCCTGGCAGACTACCAGGGCTTGCAAAGAGCTGCCCACAACGGAGCAGCTGACACTAAGGCTGTGTTATATCCTGTGTTATATGGTAGGTCCTTACTAGTTATCTATGTTGTATACAGCAGTGTGTACATGTCAATCCAAATCTCCCAGTTTATCTCTGCCCCCAGTAAATAACCATAAGTTTGTTTTCTACAGGAGAACATCATTTAATGCGTATTAATCTACGTCTTCCCCATTGCCCACCCTCCTGCCGCCGGGAGCCTTCTGTCAACTCCGCAGCCCTCTGTGTCACTTGTCTCTCCGTCCCTTGAGTTTCTCAGGTTAGGAGGTGGCCTGCTCACAGCACATGGTGCCTCGTGTCTCACTGGTAATAGATCAAAGCCAGGTGATCCCATAATGAGACCTGATAGTGATCTTGCTGAACCTTAGGTTTGACATTGAAAGAATGAGCTTTGCCTTTATTTCTTAAGGGAAAGGCTACCCACTCCAGTGTTCCAGCCTGGAGAATTCCATGGACGGTATGGGGTCGCGAAGAGTCAGACACGACTGAGTGACTTTCACTTTCACTTAAGTCTGCGGTTTTCAGTGATCTGTGTTCTGCCGCATATGAGGGCTGCTCTTGGGAGTCTGAGGCCTCATGTTTTGATGATGCTATAAATCGTGTTATATCGGAAGACCTGCTCTTTGGGAGCTTCTGAGAGCTGGTGAAGCGACACAGTTGCAATGTCGTGTTTATCAGAAATTTCCAAATCGTTTCAATTCCAAGACTGAAGATTTAGACAGCAGCTTTGCTCTAAAGAGCGCAAACCTCTGCCCAGTGTCTTGTTTTGTAAACAATAGAGATGACTTGAACCTGAATGGATACCTCATGGTGATCCATGCCAGTTACAGGAAACACACACAGAAAAGATCCCCGTGCACACTTGTGTTTGTTCCTCCCCAGTTGATTAAACTTTCTATTCCTGCAACAATTTGCGTTTTTAAAAGGCTGCCATCTGGGAAATGGAGACGAGTGGTCCCAATTGTGCTTAGGCGGCCAAGGCATCCAGTTGCAAGAATGGCCAGGTTGGACAGCTGACAGTGTTTATGCATCTATTCTTCTCTCCTCAGTGACATGCTACTATCATTTATTATTATTCTTTGGTTGTACTAAAGTCACGTATAAACTCCACATCATTTCGACACCAGCTTGTTTTATTTTTAGTTTTTTGGCCATGCTCCACAGCATGCAAGCTCCTAGTTCACCAACCAGGGATCAAACCCACACTCCTTCAGTGGAAGAGTCTCAACCACAGGACCACCAGGGAAATCCCTTGAAACCAATTTGAAATGGTCTGAGATGGCATAGTTATCTCCTCTTGATCCTTCTGTGTTGCTTTCACTGTCTGCCTCTGGTCCATTCTACATGAAAAGTGAAAGCATTAGTCGCTCCATTCTTTGCCACCTCATGGACTGTAGCCTGCCAGGCTCTTCTGCCCGTGGAATTCTTCAGGCAAGAATACTGAAGTGGGTTGCCATTCCCTTCTCCAAGGGATCTTCCCTATCCAGGGATCAAAGCCAGGTCTCCTACACTGTAGGCAGATTCTTTACCTTCTGAGCCACCAGAGAAGCCCAGCCTCATATGACTTCCCTATTAATCTCCCTAGAGTTCAATTGATATGGTCCAGTCATTCTTGAGTTCCTAAACAGAATAAATCCAGTCCCTTCAGCCTAAATTTTGAAGTCCTCCATGAAAAAACTGAAAGTGATTCAGTTATGTCCGACTCTTTGTGACCCTAGAAACTATACACTCTATGGAATTCTCCAGGCCAGAAAACTGGAGTGGGTAGCCTTTCCCTTCTCCAGGGGATCTTCCCAACCCAGGAATTGAACCCAGGTCTTCCTGCATTGCAGGCAGGTTCTTTACCAGCTGAGCCACAAGGGAAGCCCAAGAATATTGGAATGGGTAGCGTATCCCTTTTCCAGAGGATATTCCCGACGCATGAATTGGACCAGGGTCTCCTGCATTGCAGATGGATTCTTTACCAACTCAGCTATCAGGGATGTGATGCTAAACCTTCCTTTCCAGACTCTCCTTTGTCTACCTTATCTACCACTGAAGACACCTGCACTTCATATCTACTCTGGACAGAGTCACGGTGGCATCTGACCCCACTGGCCTGGCTTCCCATCAGTTATCTCTTGGAATGTCTGCCTTACGTTCACCCATTGAAATCCTACTCATCCTTCAACATACACCTCCAATGTCTGCTCCTCAAGGGACCATCCTCAGCCCCTTGAGTCCAAGGCAGTGTCCCCTTCTCTGGAGCTCTTATCATAAACACACTTTCCCCCATGGGGTAGTTGTTTCCCAACCTCTGGTCCACCCCAGTTCACACTCTTCCCTCAGAGCAAGAATTGACTCATTTGTCATCATCCTAATCATCTCAGTGCTTAGAATTGGCCCTGGAATACAGCAGGCATGCAAGGAAATGCTGTTTGGACTGAACTGATCCCTCTTTGATGACTTGCCTGGACCATGGAATTAGGTCCTAGGCCTCCCAAGCTGCTGGACATACAGGCTGGCATCATTATCTCCATATGCGATGTGCTGATGAGGCAGCTGCTGAAGGGAGGGAGCTGGGTGAAGCCCTTGGCCAGCTGTTCGCATGTGCAATCAAATACACTCCCTCTGGGGGATGGCACTGAAATCCTTGATACAGACACTTCTGGGGCAGCCAGGGAGCTGTGGGACTTCATTGGACAGTTGCTGTCACCCCGCTTTGCTCCAAGGTCACCTTGCCTTCATAGTCCAAGTGGGTGATGGCATTTCACTTCAACTGGGACTCCTGGCAGTAGAAAGATGGGACACTCTGTGGGTGAGGATTCAGGCAAGTGGCTCAGAGGATGGCTCAGACAGTAAAGAATCTACTTGCAATGAGGGAGACCTGGGTTTGACCCCTGCTCGGGAAGATCCCCTGGAGAAGGGAATGGCTACCCACTCCAGTATTCTTGCCTGGAGAATCCCACCGACAGAGGAGCCTGGCGGGCTACAGTCCATGGGGTCACAAAGAGTCAGACATGACTAAGCGACTAACATTTTCACTTAAGAGACCAGGAAAGAGCCAGAATAGGAGCCGCGAGAAGATGGACTGAAGGGTAGAAATGGAAGACTGGGGAAATTGTCACTCTAGGCCAAAAGATGTTGGCAAAGATAGGGTGACTCTACATCACACCGCCAGGACACCCGCTGTATACTTGTGGTCGATCAATGCCATCTTATCGGTTACTGCTGATACTCTGTCGCCCTCACTCCCCAGAGGTCCCACTCTGGAAGATGAATTGAATGGTCACCCAAGTGGGTGCGGGAGTAGTAGGGGACAGTCTCTCTCCATCATTCTCTGCTGTCATTTTCAGGAGGACCGCTGGGGCCCCAAGATGCTTGACCCACAGCAGCGGTGCCTGCAGGGCCAGGGGGCAATCAGGCCACTGGGGATTTTCTCAGTCCCCAGATGACCAGCTGTCATGCTAGATGCTGGTGCTTAGGCCCCCGTAAAACTTTAGGGGACCCCTATGGTGTTAACCCATGTCCTTAACCCCACTCCCCGGGCTTCCCCAGTGGCTCAGCTGTAAAGAGTCCCCTTGAAATGCAGGAGACGTGGGTTTGATCCCTGGGTCAGGCAGATCCCTGGGAGAAGAGAATGGCAACCCACTCCAGTATTCTTGCCTGGAGAAGCTCATGGGCAGAGGAGCCTGGTGGGCTACAGTTGCAAGAGATGGACATGACTGAACCACTAAGCAACAGCAATAACAACTCCACGTAATATGGGTCTCCAAGCCCTAGCCCGGGACTGGGTAAAATCTGGGTAAAGTCCCAAGCAGAGAAAGAGTGTGATGCTTTCTGATCTGTAATGCAAAATAAAAGCAAGACTAACTGAAACATGGGGCTTCCCTGGTGGCTCAGTGGTAAAGAATCCACCTGCCGATGTATGAGATGCAGGTTTTATCCCTGGGTCAGGAACCCACTCCAGTATTCTTGCCTGGCAAATCCCATGGACAGAGGAGGGTGGTGGGCTACAGTCCACGGGGTCACAAAGGAGTCAGATACAGTTCAGTTCAGTTCAGTCACTCAGTCGTGTCTGACTCTTTGCGACCCCATGAATCGCAGCACGCCAGGCCTCCCTGTTCATTACCATCTCTCGGAGATCACTCAGACTCACATCCATCGAGTCAGTGATGCCATCCAACCATCTCATCCTCGGTCGTCCCCTTCTCCTCCTGCCCCCAATCACTCCCAGCATCAGAGTCTTTTCCAATGAGTCAACTCTTCTCATGAGGTGGCCAAAGTACTGGAGTTTCAGCTTTAGCATCATTCCTTCCAAAGAAACCCCAGGGTTGATCTCCTTCAGAATGGACTGGTTGGATCTCCTTGCAGTCCAAGGGACTCTCAAGAGTCTTCTCCAACACCACAGTTCAAAGGCATCAATTCTTCGGCGATCAGCCTTCTTCACAGTCCAACTCTCACATCCATACATGACCACAGGAAAAACCATAGCCTTGACTAAACGGACCTTAGTCGGCAAAGTAATGTCTCTGCTTTTGAAAATGCTATCTAGGTTGGACATAACTTTTCTTCCAAGGAGTAAGCGTCTTCTAATTTCATGGCTGCAGTCACCATCAGCAGTGATTTTGGAGCCCAAAAAAATAAAGTCTGGCACTGTTTCCACTGTTTCCCCATCTATTTCCCATGAAGTGATGGGACCAGATGCCATGATCTTCGTTTTCTGAATGTTGAGCTTTAAGCCAACTTTTTCGCTCTCCTCTTTCACTTTCATCAAGAGGCTTTTTAGCTCCTCTTCACTTTCTGCCATAAGGGTGGTGTCATCTGCATATCTGAGGTTATT
>SJYT01043633.1:59447-72296 GCA_006410635.1 Cephalophus harveyi
GTTCACCCTTGTCATCTCTTGTTTGACCACTTCCAATTTGCCTTGATTCATGGACCTGACATTCCAGGTTCCTATGCAGTATTGCTCTTTACAGCATCGGATCTTGCTTCTATCACCAGTCACATGCACAACTGGGTATTGTTTTCGCTTTGGCTCCATCCCTTCATTCTTTCTGGACTTATTGCTCCACTGATCTCCAGTAGCATATTGGGCACCTAATGACCTGGGGAGTTCCTCTTTTGATATCCTATCATTTTGCCTGTTCATACTGTTCATGGGGTTCTCAAGGCAAGAATACTGAAGTGGCTTGCCATTCCCTTCTCCAGTGGACCACGTTCTGTCAGCCCTCTCCACCATGACCCGCCTGTCTTGGGTTGCCCTGCAGGCATGGCTTGGTTTCATTGAGTTAGACAAGGCTGTGGTCCTAGTGTGATTAGATTGACTAGTTTTCTGTGAGTATGGTTTCAGTATGTCTGCCCTCTGATGCCCTCTTTCACCACCTATCATCTTACTTGGGTTTCTCTTACCTTGGGTGTGGGGTATCTCTTCACGGCTGCTTCAGCAAAGCACAGTCGCTGCTCCTTACCTTGGAGGAGGGGCCGTTTCTGACCTTCAACTGGGATAGATCCTCTAGGCCCTCCTGCTGATCCTTGGGTTGCTCCTCCTGGCCGCCGGCCCTGGCCTCGGGCCAGAGGTGGTAGCTGAGAGTCAGATACAACTTATGACTAAATGACAAGAATGACTGAAACATACATTGAAGAGAGTTCCCAAACCTGCCAATACTTACTTTGATTATTTTGTTGAAATACCATGTCTAGTTATTTAAAAAAAAAAAAAAAAAGGTTGTGATGCCCACTGCTGAGCTGGTGCTCCCCTGGCTCAGGTTGACCCTTCTTGTTGAATAATCAGGACCTACCCTCCCTGTGCCCCACATGGCCACATCCCTGGCCCTAGTCCTGGGGACAGGCAGTTCTATCTGGGCGGCTTTTTCCAGTGGGAAATGGTTCCAGATGGGGTCAGCTGGAGGCCACCAGGGCAGACCTGAGCTTTTGCACAGCCACACAGAGGGCTTTGTTCTGCCTCTTTGAAGGGGCTTCTCTGATGCTACCCCCTGCAAGGCATGGTTAATTACATCTTTTCTGGGAAAATACCAAGAGCAGACCCGAGGATTAAGTCTCTGCTGTGAATTAGTGGTCACCCTGTCCTGACACTACCCCTGGGCCACCCCGTGCTGTGGGCAGCAGGGGGATTTACCGGGTGTGGACACTGAAAAAACTCACTTCTATTATATATGAGGCATAACCCTGGAGGAGGGCCTGGCAACCCACTCCAGTATTCTTGCCTGGAAAACCTTATGGACAGAAGAGTCAGACAGACTACAATCTATAGCATCACAAAGAGTTGGACACAACTGAAGCAACTGAATACAGAGCCGATGAACAATGTTGTGATAGTTTCAGGTGGACAGCAAAGGGACTCAGCCATACGTACGCATTTATCCATTCTCCCCCAGACTCCCCTCCCATCCAGAGCTCCCCGTGCTACACAGTAGGTCCTTGGCGGTGATCCATGTTAATTACGGCAGTGTGTACATGGCCATCCCAAACTCCCCAACTATCCCTTCCCTCTGTACTTCCCTCCAGCAATCAGAAGTTCCGTTTCTAAGTCTGTGATCTCCTTCTGTCTTGCAAGCAAGTTCATTTGTATCATTTCTTTTTAGATTCCACATATATAAGGGATGTGGAATTAATCAATCAATTAAACAAATTATGGGTCTTTAAAACATAGGAAATTGCTTTTAGTGTAGGGGCAATTTTTTATACTGTGGTATGTGAAGGACAGAAGATTTATAGTTATATTTACTATTTATAAGTTTAAGAATATGGTACGTGAGCTTCTATGAGAAGTTGGAGGTTTCATAAGCCTCCATTGCTGGGAAACAGAGGTGACTTCCAGGCATACGGTCCCCCCACCCTGAGCCTACGTGCCATTTACAAATCACTTATCGGCACAGAACTCCCAGAGTCTGCCCTGCTGTTCCCTGAGATGTCGGCAGACACCTCCGACAGGGCAAGCCAAGATGTGTTTTGACAACAGAGTGGTTTCCTTAGCAAGCCGCTGGTGTCCTCAGGCGACTCAGTAGAGAAAGCTTTGGCTTTTTTGACGAGGACAGAACTCTCAATGGCCTTCCTGTCTCAGGAGCACTTGCTGAGTTCATCCTCAGACTGTTGGTAGGATTCGTCTGGGCTCTGTGAAGCCGGCTTGTCCGTTGAGTACAAAGCTCTTTTCTCTCTTTTCCTGGAGAAAACTCGGTGAACTCACTGCACAAACCCCCAGAGACCACAGGAAATAGGCTCTGAGTCCTTTTCAAGAACTCAGAAGGGCAGCTAACCCCATGGGGAGGGGTGCATAGTGAAAACAAAATCCAAGTGCACCATCAGCCCTATACAGATGAGACTTAACTCTCCAAGGCGCTGTTGTTACTGCCCATCACCCCTCGCTGAGCACCTACTGTGTGCCATGCCTCCTGGGGGACATCTTATTACCTGATCCTCAGTTGCAGAAATAACCTTAACCACACCACTAAGAACTGCCAGAGCTGGGTCTGAATGAGTGCTCTCTGCCTCCAGACTGAGTGCTCCTTTCCTCTGGGCCGGCGGGCGAGGCTGTCAAGGGTTGACCACAGAGGAGTGATGATCCGTGTGGGTGGGGGTCAAGGTGGAGCAAGGAGGAGGCATCTTGAATAGGAAAGCTGAGTTTGGAGAGTTGGAGGGAGGGGCCAGATTAGGGAAGGGTAGAGATGAGTAACGGGAAGTAGACAGCCTGGTAGTGGCATGGGAAAGAGAAGGGTGGACCACTTCGCTGGAGCAGAAAGTTTATGATTCTTGGAGTGGGTCTGTGGGAATCCTTAGACGGCACCACTGATTCGAGTCTGAGTTTGGACTCACATTTGGACATGAGTTTGAGCAAGCTCCAGGAGTTGGTGATGGACAGGGAAGCCTGGCATGCTTTCGTCCATGGGGTCGCAAAGAGTCGGACGTGACTGAGTAACTGAATAGACTAACTGACTTTAGAGCCAAATTCAAGACGAGTTGAGGTGTTGAGGTGGTAGTAGGCACACTACCATAGTGTTTATCACACGTGGGGCTTGGAAACCATCTACCACTTGGGGAGGGGGGAGGGCAGCTGTACAGGTTTTGGGAGGGAGTCTAAACCTGTGACAGTGGCATTTTAGGAGGACTGTCCCCCAGGAGATCTGGGGACAGAGAACCAGCAGGGAGCTTGGGCAACGGTGCAGACGAGAGACAGCTCAGCGTCCTGACTGACTGCTCTGAGAACAGTCCCCTCCCTCTCCGCTTAGCTCCATTTCAGCACCGTTGCTGAAGTCCCCCAACCCCAAAATAGCCAAGGCAGTCCTGCCCTTCCCAGGGGCTCTCCTGGCTCCCACTGGGCCTGTGGGTGACTCTCTCAGGCCAGGGGGGTCACCGTGATGTCCAAGGTGGCTCAGTTTGGCTTGCAGAGCCAAACACAACACAGTGCCGAACTGGAGGGAAATATGCCAGTGTATTGCCATCACTGGGGGATGGGGGGTGCAATACATCATTTCTCTCTTACTCAAAATGCTAGAGCAGTATAGAAACAACTTGGATGTTGTAGAACAGAATTTATTACCCTTGTCCCGTTGGGTGGCAAGATGGTGCTTCTTATTTTTAATGGGAGACCAACATCCCATACTCCATGACATCATACTTATCTCGTGCTGGAAATTTGTCCATAAAGTACAGTCAGCATGTCATGATTTTTTCTCCCTACACTGTAGTCAGGGATCCTGGAAAAGGCGGTTACTTTTTACCAAGAAAGGAGATGTCCATTCTCTAACTATGGGTTAATACAAGCAAGCACCCAGGCTCAGGTGACACAGGGCAGAAATGAGTGTGGCGTGTGGGCCTGCGGGGAAGGCTGGGGGGAGTCTGGGCCATCTGCTTCCCTGTTCTCTCCTCATCAGAGAGAGCGCTTCAGCCTCTGAAGACTGCCTGAGGGATCAGGCACATGAAGCGGGGCCAGGAGTTGGTACAACCAAAGAACCACAGCATCAGAGAGTATCAGAGCTGGCTGCAGTCTCAGAGTCCAGTAGGAGCAGTGAGTCTCAAACTGCAGGATGTATGAATGACCTGCTGCTGCTGCTAAGTAGCTTCAGTTGTGTCCGACTCTGTGCGACCCCATAGACAGCAGCGCATCAGGCTCCCCCGTCCCTGGGATTCTCCAGGCAAGAACACTGGAGTGGGTTGCCATTTCCTTCTCCAGTGCATGAAAGTGAAAAGTCAAAGTGAAGTCGTTCAGTCATGTCCGACTCTGTGCAACCTCATGGACTGCAGCCTACCAGGCTCCTACCTCCATAGGATTCTCCAGGCAAGAGTACTGGAGTGGGGTGCCATTGCCTTCTCTGACCTGGGATGCTTCCAAAGATGCAGATTCATGAGCCTCTCCCCAGTGGTCCTCACTTTGTAGGTCTGGGGAGTCTCCATTAGGAGTTGCAACTCTTTGTTGCAAGTAATGGGAACTGAGTTTGTCTGATTCAAGCAGAAAAGGAGCGTATGGCGTGAAAACGTGTGTGCCTGGAGCTGGAAAGCTGGAGGGCAGGTGCGCCCTGGGCCTGCAGACTTCTGCACAGGAGAGGGGGAAGAAGGACCTCCCGGAGATGGCCACCTGGTCCACCAAGCATCCACCCCTATCTGAGGGCCCTGGGGTGGTCTCACACTCTGTGCCCCTTCAAAGGGTCTTTCCTCAGACCTCCTCATCACCAGCCTTCTGAACTGGATATTCTAGGTCCTTAACTATGAGACCCAATGTCTGTCCATGTCCTGTGATATTATGTAGACCCTCATTTCAGATGATCTCTCTTCTAGGAAAAACAGACCATCATTGGTCCATTGACTCGAGAGAGGTTTGTGCTCTGAGCCTGGGGTGTTTTTTGATCCCTTTAATAAGTCCTGACGCTTACGGAGTATTGTTGTGCGCTGTTATATATTCAATCCTTTCAGTGGCAAACTGGTGTCCCGTTACCATTCCCACTTTACCGATGAGGAAGCTGAAACTCAGAGAGGTTGAGTCACATGCCCAAGATACACAGCAAATGTAGCCTGGGTGTTCTCCTAACCACTTGTGCTTTACCTGGACACTCCTTTTTTGGAAGAGCTCTGAGCTTGTGATATATGACAAATCCCAATTCATCAAATCTAGAAGATTTTTTTTTTTTTTAATAAAATGGGCTTTGGGACTCTCCTGGTGGGCCAATGGTTAAGACTTCGCCTTCCAGTGCAGAGCGTACAGGTTTTATCCCTGGTCAGGGATCTAAGATCCCATATACCAGAAACAAACCAGAAAATCCATAAAATAGAAGCAATATTGTACAAATTCAATAATGACTTAAAAAATGGCCCACAGCAAAAATATCTTAAAATGGGCTTTGCCAGGGATGCCCACTGAATCTCTTTAGACCCTAGGTCCCTGTGGCCAATTATTCACCATCAGAGTTTCCCCACAGCTTCCATCCTGATTCCATCAACAGTCTTCATTATCTGTGCTACGGTAACTGTGCCCTTGGCTCTAGTTACAAGATCACTGTCTCTAGATATCCAGGATCTTCATTGAATAATTATAGTTGGAGCATCTTTTTTTTTTTTTTTTTTGGTCTTAACTCTCAAGACTGCCTCCTTGAATAAGTGTAAGGTATCATGCTTCTGTGTTTTGCAAAAGGCATGTCTTACCATCGGCAGGTAGGCTGAAGTTAGCTAATATCGACTGAACATCTCCGTTTCCCAGAAGCTGTTTGAAACAGTCACAAGGGTTAGCTCAAGCAGCTCTCCAAACAACTGTATCGAGCGAGAGCAGGTACTGCTATTATGGCCATTTGGGACCAGGCAGTGAACACATCAGGGATGTTTGCGGAAGGTCTCACGGGAAGTAAATGGTAGAGTCAGAATTTACAGCCAAGCAGCCCAGCTCCAGAGCTAGCACTGAGCTAATCCTTCTTGCCAGAGCTTAAGCTCATTCTCTCCTGCAATGTCAGCAGAAAAGATTAATTCATCCATTCGACAAATATTTATTGAGTGCCCACTCTTTGCCAGGTAAGGAAAACTGGCTGATCTCTGCCTTCAAGCAGCTTAGCCTAATGGGGAGAAAGACATTGATCAAATGAACATACAAATCTATGTGAAACTGGATGTGTGGAAAAACACAAAAGACATGTCAGCTGTGGCAGGTGAGTACATCGTGGGAGGATTCTTGCCTGCTCATGTAGGTCAGAGCTGGAACTGGAAACTGCAAAGGCCCTTAGGGCAAAGCGCCTGTCTGTTTGCACCCCTGGCTGCAAAGGGCTCAGTGACCCAGCTCCAGCTTTGGGAGCCTTGGGAGGAAGGAGGAAAGAAGAAGCAGGAGAAGATGCTTATTTTGGGGTGTTACTGACCAGGGTTTTGGGCCTCCTTAATCAATAGAAATTGATCAGAGACTAGAAAAGAAATTTAGGCCAGGCTTTACTGGGACCCCCGCTGCAGCAGTGGAGAGTGAGAATGAATAGCAAGTTCCCTTGCTCATCCATTTCCTGAGAGGCGGAGAGCCTCTTCCTTCTTTCGGGTGAGGGTAGGGGTGTGTCCAGGGGTCAGGCTCGAGGGGTGGCTTGGTTGCTTTGCCCACCTCTTAGATGGTGGTGTGTGCCAGGGGTGTGTGTAGGACCCTGCTTTTGCTCCTGACCCCTGCTTTTGGCTCTAGGCTCTTCAAAAGTGACAGTGGGTTTGTTGGTCTCTTTGTATCTTATGGGTCCAGAATTTGCCCCAACTGTGCAGGCACATGGTTATTTTTAATCCCACACAGTTTCTTTGTATTCTGTTGTGGAGGAGAGGTGTGTCCAGGTGCAAGGTTTGCAGCCAAGGGTCCCAGGTCCCAGCCTGTCTCACAAGTACCTCCTCTCCCTCCCTTTCTGACCTGCTGCTCTTTCCAGCCTTGAGATTGCACTCCTGAAAGCAGCAAAGCATCTGGGTCTTCCAGAGGTCATCCTGAAAGCTGACTCTTTCCCAGGAGAGGAACTCAGCATCGGCCGTGATTCTTGAAGAGAATCAGCCGCACTGACTGCGTTGGGTTTGCTGGGAGAGTGATGGGCGTCAGGCACGTGGACCCTGAGGGAGCTGCGGCCCTGGTGGCAGGTCCTAGACAGACGGACGTGGCCCTCCTTCTCTGTTTGCCAGGTGTGTCTCTATGGCGACATGAAGACAAGCATGGGCCCCTGATGCCATTTACTTCCAAAGACTGAGTTAAGCGTCACCTCATGTATACATGGGAGAGATTAGGAAACACGGGAACCACATGGGTGGTTTCCAAAGCACTTTACAACGTGGATCCAGTGTGCTAAGTGGGGGGAGTATGGAGGAGGCCTCTCCCTATGTCACCTTGAAGACCCTCGATGGAGGAGGGTTTCTAAGTTTTGAGTCCTTCAGCCCTAGCCCAGTTGACATCCCAGGACTCAGGGACCCAGAAAAGGGAGATTTCAGTCGCTTAAAGCCAGTTATTAAAGAAAGAACGCTGATCGACCCAAGAGATTTCCCAGAGGGGCAGACACAGAAACGTGGAGGGGAAAGAAAAAGCAGATGGAGTGTGATGGAAGAGCAACAGTTCCTGAAGGTCTGGGGAGAGGAGGTGAGAAGTAATACGGTGCTCACTGTCCCCCCACTTCATATAGTTGAGTCACGTCGCCAAGTACAAGTGTGAGATGACGCAAAGCCCAGGCTGTCAGCCGCTTCAAGATCAAGGCCAGGACTGATAACCAAGGCAGTACGCTGGGAGTTCAGGGCTGACCAGAGAGTCAACCTCTAATTTACGAAGCTAGAGGATGACAGTTTCTTCTGGACACACCAGCCAGGGTGGCTCCACTGCCCTAAGGGTGTGTGATGGATGGTTTCTGCCAGCGGACCGTCTTTTGAACAATCAGATTGCAAAAAAAACTGAAAATGATGAGGAGCTGATCAGTACAGAGTGCCTGCGCTTAAGAGAGACCTGATAAGAATAGACGGAAACAAAAGCAATGTACAGATGTGAGACTTGGACCATAAAGAAGGCTCAGTGCCAAAGAATTGATGCTTTCAAATTGTGGTGCTGGAGAAGACTCTTGAGAGTCCCTTGGACAGCAAGGAAATCAAACCAGTCAGTTCTAAAGGAAATTAACCATGAATGTTCATTGGAAGGACTGATGCTGAAGTGCCAATACTTTGGCCACCTGATGCAAAGAGCCAACTCGTTGGAAAAGACCCTGCTGCTGGGAAAGATTGAAGGCAAAAGGAGAAGAGGGAGGCAGAGGATGAGATGGTTGGAGGGCATCACTGACTCAATGGACATGAGTTTGAGCAAACTCTGGGAGATTGTGAAGGGCAGGGAAGCCTGGTGTGCTGCAGTCTATGGGGTGTCAAAGAGTCGGACGCGACTGAGCGACTGAGCAACAAAACAGAACGAAACTTCTGTTCAGAGTCAGGAGCTGCAGGAATAGGCATGCTTGAATCAGTCCCACAGTGGGAGCCAGCAGACAAAAGAGCAAATCAGCTTTACTGCTTGCTAACTGACACCCTCACACAATCCCTTAAGCTATAGGGCTCTCAAACCCTTTGATTTTAAAATAAAGCGAATGCTATCTGCCCTACAGGGTTGTGACTGTTTCACAAAGGACATGTTTTGAATGCAAGCGCTTTTAAAACTGTAAAATGCTTTGCAAATAGAAAGGATTATTTCCAGTAACCTGAAAATCAAAGAAGTAAAAACAGGGGACGACCGAGGATGAGATGGCTGGATGGCATCACGGACTCGATGGACGTGAGTTTGAGTGAACTCCGGGAGATGGTGATGAACAGGGAGGCCTGGCGTGCTGCGATTCATGGGGTCGCAAAGAGTCGGACATGACTGAGTGACTGAACTGAACTGAACTGAAAAACAGAAAGTGGACTGCTTTATTTACTCCGTATACATCGTATTCCACAGGAATGGCACCTCCAGGAGCCGCAGTGAATGGTGTTTCTCGTAGCGGCTGCAGCCTTCTACCTGCCAAGTCAGGTGGAAGGAAGTCAGGTTTCCATGAGAAGCATTTTCGTTTATGGTTCCCCTCTCTGTGCTGTGAATCTGAGAGATCAGTAAAACATTCATAGGAAGCATGCGTGAGTAAGAATATTGTGCTGCAGAAACAAGATAGCCCCTCAGATCCCAAGATCTTTAAGCAGAGTTTTCTTTCTTACTCATATTACACGGCCTTCATGGGACAGCATGGGCTTTGTTCATCCCAGTCACTCAGAGACCAAGGGTGACAACTTACAGCCCCATCTTTAAAAAAAAATTTATCTTATTGAAGTATAGTTGGTTTATAATATAGTTAGTTTCTGCTGTATGACAAAATGATTCAGTTATACATACATGCATTCATTTCCATGTTCTCTTCCATTATGGTTTATAATAAGATATTAAATATAGTTCCCGCTATACAGTAAGAACTTATTGTTTATATATCCTGTATATAATAGTTAGCATCTGCTAACCCCAAACTCCTAGTGCTTCCCTCTTCCAACCCCCTCCACCTTGGTAACTACAGGTCTGTTTTCTGTATCTGCGAGTCTGTTTCCATTTCGTAGATAAGTTTATTTGTGTTGTATTTTAGATTCCACATATAAGTGATTTCATGCGATGTTTGTCTTTATCTTTCTGACTTCCTTCACTTAGTGTGGTCATTTCTAGGTTCATCCATGTTGCTGCAAGTGGTATTATTTCATTCTCTTCTATGGCTACATAATACATATATATATATATATATATGTATACATATATATGTATATATATGAAGCCTGCATATATATGTATCTCCCATCTTCTTTATCCATTCCTCTGTTGATGGACACTTAGGTTGCTTCCAGGCCTTGGCTATTGTCAATAGTATTGCTATGAACATAGGGGGCGTGTATCAATATCTTTCTGATTTACTGTCTTGTCCAGATGTATGCCCAGAAGTGGGATTGCAGGATCATATGGCCTCTCTAGTTAGTTTTCTGAGAAACCTCCACACTGTTCTCCATAGTGGCCATGCCAACTTAACATTCCCACCAACACAATGGGAGGGCTTCTTTTTCTGATGGTGATTTTTAATGTAGAGAAAATTGCTGGGGGATTATAGAAAGTTTATCCTCATATGTTTTCTTCAAGCCATTCTGTCATGATTTGTTTGCTCTTTGATGAATTCCCATCTGGACAGTGGCTGGAAGAATTGAGTCTTTCATATCTGTAGTTGTTGATTTGCTTCTGATGGGGTTCAGGGGACACAACCCCAAAATAGGGCCCTTGGGAATGCTGAGCATCTTAAACTCAAGGAGTCTGAGAAAAAGACAGAAGCAGGAGGAACCCTCTGACCTTCCGCTCTTCTCCCTCCTTCCCTGAAATGGGTCATCTGAAATCTCCCATGTGAAGAATGCCTTCTTTGGACCAGAAGGAGGAAGACATTCTTATCAATTGCAGTGGAATTTGGGGCGAGAAATGTGCATACGCAAACCTGTAAAACTCCTCTCTTCCCATTACATCTTTACCATCTGCTACCCGAGCCCAGACTCCTGTCTTGTCATTTCTTTACAATGCTTCATTTCTTTGTCTAGAAGCCTCCTGTTCTGGTTGATTCTTTGGGTCTTCGTTCTTTTGTGGGGGCTCCCATGGACATGTAAAAATTCCATGAAAGTTGTATGCCTTCGACCTCTTAATCTATCCTCACCAGGTCAACTTTCAGACCTGGCCAAGGACCCTAATGGAGTCAAGGAAAACGTTTCCCCCCTATAGGTACCTGGAGGTTTGGGCAACAAATAAGTCACTGGAGCTGCCTTTTAGGGGCTCAGAACTCAAAGTTCATGGGTGAGAAACTATGGGATATGTGGAAAATCCCACCATCAAACCCCATTTAAAGAGAGGTGCCAGGGTGGTTTGAAGGCCACACAGAAAATACCAAAGTTGTGTGTATACTTGAGTCTTAAATTGGTCAAATCCTATTTCCTGCCTTAGTTCTCTTTGTAAAATATGGAGCTGCCGCCTTCCCCAGTCACTAGAGAGGGTATGAGGATAAAAATATATTTAAGGGGATTCCCTAGTTGGTCCAGGGGTTAAGACTCTGCACTCCCAATGCAGGGGGCCCGGGTTTGATTCCTGGTGGGGGAACTAGATCCCACATGCCTCAACTATTAATAAGACCTAGAAGCAGCCAAATAAATGCATGAATAGAAATAAATATTTTAAAAATGTTTTAGAATTAAAATCTCTGAGGTCTTTCAACGGAGAGGAACTACAGAAATTCTGTCTATTCTCGTCACTGTTTTGGGAATTGGGTGACTTTAAACTTAGAAGGAAAATGTCAGGACTTGGGGCCCATCTCTGTCCCAGAGTGTTTGATCACACTGGCCTTGGTTTGCAGACCCCAAAGTGGGGTGGAAGGGAACCTCTTCTTTCCAGAGGCTCCTGTCTTAGGGGCATGTGCTGGGCATCTCTGCAGAAGCCTTTGTAAACCTTGGGCCTTTTCTAAGCTGAGTTGGTGTTTCGTCACTGTCGCCCTGGGGGCGACACTCTGTGTCTCTGGGGGGTGAGCCCTGGACTCGGGCAGTGACGGGGATGGGGGTGACAGTTCTCAGGCAGTTGCTATTTCAGGGGGCGGGCCCGGCCAACCCCGCTGACTGGGGCGGGTGTGAGGAGACAGGCAGAGGCTTTATCTCCCAAGTTCTGACCTGTGTGTGATTCCTCTGGCCAGTCTTGTTCTTCTCACACCCTCCAGTGTCTGGTCTCATGAGCTCAGGGACATCTGGGGTTGTGTGGGCCTCCTGGGGACGGGGGTCCCCTCCTGCCCCCAGGTGATAGGACTTACAAGGCCGGAGGCCAAGGGCTGAGCTGGAAACCCAGATCACAGAGCCAGTGGGACAGAGACTGGAGCCTCCTGGTTCACATCCTTCCAGCAGCTAGAAACACAGGAGTTGCCTTTTGACGGAGCTTTTAAAAAATGCACAGTGATTCTTTCATACGGTGTTAATAATAGATTGCACTGATAGCATGATTAATAAATGACTCTGTTTTCATCTTTTGAAACACATTTTAGAATTGCAAGCCTTTCTTTCCTCTCTTTTCTCCATTTCATGAAACGTTTATGGAGCTTCTGCTATGTGTCTTGGACTGTGAGTACATAGAAATAACACCCCCTTTGTCATCATCTTGGAACTGTAATGTGGCCAAACTAAGTGACGGATGGGTGAGAAAGGAATGAACACTTGTTGGCTAGTCTTGTTTATCAGACACTGTGCTTTCCATTGTCACATGTATTTAATTTAATTTAAAACTGACCAAGCCCCATAAGGTAGTTGATGTTACTAACAATCCTCATATATTCATCTAATTTTCTGAATAACCCCTGGAGGTGAAAACTGTGATTATGCCCACACTGTCCGGTGGGGGGGGGGGGCGGTGACCAGGTGGCATTAAAACCCCAGGTCCCTAAATGTGGAGCCCCCTGTGCAACTCTGCCCCTTCTGAGAGTCGTGCCAGGACCCCAGCTCAAAGCCTGAAGCCTGTGGGTCTCCGAGCTCCCTGACCCTGAGCAGACAACGCGTCTCAGATGCTGAGTCCTAGCCAAGGAGTTAGGGTGGGTGGGCAGGGCCACAAGGAGGAACGGGAGGGAGGCTGACTTTCTCCAGGTTCAGTTCAGCTCAGTCGCTCAGTCGTGTCCGACTCTTTGCCACCCCATGAATCGCAGCACGCCAGGCCTCCCTGTCCATCACCAACTCCCGGAGTTCACTCAGACTCATGTCC
>SJYT01043633.1:72549-96658 GCA_006410635.1 Cephalophus harveyi
CAGCATCAGAGTCTTTTCCAATGAGTCAACTCTTCGCATGAGGTGGCCAAAGTACTGCAGGTTCAGCTGTGGTTAAACCTCTCCTTTCACATCTGAGGACGAGGAGACCTGAGGATGAGGTCTCTGGATGCCATGATGCCTCTGGGGCCTGAAGCAGGTCCCCAGGCACCGGGGTTCCTCTCGCCGTCCCCTCTGCCTGCTCCTGACCTGAAGGTGGCCTTGCAGACAGCCTGCTCTGCACCGCCCCGGGCTGCTCACTGGCGGAGAGACAGCAGGCGCTGGAACAGCCGGGCTGCACTGGCCTGAGGACGCTTCAGCAGCCGGGCCTCGCGAGGATCTGGCAGCAGCGACCTACTTACAGGGGAGGAGTGGGCGGGGAGCACCCGCAGGGCTCTCAGGGTTGCGGGGGAGGACTGCCCCACGTGCTCTCCTCCAAGACACAGACCAGAGGGGACTCAGCCTGCACAGACGAGGGTGGGGCTTCCTGCCCAAGACCCTCAGCTGTCAGAGAGACCCCACTGAGCATGGCCTGTCCTCCAAAGAGAAACCAGGGTGACAGAGATGGAAGGAGAAAACCAGAGACAAGGAGAGACAGTGAGAGACAGAGAGAGAGACAGAGACAGAGGTGTAGAGAGAGATGTAGAGAGACAGAGAGACAGAAAGAGAGAGATGGGAAAGACAGAGATAGGGAGAGAGAGAGATGGAGAGAGAGAGACAGAAGACAGAAAGAAAGAGAGAGATGGGAGAGACAGAGATAGGGAGAGAGACAGGGAGAGACAGAGACAGACAGAGAGACAGGGATGTAGAGAGACAGAGAGACAGACAGATAGGGAAGATGGAGACAGAGAGAGAGACAGAGATGGAGAGAGAGACAGAAAGAGAGAGATAGGGGGAGACAGAGATGGGGAGAGACAGAGACAAGGAGAGAGGGGCGAGCACACAGGAAGGCTTGTTTAGGAGGGGCCGGGAGGGGTTGGAGCTGAGAGCCCCAGAGGCCCCCACTGCGGACTCTCCCCAGCACAGAGCAGACTGAGGCTCAGGGACCTCTCACAGGCGGCTCACTGCTCCCACGCTCCCTTGTCTCATGTAGTTCTCCGCATTAGGTAGGCTTTTTCTTTCCTTTGGACAAATAGTTAATGAGTTGTCACTCTGTGACTGGAGATGGGCATTGGAATCAAGAAATTCTCATTGGTCAACATGTGGTCGTGAAGTAGCAGGAAGTTATGTCCAACTCGTTGCGACCCCATGGACTGTAGGCCTCCAGAACTCTCTGTCCATGGGATTCTCCAGGCAAGAATACTGGAGTGGGTTGCCATTCCCTTCTCCAGGGGATCTTCCCCACCCAGGGATCAAATTGGTGTCTCTTATGTCTCCTGCACTGGCTGGCAGGTTCTTTACCGCTAGTGCCACCTGGGAAGCTCCTGCCTGCAGTCTCATCTTTAAAAATGGAATCAAGAAGGTCTCTGGGGATTTCCCTGGTGGTCCAGTGGTTAAGATTCCACGCTTCCTGTGCAGAGGGTATAAGTTCAATCCCTGGATGAAGAACTGAGATCCCATATGCCTCATGATGCGGCCAAGAAATAAATAAAATGCACACTCTCATTCATTAAACATTTTTTTTTAAAGAGGGTCTCCAGTTCTTCTTCTGCTACTGAGAGTAGTGTGCAGCCAGAGTCTTAATTCAAGCACTATGCTTATTGTAACTAGAAGGATGTAAACTGGACATCAGTCATCCACTGAGCATCTTTTTTTTTTTTTTTCAAAAAAACTTTATTTTGTATTGGATTATAGTCAATTAGCAATGCTGTGATAGTTTCAGGTGAACAGTGAAGGGACTCAGTCATACATATACATGTGTCCATTCTCCCCCAGATTCCCCTCCCATCCAGGCTGCCACTTGATATTGAGCAGAGTCGCCTATGCTTTACAGCAGGTCCTTTTAAAGTATAGCAGTGTGTAACTGTCCATCCCAAACTCCCTAAATATCCCTCCCCTCTATCCTTCCCCCTGCGCACCCCAGGTAACCGTAAGTTCATTTCTGTAGGTCTGTGAGTCTGTTTCAATTTTATAAGTAAGTTCATTTGTATCATTTCTTTTTAGATTCCACACATAAGGAATGTCATAGGATATTTCTCCACTGAGCCTCTTCTAACTGCTGAGCCGTGTGCCAGCGTGGAGAGAGGATACAGGAACATAAGATGACTTGCAGGATGTGAAAGGGTGAGGGGAATCAAATCGGAGGGCGCAAAGGCTGGGGGCTGGGAGACCGTGAGACAGGGAGTTGTGCCTTAAAGAACAAACGGCCCCTGTGTCAGAGCCCTGGAAGAGGGCGCTTCCCAGGCAGAGACACAGAGGGGAAGACGCAGGGTGGGATGCATCATGGAATGGGGAAGGCTGGCAGGAGAGAGCCTGAGTGTATGACACTCTGGTCTCACAGCCCAGAACCTCAGGCGGTAGCCCTCGACGCTCACACCCTAGAGAGCTTTGGGCTATGACGATAGCCAGCCTTGGAAGGTCTGGAAGACCTTGGAGGCTCCAAGGCTCCCCCTTTCAGCAGTTTTGAGATGCTCCCCATTCTTTGGCAGGGGGCCTGGAAAAGGGGGAAAACTGCAAAATGCCCACCAGATGGCAGTGTTTCCTAGTGTGACTGTCCTGGGGAGCCGTGGAGGGGGCCTGCCTGAGTGCCCGGTGCTGTGGCAGGTCCAGGCAGCTGTCCCGGAGAAGCCAGAGTTCCAGCTCAAGCACACCTGCCCCCCGTCAACAGAATGCTTCCAAGAATTTCACTCTGGGAATGGGACACGCGGGGCTGTCAGAGGAACCCTCTCCTCTTCCCCGGGCACCTCCTCCTCTGCGTTTAAAAACCCAGATGGTGCTCACTTTCCCATGAGCCACTGTTACCCGGGAAGTAGAGCAGATGGACCCCATTTGCGTTCAGCTTTGCCTCACGCAGTGCGATTCTTCAGTGGACCACCTCTAGGCCATACCTGCTTTCCCAGTTCCCCTCCTGTGAGCTTAGGCAGTGGGATGGAGTCAATTGGGGGCAGGGGTGGATGGAGTCACTGTTCAGTCACTCAGCTGTGTTCAACTCTTTGCAACCCCATGGACTGCAGCACCCCAGGCTTCCCTGTCCTTCATCATCTCCTGGAGCTTTCTCAAACTCATGTCCACTGAGTCAGTGATGCCATTCAACTATCTTTGTCCCCTTTCCCTGACTTCAATCTTTCCAGCATCGGGAAATGTATTTTTCCAGTGAATCGGCTCTTTGCATAAGGTGGCCAACGTACTGGAGCTTCAGCCTCAGCATCAGTCCCTCCAGTGAATATTCAGGGTTGATTTCCATTCGGATTGATTCGTTTGATCTCCTTGCAGTCCAAGGGACTCTCACGAGTCTTCTTCAGCACCACAGTTCAAAAGCATCAACTGCTTTTGAGGATGCTGCTACTGTGCAAGAAACTCGGACTAGGAGCCGAAGAAGGCACAGAAGGCAGGAGATGGGAAGGGAGACCCGGGGTTCCCTTTTCACTTTACTTCTATAATCTGTAAGGTCCTTGGGTCATTAAAAGCAGCCCAAATGCAAATACCTCTGTAACCAAGCTGGACCTTATGGGGTCTTCCCAGAACAGACCCCTCCCCTCATGTCCTCTGCCTGTCTCGTGTCTGTAGAAAAACTTTAGCCTCCTAGACCTTCCCTGAGTTGCAAAAGGTAAATTTAATCAGAGAAGTGAGAAAAAGGCAGAATGAAAGGGAAAACAGTCAAACAAGACACAATAACAACAGTTAAGCCATTGAAGAAAGTCAAGGACATTTAGTTCCTTCTCAAGGGCTATAGATAATATTCTAAGCCAAATCCTGTGAGCTGTTTTGCAGACACTGAAACCCCTAGCAGGTGGGGGAAGCAAACTGCATGCTGTCCACAAACCCATAGACCCTAGATGGGGTGGAACCAGAGGTGGATGCTCACTCCCAGTGACCTCACCACCAACCAATCAGAGGAAGGTCCATGAGCTGATCACACTCCCCACAACCCCCATCTCTCACTCTGTCTTTAAAAACCTTTCCCTGAAAGTCTTGCGAGAATTCAGGCCTTTTAAACTCTAGCTGCCTGGGCTCCTCGCTCAGCACCTGCAAGAAATGCTGCACTTTCCTTCACTGTGACCTGGAGTCAGTAGATGGACTTTGTTGGGCGGATCCAATAAAGCTGTGGAGCCAAATTTGCATTGGGACCACTACAATTTTTCCATTTCCTGAAGTCAGAAAGGTGGCCACCTTAAGAGTACACATGAAGTTATTTTCTAGTTTCAAGAAAGATTTAAACACAACAACAAATACTGTTTAAACAGGAGGCTTAATTTAGCCAAAAGTGCCCCGCAAATACACATAATGCAGGGCTTACATGCCTCACTGAAGAACACAGGGCTTTCCAGGACTTCAGCCAACATCAATAACTGGGACGAAAGATGATCAGAGAATGTCACAAACAAAGAATCCAGAGCTGGCAAAGGCGGGGTGTGCCTGGGTCTAGTTTTAGGTCAACCTCCAATGACTTGCAGCCTGGGCGTCCCACACAATGAGACAATTCAGTTCCTTACTGGTCTGGGATGCCCAGGCCCAGTTCTCCCTCAAAGCACACTTGGATGACTTATTGTCACATGATTCCTTCAGAGCGATGATAAGCTATTTGTGGACAATGCAACTAAATGTGGTATTTTTCTCTAAGTTTGGAGACATTCTCTCTCAGATGTGCCCTCTCCCTCACCCTTTTGCAAGGTCACTGGAAGTGCTATTTTATAAGCCCTTCAAGAGAAGTTCATGCCTCGGTCTATCCTTCCTGGCGTCGTTACTGTCCCTGTTCACACACTGCAAAGTATACGCGGAAGACAGTAGGGCAGGGTGGAAATCCCGTTGGATTTGTAATCAGAAGGCTGAGATTGTATTTCCAACCTTTCAGAGAGTTGGATGGAGACTGCTTAACATCCTTGTGAACAGTTTCTACTAAAAAAAGGAGGGGAGTAGTCAATGTGTGGGCTCAAAGATAGCTCCCCGATGTCTCAGCAGATAAAGAACCCACCTGACAATGGAGGAGACACAGGAGACCTGAGTTTGATCCCTGGGTTGGAAAGATTCCCTGGAGAAGGAAATGGCAACCCATTTCACTATTCTTGCCTGGAGAATCCCAGGGACAGAGGAGTCTGGTGGGCTACAGTCCATGGGGTTGCAAAGAGCTGGACACACACAGTAATGAGGTATCTTATATCCCAGGGTTTGTTTTGTAACAAGTACAATGTGTTTTATAAACTTAATGAGTTCATCTGGATGAAAGAAGATAAACTCTAAAGGACTACCACTATTACTAAGATTTCAAGAATCCTTGAAACCTTGTATGGATTGTGAATGAAAAATGTTGCCAGCTGTCTCAGTAAACAAAGGATGATGCGCCTATCAAGCCTTCATATTACAGCCAACCCAATGGTGGGCCGTCAGGGCACTCAGGGTGAGAAGGCCCAGGCCACCAACCCCAGAGAGTTAACTGTCGGTGTTCCGTTACTAAGTCGTGTCTGACTGTTTGCAACCTCATGGACTGCAGCACTCCAGGCCTCCCTGTCCTTCACCATCTCCCAGAGCTTGCTCAAACTCATGCCCACTGAGTCGGTGAGGCCATCCAACCATCTCACTCTCTTTTCCTTCTGCCATCAATCTTTCTCAGATTCAGGGTCTTTTCCAGATAGTTAAGGTGCATGTCAATAAATGATTTCAGCGAGCCCAGACTCTTGCATCTTCTCACACAAAGAAAAGCGCTAAATCTCTTGAGATGCCCGGTTTTCTTTAAGTAACAGTAATCTTCTGATGTCCTAACTATCTGGTCTTTGTTGCAAAAACTCCTGTCTATGCTTGCATCCTGTGACCTCAGCTGCTCCTCTCTGGGCTAAAAAAGGCACTCCCCTGTCCCTTCCTTGGTAGAAAGATGTCATCAGGAATGGCCACTGAGGGAGGTCTGAACACCAGCATGAAGCATATCTGTCTCATGATCGAAGGATCTGTAGTTTTTAGATCCTTGTCTCCTTCCTTGAGGGCGTGACGCGATGATCTGTATATTGCACGCCCCCCCCCCCCAGAAATATTGGTTGAAAAAGGGATGGAGGCCTGAATGAAGAGCTCCGAAAGCGCTCTGTGCCACCTGAGAGCCGGGGGCAGTTATAATTAGAAAACCAGGGCTGGAGCTGGGAACCCAACCCAGGCGCTGGTTCCCGGTGCCCTGGCCACTCAACGCGCTGTCCGGGCTCCCAGATGGCCTGGGCCTGAGCCAGGAGCTGGCTTGGAGCAAGGCCCGGAGGGAAAGTCATCCATCACAGGAGGTAATGGTGCGTGGAAGCATGTATCTCCCCTCCCCCCATCATAATCGCCCTCAGACGGCCGGTTGTGGGGAAAGAATCTGACTTTCCCAAGAGAAGAAAAGCCAATTTTAGAAACTACTTTCTTTCCTTTTTTTTCCCGAAGCAAGCTGATGGTAGGACAGGACATTCTACCCCGGTCGCAAGCAAGGTATTCCCGAGCCTTCTCGAGCCTGGACCACCGTCTCTGCCCTTGGCCATTTCTCCCACCCCAGTTGTGATTTCCATATCACACTGTCTGCTCCTTCTCCCAGCATCACCGGGCCTGGGGTCCTTAATGCACATGGGACTATTCACAGGAACTCTCAGCCCCCCAGGGCTGGTGGGTTGGGCTCCTTACAGACACGCTCAGCATCCTTGTGAGTGACCCAGGCTGCCTAGACAGCTTCTCTGCAGGAAAACAGACACAGAGAAGAACTCTGGTAGTTCCTTTCTCTTTCTCTTTGTCTACCGTTTGTCTATGATAGCTGTGGGTGGCAGGTAGCAGGTTGCAGAAATACAACTTCTCAAGGCTTGGTGCTGAAGGCGAGGTCCCGGGACCAGCAGTGTTGGTATCCCTGGGTACCTGCTGGACAGGTAAACCTCAAGCACCATTTCAGAGCTGCTGAGTCAGAATCTGAAGTGAAATAAGATACTCAGGTGGCTTTACACCCGTGAAAGTTTGACAAGTACTGCTGCAGCTCAGTTCAGTTCAGTGGCTCAGTCGTGTCCAACTCTTTGCGACCCCATGAACCCCAGCACGCCAGGCCTCCCTATCCATCACCACCTCCCGGAGTTTACCCAAACTCATGTCCATTGAGTCAGTGATGCCATCCAACCATCTCATCCTCTGTCGTCCCCTTCTCCTCCAGCCTTCAATCTTTCCCAGCATCAGGGTCTTTTCAAATGAGTCAGCTCTTTGCATGAGGTGACCAAAGTTTTAGAGTTTCAACTTCAACATCAGTCCTTCCAGTGAACACCCAGGACTGATCACTTTTAGGATGGACTGGTTGGATCTCCTTGCCATCCAAGGGACTCTCAAGAATCTTCTCTAACATCACAATTCAAAAGCATCAATTCTTCAACACTCAGCTTTCTTTATAGTCCAACTCTCACATCTATACATGACTACTGGAAAAACCATAGCCTTGACTAGACGGATCTTTGTTGACAAAGTAATGTTTCTGCTTTTTAATATGCTGACTAGGTTGGTCATAACTTTCCTTGCAAGGAGTAAGCGTCTTTTAATTTCATGGCTGCAACCACCATCTGCAGTGATTTTGGAGCCCAGAAAAATAAAGTCAGCCACTGTTTCCACTGTTTCTCCATCTATTTGCCATGAAATGATGGGACCGGATGCCATGATCTTAGTTTTCTGAATGTTGAGCTTTAAGCCAACGTTTTCACGCTCCTTTTTCACTTTCATCAAGAGGCTCTTTAGTTCTTCTTCACTTTCTGCCATAAGGGTTTCTGCTGCAGTTCAGTGGTTCTCAAAGTGTGGTCCCTGGACTAGCAGCGAGCATCAATATCACTTAAGAACTTGTTATAAGTGCAAATTCTCAGGCTCAGACTTGCTGACTTGGAAACTCCAGGGCAAAGATTCAGCCTTTGGGGTGTCAGTAAGTCTTCCCTAAGATTCAAAGGGACAAGAGAGCTTGGGAACCCCCTGATGTAGAGCAAGCTTCCACTTTAAGATCACTTAATGAGTAAGGAGGATAGCGCTGACTCACCAGGGCCTGTGCAGCCAGAACAATACCCGCGGTCCTCCTCGGGTATATGTGTGTGTGTGTGTTTGTGTGTGTGTGTGTGTGTGAGACATGCGCACATGCTCAGTCATGTCCGGCTCTTTGCAACCTCATAGACTATAGACCCCCAGGCTCCTCTGTCCATGGGATTCTCCAGGGAAGAATGCTGGAGTGGGTTGCCATGCCCTCCTCCTGGGGATCTTCCTCATCCAGGGATTGAACCCAAGTTTCTTATATCACCTGCATTGGCAGCCATAGGCAACGTTTATCTTAGTGTTCTATGATATTAGAAGATAGATCCATAAGTTTTAGTTGTTATCTGCTAATCGAGGGGAGAGATAGAGATGCTGAAGAAAAGAGAGGAGGGAAAAGAAAAGAAAGAAGGGAAGCAGCCTGTTTGGGGGATTTTTCTTTGTAAAATTGTTATTAATACAATCTACCCTTATTTATACTGAAAATGAGACACCGATCTTGTGGGGACAGCAGTGAGCAGTGGCTTGAAGCAAGTGAGATCTTAGTCCCCTGCCCGGGAATTGAACCTGGGGAGCCTGGATGAAGGAAAGCCAGGAATCCTAACCACTAGACACGCCAGCAAGGGCTCGAGGCTAGAAGCAAAGTTCCCGTAGCCTTTGCCCGGTTTGAAATTGCATTTCTCAAGAGGCAAAAACCATAAAACCAGGTACAAAGTTTATTATTATAGACAGCCCGAGGGGAAGAGTTCACAGAGAAACAGTTTGTTTAGTTAAGATAGAAGCAAGGCAGAGATGCCCACTCAGAGAGAAAGGATGTGGGCACCCCCACAGTGAGGAGGGGCGGTAAAGAAGCAGTTAAGTCACTTTTACCGGGCAGTTCTTCCGTGTCTTTGTTTACCCTTGACTGATTATCTGGTTTCTTTTTCCATACCTGACCTGCCCTAGAACCCTCCCCAATATGCGTGCACAACTTTTTTCTAACAGGGATTCCAGTCCAGAGGCCTACGCAGGGGGGTCTTGGCATCGCATATTATGGGGTGGCACCTCCTCCTTTTTGACCCTCAAGGAGCCTTTCTGCAGAACTGCAGGGTCCCCTTTGCCCCAAGGCTGGGAAATATGTGACCTCTTGATCTTTCACTCAAGGGGTTTATCCTGTTTCTCTCTCTCTACCATGACTCTTATCTTAAAGTGTCCTCAGGAGACCAAGTCCAGATATGTACCTTGTTCCTGTGGTTATTTCCATCTCTAAGTGCAAACAGGAGGTCAGTTGTAAATGCCTCACCCGAAGACCACCTATCTCCGGCCTTAAAACCAGGGTTTTGCGCATATTCAGATCTCAGATAGATGGTCTGGGCTACAAGTGCCATTCTCTCAACGTGGAAAGAATAATAACACAAGAAATTAAGATTTCAAAGCATGGAGGAAAGGTGGAAAGAATCTAAACGCGTTGGACTCCTTGTCTTTCCTAAAGAGACCTTAACAGATACTGTCTAAATAATAAAATTCTAATTACAGGCATACTTGCAGTAAAGGTTTATCTTAAAATAATGCTTCTAAGTATACTTGAAAGTATCTTAAATGTGAAATTATTTTAAGCATGGGGTTTAACGTCACAAAGATAACTACCAGGGAAAAATTTTAAATAGCATAACTAATAAAAACTGAGAGATGGCTGGGGAGAGGAAGCATTGTGGTTTAGAATTCTCCCAGTTCCTCATCCGTGACAGTGGCGGACAATGCTTTTGGTCAGATTTTGATAAATCGAGAAATAGAGGCATAAATATTTTATTTTATGCTACGATGTCATCCCCAAGAGGGTGAAACCCAGAAAGCAGAGATAGTGGTGATTTCCAGGAGGCAGAGGAGGCAAAATGTCCTCATTTTGAGTCTTTCTGTAATCTATTAATAGCTATTCTTAAGATCCTGGGCATGCAATTATTTCTACAGTAATAAAAATCATTTTTAATATGGCTGGTGGGTCAGTGGTAATTGGGTTCTGGTCAGCAAGTTCCAGCCAGAGAGGTGTTTTGATTTCTAGCACTGCCAAATCTATCTTTTCAAGAAAGATAAAGCTGAGGGGGCCCTGAAGGATCGGCTCCCCCTGAAGTTACAGCTGGAGAAGAGGCGGCCGATAAGACCCCTCTTTCTGATGCGGGGAGCGGGGCGGGGAGTGAAGGAAGAAGGTCAAGGGTCTTTCCAAAGTCAGGCTGCTGGGGATACCACTTGCTCGTTTCAGGGTCATTCGTATCATGTCCAAGACAACTATTTATCGAGTAAGAATTTTCCACCTGAAAAACAGGGACAGGAGATGAAAGAAAAAGAGCGAACATACTGCATTTTCCTTCCTACTGGTCCCCACATTCAGGATGTGGCTCTTCTGCCCACTTTCTGCCCAGCTCCTAGGTTGGAATGTTTTGTTTTGAGGATCAGTAGACTTCAATTTTATTTCTTTGATGATATAAAAAATTATATTTTTTATGTTCATAGAAGAGGAAGGCACAAACAAATTTGATAGAAAAGGGGTCTTTACTAACATATTTGGGATTTTACTAATGAGAGGAATAAAGAGTATCATGCCATTAACATGAAAATGTAGAAAGAATTGAATTAAAAAAATAAAATTAGGACGTCCCTGGTCGCTCAGTGGTGAAGAATTGTCAGCCAGTCCTGGGGACAAGGGTTCAATCCCTGATCCAGGGAGATTCCACGCGCTGTGGAGCGTCTAAGCCCGTGGCCACAGCTAGTGACCCAGCAATTGAGAGCCCTCCTGCTCCACCACAGACAAGCACGCGTCTGCACTGGAGTGCTCGCAGTTCGGTCCACTAAAAACCTATATTCACAATCTAAGAGTGGAGAGTTATATTTTATTTTGTGGGAATTTTTAGGACTTCAAGCCCGGAGACAGCATCTCAAGCGACTCTGAGAGAACTGCTCCAAGGAGAGAAGGGAAGGAGCCAGGTTAATATAGAGATCTGGCAACAAAAGGCAGGTAGTCTGAACATCAAAAGATTATTGTAAATTAAAGAAAACAGACATTGGAGAAGACTCTTGAGAGTCCCTTGGAGTGCAAGGAAATCAATCCAGTCCATCCTAAAGGAAATCAGTCCTAAATATTCATTGGAAGGACTGATGCTGAAGCTGAAACTTCAATATTTTGGCCACCGATGTGAAGAACTGACTCATTGGAAAAGACCCTGATGTTGGGAAAGATGGGGGCAGGAGGAGGAGGGGATGACAGAGGATGAGATGGTTGGATGGCATCACTGACTCGATGGACATGAGTTTGAGCACACTCTGGGAGCTGGTGATGGACAGGGAGGCCTGGTGTGCTGCAGTCCATGGGGTCTCAAAGACGACTGAGCAACAGGACTGAACTGAAAGAGAACAGGGACATAAAAAGCTTGCATTTGATCCCTGGGTGGGGAAGATGCCCTGGAAGAGGGCATGGCAACCCACTCCAGTATTCTTGCCTGGAGAATCTCTTGGACAGGGGAGCCTGGAGGGCTACAGTCCATAGGGTCACAAAGAGTCAAACTCTGAAATGACTTAGCAAAGAAAACCAGACAGCCCGAGCTAAGGAATTTGGTGCTTTTCTTTGTATGGGAAGATGTAAGAGACGCCTCAAAGAAATCATTTCTTTCATATGCGCCTCAGCGATCTGGGGCCAGGATCCAGTTTTCACATCCTCAGCTTCCTGAGAGCTCAGCGGCCGGCAGCGGCTGCAGTGTGACGGCTGTTGGACGGCACATATTCTCTGCTTCCTTCCTGAGTTCCCTCGGACCTCGCCAGCTCACACATGAGGGCTGCAATTGCTAATGACTGTGCCACCCTTTGTTTACTGGCATAGCAGAAAATACTTTCTCACTCCAGTCTCGTTTCCATCCACCACGAATGGATGCAGTTTGGACCCTGGTCCCTAGTCCTATCTAGGGTGATGTCCCACTGCTCATCAAGCCTGCTGTGTCTTCCCTGGACAGAGCTCTGAGCGAGTTTTCAGCAAACGCGAGGGCTGGTGCAGTCTCAGACACGGGCCTTGGGTGCCACCTGGTGGTCATATGCTATATTGCATATAACATATAACATTGCATATGACATATTTTCCCTTCTGTCTAACATTTATATTTAACATTTAAAGTCACCCAGTCGTGTCCGACTCTTTGTGACCCCATGGACTATACACTCCATGGAATTCTCCAGGCCTGAATACTGGAGTGGATAGCCTTTCCTTCTCCAGGGGATCTTCCCAACCCAGGGATCGAACCCACGTCTCCTGCACTGGGGGTGGATTCTTTACCAACTGAGCTGTCAGGGAAGCCAAAAATCTGACGCTTGTAGTTTGTTTCCTCCAGCCACTTAAGAGAGAGAGAAAAAAATGTCTGACACTTGCAACCTATTTCCTCCATTTGGAGACCCCTAGCCTTACTACCTAGAGAAGGCAATGGCACCCCACTCCAGTACTCTTGCCTGGAAAATCCCATGGACGGAGGAGCCTGGTGGGCTGCAGTCCATGGGGTCGCTAAGAGTCGGACACGACTGAGCAACTTCACTTGCACTTTTCACTTTCATGCATTGGAGAAGGAAATGGCAACCCGCTCCAGTGTTCTTGCCTGGAGAACCCCAGGGACGGGGGAGCCTGGTGGGCTGCTGTCTAAGGGGTTGCACAGAGTCAGACACGACTGAAGCGACTTAGCAGCAGCAGCAGCAGCAGCAGCCTAATAGCTCAACTTCTGGCTTCATGGGGTGTTTGAGGTGAGAGGAAAGCTGTGATTGGGAGAGAGGGTCAGAAAGAAAAAAGGAAGGGTGGGCTGCCATTTACGGGGTCGCACAGAGTCGGACATGACTGAAGCGACTTCGCAGCAGCAGCCTTCCTACCTGTTACCCTCTCAATTGCCCCTTTTCTTTTAGAATTATGTTGCCTAGGGAAAGGGGCGTCATCCCTAAATTGGTGAGGCAACATATTCTTCTAACCCTCATATTGAGGGTCTCTGATCCAGGGGCCCCAAGTAGTAGTTTGAGGAAGCTGCCTCTGTGGCAGGAGTTGGAGCAATCATTTATAACTTAAAAGCCTTCATGCCGCTAGAAACAAATCGAGTCACGCAGTTACAGATGCAGGGAGAAAACAGCAAAAACAGAACAATCAGCAAAGTTAAAAGTCACATTATGTCCACAATTAAGGTACAAAGTATTGCGCCAGTCCATTTTAGGATTGTTAGATGTCATCAGATTAAGAAGAGGCGGCACATATGATTGCTGTTGTCAAAGGTATTCAGACTTGGAGAAGGTCCTTTTTGCCCACCATGGGAAGCCTAACAGTCCACTGTGAAGCAGAGAGTTACTCCGTGTGTGTGTGGGTGTGCGCTCAGTTACATGTGTGTGTGTGCTCAGTCGTGTCTGGCTCTTTGCGACCCCATGGACTGTAGCCCGCCAGGCTTTGCCCATGGAATTTTCCAGGCAAGCGTACTAGAGTGAACTGCCATTTCCTACCCCTGGGGATCTTCCTGACCCAGAGATTGAGCCAGTGTTTCCTGCAACTCCCCTGCAATGCAGGTGGAGTCTTTACCGCTGAGCCACTGGGACACACACTTTAAAACTCCTTATTTTGAGCTAATTTGGATTTACAGAAGAGTTGCAGAGATAACAATGATAATTCTCACATACCCTCTACCCAACTTTCCCTAATGTCAACATCTTATGGAATGATAGCACAGTGAACAAAACTAAGCAGTTAACATTGGTGCGATACTGTTAACTGAACTGTAGATTTTATTCATATTTCACCATTTTTCCTAGTGATACTCTCTTTCTGTTTCAAGATCCAATCTCAGATCGCATATTGCATTTCATTGCAATGTCTCCTCCAACCTGGGACAGTTTCAGACTTGCCTTCTGTATCTTGACATTCTAAAGAAGTGTCATTCTGTAGAATGTCTGTCAATTTGGGTTTCTCTGATGTTTTCTCATGATAACCTTTTGAATTAAGGCTACAGACTGTTGAGAAAAGACTGTGGAAAGGCCTGTTGGAAAAGACCCTCATGCTGGGAAGGACTGAAGGCAAAAGGAGAAGGGGAGGCAGAGGATGAGATGGTTGGAGAGCACCACTGATTCAGTGGACAGGAACTTGAGCAAACTTCAGGAGACTGTGGAGGACAGAGGAGCCTGGCTTGCTGCAGTCCCTGGGGTTGCAAAGAGTCAGACAAGACTTAGCGACTGAATAGAAACAACAGCAACTGTTGAGAAGTGATGCGGTGTCTTTTCAGGGTGTCACAGCAGGGGATCCGTGATGTAACATCCTGTTACTGTTGATGTAATCGTGATCACTGTCTGAAGGTGACGTTTACAGAGTTTCTTCTCTCTAACGTGAATATTTTCCCTTTGTAATTGGTGATTTTTACTTTGAGATCTTGAAAATATCATTTTTTCTACATTTGTCTTAGCATGCCTCATAAATCACCTTTTCAAAGCAGAATTAAATGAACTCTTGAAGAAAACTGCACAAATGCAGAGGGCTGACTTTTCTTTCTCCCTTTAGATCTGTTTATTCCTCTCTCCGCACGACTGACTCTGCTCTCCAGATTTTGAGTGAAGAGCTTGGCTGCCATTGGTACCTCTCGTCAGTTTAAGAAGGCGATCCAAGGGCGATGGACTTTCCAAATGCCAAGCTCAAGTTCCTGAGGAAAGAACTCTGATTGGTCTAGTCTTGGTCAGGCATCAAGCCCTGATCCATCTATTTGAACCCAGGGATGCAAAATCGAGTTCTTACCTATGTCTGCAGGTGGTGGTGGTTTAGTCACTAAGTCCTGTTTGACTCTTGCAACCCCATGGACCGTAGCCCGCCAGGCTCCTCTGTCCATGCAATTTCCCAGGCAAGGATACTGGAGTGGGTTGCTATTTCCTCTTGCAGAGGATCTTTCTGACACAGGAATTGAACCCAGGTTTCCTGCATTGCAGGTGGATTCTTTATTGCCCGAGACACCGGGGAAGCCCTATGGAACCCACCTAGTGTTGGCATGGGATGAAAAATCTTTGTGAGATGAGCAACCAGTAGTTCCCAACTCACTTAGCAAGTCTAGACACTGTCAGGACTAGAACACAGGACTCCGAATTCCCAAGCAGTGTGAATTTCTCTTCAACACTCCACCTATGTTAATCTGAGACAAATTAACTTCCTGTCCTGATCAGTCTCAAGCTAGAGTGGCATCTTATCCCAATGCTTGGAAAAAAAATATGAAATTACACTTGGGTGGGAGAGGAAGTGGGCTTTCTAGGTGGCACTAGGGGTAAAGAACCCATCTGCCAATGCAGGAGACATAAAGAGACACAGATTCAATCCCTGGGTCTGGAAGATCCCCTGGAAGAGGGCATGGCAACCTACTCCAGTATTCTTGCCTGGAGAAGCCCTTGGACAGAGGAGCCTGGCGGGCCACCGTCCATAGGGTCACAGAGTCGGACATGACTGCAGTGACCTAGCACTCACAGAAGCAGCACGTGAGAGGAACTGAGTGATTGAAGGCCCCTCAGAATTCCCAGGACCCAAGGTTCTCCTTAGCAGATCCGCGGCGCTAACTTATCCATCCAGCTGTGTTACTCTGATTCTCTAGAGATATGGAACTTAAACCCCAAAAGCTAATCTCTTAATGGGATTGACCCAAAAATGCAGCAGATTTTCAGAAATGGCTGGAAAATCTTTTCTGAAAGGAGAGATGCCTGGATCACATTCTCCAGGGAAAGCAAACAAAGCCTGCCTCCCTGGTTCCGTGGGGAGGGGAGGGAGTGGGGAGGGGGGAGGTGGTGCACGTTGGGGAGAAAACACAATTGCTTCCCAGCATTTCCTGGATTCCCAATTCATATTTTCCCCCTGATGTCAGGAATGGAGCATCCTTTTCTCCTCCGGCAGCTTGGATACGGCACTAAGAAATCCAAGATAAATGGGATGCTCTGTGAAGAGAGCCTGGAACAGCTGGACCTTGCTGGACACAATGGCAATGGCTGGTCCAATGGGGACATCTGGTTCCCTTCCCCAGAGGCTTAACAATGGCGGAGAGGCCAATAAAGATAATCCTGTAGGCCACTGCCAGGCCGAGGCTCCCAGGACCCCAGACATTGGGCAGGGAAGATTGGATTTCTCTTCCATGGGAGTGGAGGAGGGAGGGTGGCAGGAACACCAGCTGTGCTCCTGGGCTTTTCAGTCCTGAAATCTTGGGTCCTGGTGACCATGGGGGACAGATTCTCAGGCAAGTTGGGGGGGTTGCCTAGAAGAGTTTGGAAGACTTTGTAATTGGGGGCACATCAATGGCTCCCCACCAGAAACTCTAGCTACTCATCCTCCTGAGAATTTCCTCGCCCACAGGTGCCTGTTCCACGGTGACTGGGTGGAAGGACTTTCACCCGAGCTTAGCAGACCTGGGCTTAAGGCTGCTCCGTGTCATGTAAAAGCCCAGTGGAAAAAAGTGTTAGTCGCGCAGTCGTGTCTGTCTCTTTGTGACTGTAGTCCTCTAGGCTCCTCTGCCCAGGGGATACCCCAGGCAAGAATACTGAAGTGGATTGCCATTCATTTCTCCAGGGGACCTTCCCAACCCAAGGACTGAGCGGGGTCTCCTGCAGTGCGGGCAGGGTCCTTACGCAGTGAGCCACCAGGGAGGCCCAAGAGCCCAGTGGTCTCGGTCAGAAGATTCAGCCTCTTCTGAAGCTCAGTTTGCTCATCTGTAAAATGAGCACAGTAACACCTGCTCCCAGGACTGGTATGAACGTTATACGAACTCATTGACATGGACAAGTTTGCTAGGAAAACAGGAGCGATTTTGGTGGCAAATGCGATCATTTCAAATAGAGTTTGGGGTGCTTACAACTAGGTATGTGTTCTCCACAGTGACAGAGGATGCGGAGGACAGAAACCCACAGAAGGTTCAGGTGTCTAGTATCAAACTTTAAAAAATCATTTAGTCCCTTTTCTAGAAAATGAATAGTAGGCAACTAGACACGACGCCGGGCTTCCCAGGTAGCACTAGTGTAAAGAATCCGCCTGCTGATGCAAGAGACACACGGGATGTGAGTCTGATCCCTTTGTTGGGAAGATGCCCTGGAGGAAGGCATGGCAACCCACTCTAGTGTCTCGTGGACAGAGGAGCCTGGTGGGCTACAGTTCGTGGGGCCACAGAGAGCTAGACATGACTGAAGAGACTTAGCACACACGCACACGGATATGATGGCTCTCCACGCCTTCACATCCACTCACTACAGAGGGACCAGTGAGCCATGGACAAACAAGAAAACTCACAGAAGACAGGGGTGAGGACAGCGGCTCTAAGGACTGGGTTGGATCTAAGGATTGGATTGGATCTAAGGATCGGATTTGGCCGAGGTCCAGGAGAGGGACCAGAGATAGCCAGAATCTTGCTTTAGAGCAGGACGTGCCCTCTGGCTCTCATGAACAAGTGAGGTTTGGTTCCAGCACACTTTGTAAACTCCCTGGATCGATGACAATATTAAAAGACTAGTGATGAAGTCGGTAATTTTCCAGCAACTTACCTTGGTTTCCTGTCCTCTTTACAGTCCTAATCTCTATCCGTGGGGCAGTCTAAGTCAAAGGAGCAGAACACCCAGCAACATCAGAAATAAATGGATATGCTGAAGCGGGTGTCGAGGGTGAGCAGGGGGCACCGGGGTGGGGGGGAGTGGGAGGGTAACTCTTAACTCAAGTTCCTGTGCCCAACGCATAGTGAAGTCCAACAAACTGAAATGTGGAAGACTGGAGCAGAGACAGGTTTACTGCAGGGCCATGCAAGGAGATGGTTTGCTCTTGACCTGAAAATCCGCAAGCTCTCCAAAGGGTTTCAGGAAAACCTTTATTACAGCCCGGTGAGGGAGGGGGTTCGCAGGGTCTGGGATGAGCTTGCGCACAATTCTCTGATGGGCCGATGGTGAGGCAGCAGGTGGTGTCCCAGGGGTGAACTTGACCAGTCCTTAGGCTCCAGGAGGCCTGGGGCTACGTGCTCATGACCATCAAGTAGTCAGCATCTTCCATTTGGTGGTGATTTTGCTGTCATCAACGACAACTGTTATCTGGGTATTTCAGAGAGGAGCTAAAGCAGAGGATTTGGGGGGAGGCCTGTCCCGGGAAGGTCCCATGGGCCTGCTTGGTCACATAAAGAGGATTATGTGGGCTTGCTGCCCTGGTCTGCAGAACTGTCTGTAGGGCAAAGGCAGGGCGGGGGAGGATACCACCACAAGGGCCTCTTTGATAAGAGAAATGGCAAGAGGGATGACTCTTGCAGTGAGCTTCTCCATTTAGAGCACTTTTGTCAGCAGGCCCGTGAGTCAGAAGGAAAAGGGTCTTTTCTTACCTAAAAATAACTCCCAGGGTACTGAGCGGTGGGTCAGGATTTGCGGCTTGACCTTTTCCATTTCTGAGTGTGTGTGACATGCGAGCGTGTCGTGGGGACAGGAAGCGGGAAGCATGTAAAGGAGGAGCTCTGAGTCTTCGGACTGATTCTAAGATGCTGCGCTGGTGACATGGACGCTTGGCCACGTGGATTAGTGGTGACGCTACAGCTGAAAGCCACAAGCCCAGTCCTGGCCGGCACTGGGTGGCTAAGGACTCAGCATCCTTTAACCCAAACCAGTCAATCCTAAAGAAAATCCACCCTGAATATTCATCGAAAGGATTGATGCTGAAGCTGAAGCTCCAATACTTTGGCCACCTGATACGAAGAGCTGACTCATTTGAAAAGACCCTGATGCTGGGAAAGATTGAGGGCAGGAGGAGAAGGGGACGACAGAGGATGAGATGGTTGGATGGCATCACCGACTTGATGGACATGAGTTTGGGTGGACTCTGGGAGATACTGAAGGTTAGAGGAGCCTTGTGTGCTTCAGTCCTGGGTTGACAAATGGTGGGGCCTCTGTGAGGAAAGCAGGAGAGGCTCCATCTTAAAGCCTGTCATCCTTCTTAAAGACAAGATGTGAACTGGGCCTGAACCCCGCCCAAGAGTGAGGAAACTGTGGCTACTGAAAACCAGGTCTTCTGGAGACTTCCCTCCCTGCAGATGACAAATGGAGACTGTAGTTGAGATCAGGCTGCCCCTGCGAGATTAACCGTGGAGACATCCGCCCTTGATGTATCATCATTGTTCCCCCCCTTTAACCTAAATTGCTTGTTCTCCTAACACCTACTTGTTGTAAAACTCAGTCATATACAGCAAAGAGGTTGCTAACATGTAACCAGTCACACAGTAGGGGGGATATAAAACTGGGCCTCTGAGAAACATCAGTGTTCCTGTTGGGAACTGATTCCCCTGGCATAATAAACTGTACTCCACTGTCTTGAGTGTCCTCCGAGGTGTGTTTTGCAACTCTGGATTCCACAACATTTCTGATGTATTGGCCAGGAAGCCCTCGGAGAGACAGGCCCATTGAGCCTCCACCTGAGGCTAGGGTCTCCAGGAGGGGAAGGCGCCTCGCCTTCTGGATCAGCTGTTGTTTTAGCAACTCATCCTTCCAGGAGGACTTCACAAGACTGTGGATGACGGAAGGGAAGCACGCAGGTAGGTCCCGCTGTAATAGAAGGGGCCTAATAAACCCCTTGGGGCTGGATGAGTCTACACGGCTAAGTCCTCATAGGCTTGGTGGGGAATTGTTTAATGAAATAAGTGGTACTCTGCTAACTAGGCCTGTACCGATTGTTTGTCAACGTATCTTTTGGTCTCCAAGGGACTGTCCCCTTTGCCGCGACACCCTCCAGTTCTCTTTGGGGACTCAGGGATCTCCCGAGCATTGCTTGGGGTCAGATTGGGAACTGTGGCTTTAGACGCACATTTGCGTGTACCAACCAGTGATGAGACGGTCTTGGATTTTGCAAGGCTCTGACGTGCAGAGAAGAGTACGTGGAAGCCTTAATCGACTGGCTCTGGCAGGCTGCCGAGGGCAAGAGAGCATGAGGGGTATTATGAAAGGAAAGTGAAAGCGGGGTGGGTGGACGAGAGTCCAGGCCGACTGTTCTTGGATGTGTGATTAAAAACTTCAGGAAGGGCTTTGGAGGCAACTCTGGCATAAAGTCAACCCCAAACAAGCTGGAAAACCTTTTGTGACATAGACTGGCCATCCTTTGGGGGTAGGATGGCCCTCAGAGGGAATCCTAAAACTGGACCGAGTTTGGGCTGTGTACTCTGTGGTAACCAGGCAGCCAGGCCACCCAGATCAGTTTCCATACATTGACTCAGGGCTACTAATTGTGCAAAACCCACCCCCTTGGGGCCCGGGTTTGTTACCTTAAAAAAGAAGAGAACAAGATTTTGCTGGCTCAGGCAGAACCCAGGCAAGAAAAACTGAAAAAGAAAAGAAAAGAAAAGAAAAAAATATATATATCATGATCCAGAGGAAGAGGAGCTCCCATCTCCTCTCCTCCACTGGAGAACACAGCAGCAACTCCCAGAGCAGGAGGAGGAGGTAAGAAAAGAGGGAGATTTTCCTCCCCCTCCTCCCCTGGTGGAGGAGGCTCCTTGAGTTGATGGGAGAGACTGCGCCAGAGTTATATCCCTCCCTCCCCAGTTCAGAGGAAGGGAAAAAGGGAAAGCCGAGTGTTCAGAGGCGGCTGAGGTCTACAAAAACCCTTGAGAGAGAGAGGTTCTGCAGATGCCTCTTAGGGAAGTCCAGGTGGCACCGCAGGTGGGGTCAGACGGGCACATTCATCCCGGTCCCACTGCTCTTTATGACCAGCCGTTCTCCGTATATAAGGAAAGGGGGCTCTTAACTGCAACTGACAGATTAAAAACTAATAATAATAAAGAGAAAATTCTGCTGCTGTTGGAAGCAGTGTGGGAACCCGCTGCAGTGGCTGGAATGCACTGTAGGGGCCACCAGTGGTCGGACGCACCTCAGGCGGAAGGGAACTGTCTGGCCAACCCAGTGGCCACAGCAAGCAGCCGCGCAGGACAATATAGCAACCAAACGTGTGGTGACGCCCGTGGTGTCTAGCCTATTAACCGCCCAAGCGGGCCCAGTCTATGACAAGGCGAAAAAAGCACCACCTGGGCGCGAACTGAGCGAGGTTTCATCTCGCTATTTTTCATACTGTGTCTAATAGCCTTGTGTGCAGATGCAAGCCGCTGATGCGTAACCTGTGCCAAGAATAACCCGTCTCCCAAGGAGACCTTGCCTCCCGGAATACAATTAAAGGGGACCGCTCCATTTAAACTTCTAGAAGTGGACTTCACTGAGGTAAAGCCATGCCGAGGATACAAATATTTGCTAGTGGTGGGATGCACTTTTACGGGATGGGTAGAAGCTTACCTCACCAAGACTGAAAAAGCAAAGGAAGTGGCCTGATTCTTGCTGAGAGACATTATTCCTAAGTTTGGGTTCCCTCTGAGTATAGAATCAGATAATGGGACCGCATTTGTGGCTGAATTAGTCCAACTAGTCTGCAAAGCAGTAAATATTAAATGGAAAGGACTTACAGCGTACAGGCCACAAAGTTCAAGACTGGTTGAGAGAATGAACCAGACCATCAAGGTGACTTTGGCAAAATGGGTGCAAGAAACTGGTGACCCCCTGGATGGACCCCCTGGATGGATGTGCTGCCATTAGTGTTAACGAGGATCAGAATGACCACTGCAAGGTTATTCCCCCTATGAAATAATGTTCGGGAGGCCTCCCCCACCTATTCAGGAAGTAAAGGGAAATTTATTACAAAGAGGAGGGATGGAGGTATTGGCGGCAACTAGAACAGTTAGGAAAGGTGATCCATGACATCACCCCTTATGTTCAAAAAAATTACATTTTCTTTCGACACTACTGTGCACCCATACTCACCGGGACATTTAGTATGGGTAAAGGGTTGGAAGCAACAGATGCTGTCCATGCACCCCCACTCCCCAACCTCACCCCTGGAAAGGGCCATACACAGTTGTACTAGCCACTCCCACTGCAGTTAAAGTTGCAAGTTGCAGGTATTACTCCCTAGATTCACCACATCCAGCTCAAGACAGCAGCAGAGGAAAAGGGACTTTGGACCACCCATCCTAACCCAGGGGAAACTTTGAAGACCCAACATCTTCCATTGGCGACCATGGATTCAGAATGGAGCCACTGTGAATAATTCTGCTATTCCTGATTGGTACGATGACCCTACCAGGACTGCAAATTCTGGATAATGTGCTCCTGTCCTGGGCCCACTCGTATACAAACTTTCATAATATTTCTAACTGTTAGACTTGGGGGGCCACGACTTTGTCAGTGAGGGATGGACTTCCGTGGTGGGTGTCTCCCCTATGCAGAGGGGACTCCAGCTCCTTCTGCTTGTTTTTGAGACAGCAGTGAGAGGCGTTTGCTTCCTTGGTGACTCACAACCTGTCACTTCTTACTTGGTATAACCTGGACTTTAACCAAATTGATCAAAGCCAGGGGGTAACATTTGAGGTAAATGTGAGCCTTACAAAAGTGACCAAAGCCTATACCTTTTACTTTAAAAAAATAAAAAGAATGAGAACTCAACGGCTGGTAAGAAGGGCCAATCCATCAGGTAATTTGATCAATTTTAGCAGACATGGGGTGAATATTTTTGGATGACCCCAGAAAAAGGCCAACCTATTGTCCCTGCCCCTATCTGTTGGAGAACAAAAGGAACAAGGAATTGGATTTGGTGACTGTCCCGTAGATCCAAAAGAATTAAAATATGTGAGATACTTATCCTCTGAGCAATGTGAACAAATAGTAGAGGTTACTTTTTGCCCAGATTTACCAGCTCGCTGGCCTGGCTCAGACTGATAGTACAACCCTGGGATCCAATGGGTGGACCTTAATGGCACCCAACGGCTGTGTGGATCGCATTTGTGGCCTTGGCTTCCAGTCAGTTGGGTCAGCTGCTGCACTTTCGGATTTGCCTTTGCTCATGGAAATATTAAGCCATCCTTGCAACAAGCCCCAGTAAATTTGCCTTATTTACATACACAGTGGGCAAGGCCTGTGATGATTAAAATACAAGCTCTAAGTAACTTCATGAAACAGGCCCTCCTGGACAACACAGAGGCATTCCAAGCTTTAAATGAAGAGCAAACACAAAGGAGAAAGGCAGTGATTCAAAATCGGATGGCTTTAGACATACCTACAGCCACCCAAGGAGGGACCTGTGCTATAATTAAAATTGAGTGTTGTGTTTATATCCCTGATTTATCTGGCAATATATCAGCCACTCTCAGTTCAGGTCAGTCGCTCAGTCGTGTCCGACTCTTTGCGACCCCATGAATCGCAGCACGCCAGGCCTCCCTGTCCATCACCAACTCCCGGAGTTCACTCAGACTCACGTCCATTGAGTCAGTGATGCCATCCAGCCATCTCATCCTCTGTCGTCCCCTTCTCCTCCTGCCCCTAATCCCTCCCAGCATCAGAGTCTTTTCCAATGCATCAACTCTTCTCATGAGGTGGCCAAAGTACTGGAGTTTCAGCTTTAGCATCATTCCTTCCAAAGAAATCCCAGGGTTGATCTCCTTCAGAATGGACTGGTTGGATCTCCTCGCAGTCCAAGGGACTCTCAAGAGTCTTCTCCAACACCACAGTTCAAAAGCATCAATTCTTCAGTGCTCAGCCTTCTTCACAGTCCAACTCTCACATCCATACATGACCGCAGGAAAAACCATAGCCTTGACTAGATGGACCTTAGTCGGCAAAGGAATGTCTCTGCTTTTGAATATACTATCTAGGTTGGTCACAACTTTTCTTCCCAGGAGTAAGCATCTTTTAATTTCATGGCTGCAGTCACCATCTGCAGTGATTTTGGAGCCCCCCAAAATAAAAAGTCTGACACTGTTTCCACTGTTTCCCCATCTATTTCCCATGAGGTGATGGAACCAGATGCCATGATCTTCGTTTACTGAATGTTGAGCTTTAAGCCAACTTTTTCACTCTCTTTCACTTTCATCAAGAGGCTTTTTAGCTCCTCTTCACTTTCTGCCATAAGGGTGGTGTCATCTGCATATCTGAGGTTATTGATATTTCTCCCAGCAATCTTGATTCCAGCTTGTGTTTCTTCCAG
>SJYT01043633.1:96723-130513 GCA_006410635.1 Cephalophus harveyi
TTTCATCAAGAGGCTTTTTAGCTCCTCTTCACTTTCTGCCATAAGGGTGGTGTCATCTGCATATCTGAGGTTATTGATATTTCTCCCAGCAATCTTGATTCCAGCTTGTGTTTCTTCCAGTCCAGCATTTCTCATGATGTACTCTGCATATACGTTAAATAAGCAGGGTGGCAATATACAGCCTTGACGTACTCTTTTTCCTATTTGGAACGAGTCTGTTGTTCCATGTCCAGTTCTAACTGCTGCTTCCTGACTTGCATACAGATTTCTCAGGAGGCAGGTCAGGTGGTCTGGTATTCCCATCTCTTTAAGAATTTTCCACAGTTTATTGTGATCCACACAGTCAAAGGCTTTGGCATAGTCAATGAAGCAGAAATAGATGTTTTTCTGGAACTCTCTTGCTTTTTCGATGATCCAGCGGATGTTGGCAATTTGATCTCTGGTTCCTCTGCCTTTTCTAAAACCAGCTTGAACATCAGCCACTCTAGACGACATGAAAAGCCAGTAAAAACTGTGTCTCCTCCCTTTTAGATGTCAGTGTTTTCTTGGATCAAAGGTGATTGGTGGAAAATATTTTTGTAATTATTTTGTTAATCATTATATTATAAATTTTGGGGCCTTGTATTCTCCAGTGTATAACTCGATGTGTAACCTCTAGACTGACAGCCCTGCTGCAGTTACATAGTCCCCTTGTACAATACCTACCCATGACTGATGCCCATCATTAAAGATAAGATGAACATCAAGAGGAGGGAATGTTGGGGGCTGTGTGAAGAAAGCAGGAGAGACTCCATCTTGAAGCCTGCCATCCTTCTTTAAGACAGGATGTGAACCGGGCCTGAACCCTGCCCAAGAGTGAGGAAACCATTGCTAGTAGAAACCAGGTCTCTTGGAGGCTTCCCTCCCTGCAGATGACAAACGGAGATTGTAGTTGAGGTCAGGCTGTCCCTGTTAGGCTAACCATGGAGCCATCCCCCTTTGATGTATCATCATTGTTCCCCTCCTTTAGCCTAAATCGTTTGTTCTCCTAGCACCTACTTCTTGTAAAACTCAATCATATACAACAAAGAGTTTGTTAACATGTAACCAGTCACACAGTGGTGAGTGAAGTTGGTCAGTCGTGTCCAATTTTTTTGTGACCCCGTGTGGACTGTAGCCTACCAGGCTCCTCCGTCCATGGGGTTTTCCAGGCAGTAATACGGGAGTGGGTTGCCATTTCCTTCTCCAGGGAATCTTCCCGACCCAGGGATAGAACCTGGGTCTCCCGCATTGCAGGCAGACGCTTAACCCTCTGAGCCACCAGGGAAGCCTGGTGTGTGTGTGGGGGCGGGGGGGGGAGGGGAGTGGTATAAAATTGGGCCTCTCAGAAACATCAGGATTCTTGTTGAGAACTGATTCCCCTTGGACCCACTGGCATAATAAACTGTTCTCCACTGTCTTGAGTGTCCCCAGAGGTGTGTTTTGTGATTCCAGATTCCACAGCACAGAGTCAAACACGACTGAGCGACTGAATAACAACCCAGATCTACTCACCCATTCACTCTGGTCCTCACTGGGGGGACTCTGGTTTCTCAGAGGCTCTGGAGGCGTGGCTCTCCTCCTCAACCATAGTGCCCAGGTGCACCCCAGCCTCTACCCAACTGTGCTGTCCAAATTTTGAACAGCATACTAGCACTGTGCTCCTTGAGGATGCATTCTTTCCAGGTGGTGCCCCGGTGACCTGAGACACAGCATAGATGGGAGGCACAGAGAGAGGACGAGCCCTCGTCAGAACACACGAGAATTCCGCTGTGTGTCTGGGAGCAAACCAGGGCTGCAAAGTCACTGCGAGACAAGTGCAGTCTCTGGGGGTGCAGCTTAGTCCCTTCGTATCTACAGCCCCCAAATCCAGCGTCTGAAAAGATGGTTGAAAACCACAGTCAAACGACCTGGCAGGTAAGTACAGAGCATCCTCGGGTCCCATCACCCTTACCTTCCTGTCTCCCACTGGGGTCAGGAGGCAGGCTTTTGCCCATGACCCCTCAGAGGGGAGCATCTCCCAGGGACTCAGAAGCATCTGGAAGTCAAGCCATGTGGACACTGAGTAGAAAGAATGAGAAGGAAGCATCCCCCACCTTCTCTTCCGGTGCTCCTACGCCCCGCCCCCTCACACACCTGGTCTTCCTGTTCATACCCGCTCCCTGCTTCATCTGGATAAATCTTACTGTCTTGGAGGCACAGCCCGCGCCCCAACCCTCCCCAGGGGACCTTCATGAAAGCTCCATCCCGCACCGCTCTCTCCTTCCTCACAATCGCACACATGAGTTGTGCGGTTAATTCCAGCACTTACTGGTAAGTCTTTCTGTGGTCTGCCCTGGTTTTGTGCACCACAGGGTGACTTGTTACCCCAGCAAAGCTGGGGTTCAGTGGACCAGAGGGAGGCCTCAGACCCGGTCCAAATCCGGGCAAGCAGCTTACTCGCTTTAAGGCACAGCTTTCTCATCTGTGGGGCTTCCCTGGTGGCTCAGATGGTAAAGATTCTGCCTGCAATGTGGGAAACCTGGGTTCGATACCTGAGTCCGGAAGTTCCCTTGGAAGAGGAAATGGCAACCCACTCCAATAGTCTTGCCTGGAAAACTCCATGGACAGTGGAGCCTGGCGGGCTAGAGTCCATGGGGTCACAAAGAGTCAAACATGACTGAGAGACTAACACTTTGTCTGTAAAACGGGGTCCATCCTACCCACTCAGGGGATGACCGTAGGGAGCAAAGGGATATGCAAAGCAATAGGATAAGAGCTGGTGTAGAATAGCTGCTTAAACCAGTGTCTGTTGGTATAAAGAGGGTGTCATTTCTGTGAATTCAAGGCTTTCTTCCTCCCCACACTCAGAGTGGAACTGGTGGTCTCTCGATGGAGGTGACATGCAAATATCCCCTACGCGTCATGCAGGGGTCGGTTCCACTGGCGATGCGAGGCTGCCGAGCGGCTGGTTAAACAGACTGCCCCTTGGCATTGAGTGAGAGGTGAGGACTTGAGACTGACCTGCTTGGCCGGTGTGTCTTGGGAAGTGGCCCACGGTCAGAACCGAGCTCCCAGAGGCCTGGGGGCCATGTGTCCCCCAACCTTCCAGGGGCCTCTTTCAGCCTCACACTTCATAAATCTGCCTTTGATGAGGACGGGCAGTGACGTGGAGAAGCTCCCCAGCGGGGCGGTGCCAGGAGCCCTGCCCAGGAGGCTCTGTCAGCGCCTGTGATGAAATGAGTGGAGGGGCCAGCTGCCTCTGTCTTGGACATGGCTGCACTCAGTCACACCCTTGGCCAGCGAGGGAGGGGAGCTGCCCACGAGGCTGCCTTGCTCTCGGGCCCAAACATGACACAGGAGAGAAACCAGCTCCTCGCAGCCCATGTGGGACCCCGATGCCTGAACCTCTGGTCTCAGACCAGAGGGACTCAGACCTGGAATGGTTGTCTCTGGATCTCATTCCACTGCTAGGGTGAGATCGCGCAGAGCAGCAGAGACCCTGGGTTGGGAGGAGCCCCAAGCATCTTGGCAAAGTTCCTCAGAGTCCCCTGCTGCCCTGAAAAGAGGATTGGATGCAGGTGGCACAGTGGGTGCCATCTGCTGTTTGGACTGGTCCACTTGTGCCTTGCTTGAGGTTGCTGGCTCTGAGTCTTTCTTGTTCCTCTGATGAGTGCAGGGAATAATTTGGGCCCCATTGGAGCCGAGAGTGTTTTGTTTTTTTTTTTTTTTTTATCACTGAATTCTTTAGTTTCTAGTAGGAATCCTTCCATTTCTAATGAATACATATGCTTGCGTGCGCAGTCGTGTCCAATTCTTAGCAACCCCATGGACTGCAGCCCAACGGACTCCTCCGTCCATGGAATTCTCCAGGCAAGAATCCTGGAGGGGGCTGCCATTTCCTTCTCAGGGGATCTTTTTGGCTCAGGGATTGAACCCGCATCTCTTAAGTCTCCTGCACTGGCAGGTGGGTTCTTTACCACTAGCACCACCTGGGGGGAAGCCCTGGCTGTTCATGCAGAGGGAACCATGTAAGCTGATCCTTGCGATGGACTGCCTTTCCCCGTCATTCAGAAGGATTCAGGGCTTCTGGGAGACAGCCCCAGCTGCCTCCCTCCAGCAACCACAGGGTCCAGGCAGCGCCCAGCTGTCTGATGTCTGCTCCATCCGTAGGGTCCGCTCTGCAGAACTCCTAGCCGCATGTGGTCCCCACCATGGGGAGGTGCTGGAGTGCTCCATCCGAGAGAAGGGGCAAGGAAGTGTCATGCTGCCTGCCTGGCCCTCTCTGCTCTGACTGCCTTTTCTCCCGGAGGTCACACATATCAGTTTGGAAGACACCGATGGGGACAACTGCTGGGAGCTGGATGCTTCTTCCTCCAGCCCTTCCTCCCTCACCTCCTCCCACTCTTTCTCCAAATCCCTTCCTCCTTTCCCCAATAACTTGAACATTTTAATCAATATGGCGCCTCTCCAGGGTCTCCATGCCGTCAGTGCAATTTGCCCTGGTTCCGCTGGTGAATTTCCTTTTCCCTTCTAATGGGAAACAGAATCATTTCCATGATAGAAGCCGACTGGTCCAGGGAGGCCTCCGCGTAGAGAGCACTCTGAAGAAAGGAGACAGCTGGCTGAAAAGAGAGAAGGGATTTGGGGAACTGAAATTCCTTCTGATATTGGACTTCAACGTGGAAAATTCGCTACCCTGCATTGCTCAAATGCCTCTGAGTCAGAACAGAAGGGATATCAGTTCATTTGTTAGCTCTGGGTAGGAATTTGCGGCCCTGGGTTTTACAGGATTTTCTTCTCTCGCTGGAGAGATGCCCGTTATGCTGGAGCTGGCTCTATACTCCTCTCTTACCTTGTAGTCTGGGCTGATCTCAGTGGTTCCTCAGTGATCCGTCCCTCTGCCTTCTAGAAGGAAGGCATTCAAACTGCCCCAGAGAGAACGCTGCCTTTAGTCACGCTCACCCATCTCTTCAGATGTAAGAGCGGGGACGTCCTTGTGAGGTGTATTGGCAGGAGCATAGGAAAAAGGCTGGAAGACCCAGTTCCGGTCCCACCCTTCTCATTCACCTGCCCAGGAGGTGAATTCATTGGCCCAGGAGCAACCAGGCTTGTGAAAATCAATAAAGGAACCTCACTAAAGTGGAGTCAGTGTGGAGGCAGTCCAAGCGTGAGTTGGAAAAAAATTTCCAGACACAGTATTTTAGAAGCAAGAGAATTTATTGAGAACAAAGGGCGGAGGTAGAGGGCTGACTCCCTAACTTCCTATACAGTCCATGGAATTCTCCAGGTCAGAATACTGGAGTGGGTAGCCATTCCCTTCTCCAGGGGATCCTCCCAACCCAGGGATGGAACCCAGGTCTCCTGCATTGCAGATGGATTCTTTACCAGATGAGCCACGAAGGAAGCCCAAGGATGCTGGAGTGGGTAGCCTGCCCCTTCTTCAACGGATCTTCCCAAACCAGGAATCAAACCGGGGTCTCTTGCATTGTAGGCAGATTCTTTACCAACTGAGCTATCAGGGGAGCCCGACAGACTGAGGAGATCCAACTCCTATAGTGGGCTTGTGGCCAAACTTTATAGTCTCAGGACAAAGAAAATTCCTATGGGAAGGGGTGGTGTTAAGTCATTGGTCTTTTGGCGCCCACCTTGCCCAATATGGAGATGCCGCTTATGGGCAGGGTGGCTCATGACAAACAGGATGGCTCATGCAGGACTTCCCATGGAGCATGGGTAATTCTGGAAATTTTGCCCTATGACCCCAGCATGGGGCTCCACAGTTGGGAGGCCAGGAGACTGGCCTCAGCTACTGATGTCAATTACAGAAGACGCCCCTGACAGAAGAACCATCCATTGGAAAGAATAATTGATTACAGAAAAAAATGGTTGTTGTAGCTCCTGCGAGAAATTGACTTCCCAGCAACTCAGTTAAGGAGAAACTGCCACCACCTTGAACTCTGACTTTTCTCCAACAGACTTTCATTTCAGACAATACCTCATAATGCCTTCCTTTTCTCTATAAAATAATGTTCCTCTCTTTTGTTTGTTGGACTTGCCTGTGGTTTTGGCCATGGCTTGCTGACCCTGTATTGCAATTCTCTGCTACACCTATTTTTGCTGGTAAAATATTCAACCTTAAAAAGGAAGGAAATTCTTACACAGGCTGCAAGGATAAACCCTGAGAACACTATGCTAAGTGAAATAAGCCAGCCTCAAAAAGAAGAATACTGCATGATGCCACTTATATGAATCTCATAGAATATTCAAATTCACAGAGACAGAAAGTAGAATGGTGATTGCCAAGGACTGGGGACTGGGGGGAAAGAGCGTTGTTCTTTAATGGGTGCAGACTTCCCATTTTGCAAGCTGGAAAGAGTTCTGAAAACTGATTGCACAATATGGGTTGAATGTATGTAACAGTACTGCCCAGCAAGATGGTTAACAGGTTAAAAATAAAAGCAGTGGTAGCTCTGACGAAGATAAGAACTATAGACTTATTCCATAGGGGACATCAGTTTAGGATGCGTTCCCAGGAGTAGAAGGTAGAAAAGACAGGAGGTTCCTGGGCTCTGAGGGCAGTCGGATGAGGCTCCACTGGGCAGGAGAGCAAATGCTCCTTGTCAGTCTCACTGGCTTCACTATCCAGCCTGCAGCATTCACATCCATAGAGGGAGCTAAAGACAACTGGATTTCCATGTGAGTGGTGGAAGTGTGGTCCTGGAGACAAGGGTATGAACAAGATGAAGCTTGGAGAGAATAGCCCTTAATCTCTCTTAATCTTACTTAGCATTTCAAGAAAGTGAAAGTGACATTGCTCAGTCGTGTCCTACTCTTTGCGACCCCATGGACTGTAGCCCACCAGGCTCCTCTGTCCATAGGATTTTCCAGGCAAGAGTACTGGAGTGGGTTGCCATTTCCTTCTCCAAGCATTTCAAGAGCATGGATCTTATTTTTCTAGCTTGAGCCAGTAGAGAACAAGCATTGAGCTCGATGTCTCCTTATACTTCTTTTAGCCCTTTTATTCTGACTGGGGCATTTTGATAGGCTGCCTGACCCTGAGTTCAAGCATACAGTGGGCTTTGGGGTTTGCAGCCTAGAAGCTCTTGCATGTGTGTTAAGTCTCGAGTCATGCCTGACTCTTGCCACCCCATGGATTATAGCCTGACCGTCTCCTCTGTCCATGGGATTCTCCAGGCAAGAATACTGGAGTGAATTGCCATGTCCTCCTCCAGTGGGTCTTCCAGACTCAGGGACTGAACCCACATCTCTCAGGTCTCCTGCATTGGTAGGTGGGTTCTTTACCACTAACACCACCTTCTAAGCCCAGAAGCCCCTTAGACAACATCTTAACCCTGATTTCCTAGAGAGAAGAGCCTGAATCAAAAGGAAATCAAGCTAATCTAGTTGGGAGGCATGAATGACAGAAAGGGTTGTAAGACAGTGATGGAGGTCAGAGAAAATATGAGGCTGTGGTATCTTGCTGGCCATGACTGGGTACCCAGAACAGTTCATCCAGAAGAAGGAAGGAGGGAGAGGCATTCACCAGCTCCTAGGTCCCGTTGGTCAAAGGTTCACCCAATGTGCATTGGCTCCCTTGAGCTTTCAGGTTGACTCTGGGTGGTTACCTGTCAGATTCTTCCTGTTTTGATGGGAAACCCTAAGGTGGGAGCAGAGAACACAGAACAGGGGCATGAAGTCAGGGCTCTTGTGTTGTGTTTGCAGGGAATCAGCTGCATTTTCAGCAGAAGAAGCAGACGAGGGATAGAGACACAGGTGATACTGAGAGGCTCTGGGTGGCTCAACAAACAAAAGTGACTGATTCTATAGAGGAAAACTGAGACTTTCCATTGTGACATCTCTTCTTTTTTTTTTTTTTAATGTAACCCTATCGGCTTCCCTGATGGCTCAGCAGGTAAGGAATCTGCCTGCGATGCAGGAGACACAGGAGACGTGGGTTTGATTCCTGGGTCGGGAAGATCTCCTGGAGGAAGGCACGGCAACCTACTCCAGTATTCTTGCCTGGAGAATCCCATGGACTGAGGAGCCTGGTGGGCTATCGTCCATGGGGTCACAAAGAGTAGGACACGTCTGAGCACATGCATATGCAACCCTATTTTATCAGAATATATAAACTGCATTCTGCAACTCAGCTGCCCCAACATTCTTAATAATTAAAATTTTTTTCATCTGTTTTATTTCTGGTCATGCTGGGTCTTCATTGCTGTGTGCAAGCTTTCTCTGGTTGTGGTAAGTGGGGGCTGCTCTCTAGTTGTGGTGCTCAGGCTCCTCACTGCACTGGCTTCTCCTGTTGCAGAGCACCGGCTCTCACCCACAGGCTCAGTACTTGTAGCACATGGGCTTAGTTCCTCTGCGGCATGTGGGATCTTCCTGGACTAGGGATCGAACCTGTGTCTCCTGCATTGGCAGGCAGATTCTTAACCACTGAGACACCAGGGAAGCCCTCAGTTCAGTTCAGTTCAGTCACTCAGTCGTGTCCGATTCTTTGCAACCCCATGAAATGCAGCACTCCAGGCCTCCCTGTCCATCACCAACTCCCAGAGTTCACCCAAACCCATGTCCATAGAGTCAGTGATGCCATCCAGCCATCTCATCCTCTGTCATCCCCTTCTCCTCCTGCCCTCAATCTTTCCCAGAATCAGGGTCTTTTCAAATGAGTCAGCTCTTCGCATCAGGTGGCCAAAGTATTGGAATTTCAGCCTTAGCATCAGTCTTTCCAATGAACACCCAGGACTGATCACCTTTAGGATGGACTGGTTGGATCTCCTTGCAGTCTAAAGGACTCTCAAGAGTCTTTTCCAATACCACAGTTCAAAAGCATCAATTCTTTGGCATTCAGCTTTCTTTATAGTCCAACTCTCACATCCATACATGACCACTGGAAAAACCATAGCCTTGACTAGATGGACGTTTGTTGGCAAAGTAATGGATCTTCTTTTTAATATGCTGTCTAGGGTGGTCATAACTTTCCTTCCAAGGAGTAAGTGTCTTTTAATTTCATGGCTGCAATCACCATCTGCAGTGATTTTGGAGCCCAGAAAAATAAAGTCAGTCATTGTTTCCACTGTTTCCCCATCTATTTGCCATGAAGTGATGGGACTGGACGCCATGATCTTAGTTTTCTGAATGTTGAGCTTTAAGCCAACTTTTTTACTCTCCTCTTTCACTTTCATCAAGAAGCTCTTTAGTTCTTCTTCACTTTCTGCCATAAGGTGGTGTCATCTGCATATCTAAGGTGATTGGTATTTCTCCCAGCAATCCTGATTCCAGCTTGTGCTTCCTCCAGCCCAGCATTTTTCATGATGTACTCTGTTTATAAGTTAAATAAGCATGGTAACAATATACAGCCTTGACTTACTCCTTTCCCTATTTGGAACTAGTTTGGTGTTCCATGTCCAGTTCTAACTGTTGCTTCCTGACCTGCATATAGATTTCTCAAGAGGCAGGTCAGGTAGTTTGGTATTCCAATCTCTCTCAGAATTTTCCACAGTTTATTGTGATCCACACAGTCAAAGCCTTTGGCATTGTCAATAAAGCAGAAATAGATGTTTTTATGGAACTCTCTTGCTTTTTTGATGATCCAGCAGATGTTGGCAATTTGATCTCTGGTTCCTCTGCCTTTTCTAAAACTAGCTTGAACATCTGGAAGTTCACAGTTCACATATTGCTGAAGCCTGGCTTGGAGAACCAAGCATTACTTTACTAGCGTGTGAGATGAGTGCAATTGTGCAGTAGTTGGAGCATTCTTTGGCATTGCCTTTCTTTGGGATTGGAATGAAAACTGACCTTTTCCAGTCCTGTGGCCACTGCTGAGTTTTCCAGATTTGTTGGCATATTGAGTGTAATACTTTTACAGCACCATCTTTCAGGATTTGAAATAGCTCAACTGGAATTCCATCAGCTCCACTAGCTTTGTTTGTAGTGATGCTTCCTAACCCCACTTGACTTCACCCTCCATGATGTCTGGCTCTAGGTGAGTGATCACACCATTGTGATTATCTTGGTTGTGAAGATCTTTTTTTGTACAGTTCTGTGTATTCTTGTCACCTCTTCTTAATATCTTCTGCTTCTGCTATGTCTCTACCATTTCTGTCCTTTATTGAGCCCATCTTTGCATGAAATGTTCCCTTGGTATCTCTAATTTTCTTGAAGAGATCTCTAGTCTTTCCCATTCTGTTCTTTTCCTCTATTTCTTTGCACTGATCACTAAGGAAGGCTTTCTTATCTCTCCTTGCTGTTCTTTGGAACTCTGCATTCAAATGGGAATATCTTTCCTTTTCTCCTTTGCTTTTCGCTTCTCTTCTTTTCAAAGCTATTTGTAAGGCCTCCTCAGACAGCCATTTTGCTTTTTTGCATTTCTTTTTCTTAAAGATGGTCTTGATCCCTATCTCCTGTACAATGTCATGAACCTCCATCCATAGTTCATCAGGCACTCTGCCTATCAGATCTAGCTCCTTCAATCTATTTCTCACTTCTACTGTATAGTCATAAGGGATTTGATTTAGGTCATACCTGAATGGGCTGGTGGTTTTCTTCACTTTCTTCAATTTAAGTCTGAATTTGGCAATAAGGAGTTCATGATCTGAGCCACAGTCAGCTCCTGGTCTTGTTTTTGCTGACTGTATAGAGCTTCTCCATCTTTGGCTGCAAAGAATATAATCAATCTGATTTCGGTGTTGACCATCTGGTGATGTCCATGTGTAGAGTCTTCTCTTGTGTTGTTGGAAGAGGGTGTTTGCTATGACCAGTGTGTTTTCTTGGCAGAACTGTATTAGCCTTTGCCGTGCTTCATTCTGTACTCCAAGGCCAAATTTGCCTGTTACTCCAGGTGTTTCTTGACTTCCTACTTTTGCATTCCAGTCCCTTTTAATGAAAAGGACATCTTTTGGGGGTGTTAGTTCTAGAAGCCTGACCTTACTTTAAAAAAAAACTTCTTAATTATCTTTTGTTGTTGTTGTTGAGTTGCCCCGTCTGTCCAACTCTTTGTGACCCGATGGACGGTAGCACGCCAGGCATCCCTGTCCCTCACCATTTCCCAAGCTTTGCCCAAGTTCATGTTCATTGCATTGGTGATGCCATCCATCTATCTCATCCTCTGATGCCCTCTTCTCCTTCTGCCCTCGATCTTTCCCAGCATCAGAGATTTTCCAAAGAGTTACCTGTTTGCATCAGAGGACCAACATACCGAAACTTCAGCTTCAGCATCAGTCCTTCCAGTGAATACTCAGGGTTGATCTCCCTTAAGATTGACTGGTTGGATATCCTTGCTGTCCAAGGGACTTTCAGGAGTAGTCTCCAGTACCACAGTTCGAAGGCATCGATTCTTTGGCTTTCTGCCTTCTTTATGGTCCAGCTTTCGCAACCATGTGTGACCGCTGGGAAGACCATAGCTTGACTATGCTGCTGCTAAGTCGCTTCAGTCATGTCCGACTCTGTGCGACCCCATAGACAGAAGCCCACAGGCTCCCCCATCCCTGGGATTCTTCAGGCAAGAACACTGGAGTGGGTTGTCATTTCCTTCTCCAACGTAGGAAAGCGAAAAGTGAAAGTGAAGTCGCTCAGTCGTGTCCGACTCTTCGCAACCCCATGGACTGCAGCCCACCAGGCTTCTCCTCCCATGGGATTTTCCAGGCAAGAGTTGGAGTCGGGTGCCATTGCCTTCTCCAAGCCTTGACTATACGGACCTAATTTCTTTATTTAGGAGCTTTTCCTCTGTCTCCTGGAGCTGTCAAGTGTTTATGATATCCCTACGTTATCTGCCTTCTAACTCTAATTTTGTTGTGAATCCTCCATCCAGTTGAGTAGAGTCTGGATTGGAAACGCTTTGAATCTTTTTTTCTAAGGTAAACCTATGTTCTCACAACCTTTTTCTGATACTTGCTCCACGGTGAGCCTCTTGTCACTGGATTTGGGCTCCAGAATTCCCCGTGTCTGTTATGGATGAACCCAATACAAGACCACCTCTGCTGTTTTTATTCTCTGTTCTGCTTGGATTCGAGCTGTTGTCAGAGTTTCCACTCTCTAATAGATTGGCTTTAGGAAATTTTGCTTTTCAGTTCTTAAGATGTTTGGAGAGATTGCTCTTGAAACACCCCTGGCACCTACCTTTTCCCCTGGTGCTTCGAGCCCGTCAGTCCTACTTTCTCACACGCTTAACCAGCCTTCCAGTGGTTGTCCTGGATAACTGTTTCTCTTTTGTCATGTTCCCTTCCTAGCACATGGGTGCCCCCGAAGATGGCAGGAGCTGTTGGCATTGCTCGCTCACTATTCCTTATCTGCAGTATTCAGAGGACCTATACCCAGTTGCTCATGTGTTTTGAGCATTTTCCAGAAGACTGAACTGGGAATCATGCCCAGGTCAATCAAAAGTGTTCAAGAATGTGTACATGTATAAGTGGGTAGTGCATTTTGTATATTTCTGTGTTGTAGTGCATGCCTGGATGCCAAAACTATGTGCAAATGGTTCTGGGATTATCAGTTTAGCCTGAAAATGAAGACTGTCTAACCCTGGGTTCCATTTGTTTAGTACAGTCATCTCTCAGTACCTGCAGGGGGCTAGTTGCAGGTACTGCAACAGGGACCCCCACAGATTCCGAAGTCCGTGGATGCTCAAGTCTGAATGTAAAATGGCTTAGTATTTGTATATAACAGATGCACATCCTCCTGTGCACCTTAAATCATCTCCAGATTTCTTATCGTAACTAACACAATGCTAATACAGTGTAAATGTTATGTGAATAGTTGACAGCGCACGACACATTCAAATTTTGCTTTTTGGAAGTTTCTGGAGTTTTTTAAAAATATTTTTTTATCTGCAGTTGGCTGAATCCTTGAATATGGAAGCTTTGAGCATGGAAACCTAACTATAATTGCAGTACTGTTGTTTAGCAGCTCAGTCCTGTCTGACTCTTTGCAACCCCGTGGACTGTATCCCACCAGGCTCCTCTGTCCATGGGGATTCTCCAGGCAAGAATACTGGAGTGAGTTTCCCTGCCTTCCTCCAAGGGATCTTCCCGACCCAGGGATCAAACCTGCATCCATGTGGAAACTGGAGCTGAAATACCAGTCCCATCCCCCAGCCAACGTGAAATGAATTAAGCCGCTTCTATCTGCTGGTCTGTGCCCAGCACTGGCTCCACCTCGCATCTGGACAGTGTCCATCTCCCTGCTGGCCAGAGCAGGAGAGTTCTTCCAGCTTATAAAGATCAAGACAGCCTAGGGTAGGACATTAAATTTCCAGGCTGAGGCCTCTGAAATCTCCCCTGCAGACCATTCTCTGAATAGAACCATTTCATTGGCAGGAAGCAAAAGAGCAGCCAGGGGTTACTGGCTGGAAGCCTCTTGGTGATGCCAAAGGTCCCAACCTTTAGAGGAGTTCCTGACAGTGTCCTAAGAGTCCACTCCTGCCATCTCTGAAATTTGGGATTTGGAAGGGGTCCCCAGGGTCATCTGCACCCTCATTCCTTCTCCAACCTGCCTCAGAGGAAAGTTAGTTATTTAGTGTTAGCCACTCAGTAGTGTCCCAGTCTTGGCGACCCCATGGACTGTAGCTGGCCAGGTTCCTTGTCCATGGAATTCTCCAGGCAAGAATACTGGAGTGGGTAGCCATTTCCTCCCCCTGGGGGTCTTCCTGATCCAGAGATAGAACCCGGGTCTCCTGCATTGCAGGCGGATTCTTTACCGTCTGAACCACCAGGGATGTCAGAGGGCTGAGTGTCTCTTATTCCCCATGATATTCTGAGAAGATGTTCTAAACCTCTCTCCTAATCCATTTTTGGCCTTTTCCATTAGGCAATTCTTTTTCATGTCAAACTGGTTTTTATCAGTCATGTGATTTTAAAGCATGTGGTTACATTCATGCAACCTATCAGAGACAAGATCAGGGAAGCTTCCAGGAAGATACATTTCCTCCTGCCCCATTTAGCAGGGCTATTCTGGTCTGGGAGTTGGGGGAGGCGAGGATTCTATCAGTGAACCACCAATGTCTTGAAGGCTATTCTAGTCTGAGCTGGTAATTGCAAAACAATGAACTCTGAAAGTGAATAGCCAGAGTCTCATTTGATGGAGATGTTTTTCCTTTAAAGATACTCCAAAAACCAATATAATATTGTAAAGTAATTAGCCTCCAATTAAAATAAATAAATTGATTAAAAACAGTTGCTCCTTAAAGGCTTCCCTGGTGGCTCGGATGGTAAAGAATTTGCCTGCAATACAGGAAACCTGGGTTTGATCCCTGGATTAGAAAGATCCCTGGAAGAAGGCATGGTAACCCATTTCCGTATTCTTGCCTAGAGAATTCCATGGAGGGAGGAGCCTGGTGGGCTCTAGTCCATGGAGTTGCAAAGACTTGGACTTGACTGAAGTGACTTAGCACACACACATGCATGACCAAGTAGGGGCTTCCCCAATGGCTCATGGGTAAAAATCCACCTGCAATGCAGGGGACAGAGGAGACGTGTGTTCGATTCCTGGGTGGGGAAGATCCCCTGGAGAAGGAAATGACAACCCACTCCAGTATTCTTGCCTGGAGAATCCCACTGATAGAGGAGCCCGGCGGGCTATAATCCAAAGGTCTCAAAGAATCGGACACGACTGAGTGACTGAGCACATAATGCCCAAGCTTGCCTCCCAAGCATAATGACCAGTCAAGTGAGACTTGGCTCCAAACCCCGTGAGTCTGAGCCTTTTTCCCATCACAATAGGATTAGAACGTGCTTAACTTCTGTTACCACTATTGGAACCAGATTTGCTTTCTCACCACTGAATCCCTTTTAAGAATGGCCAAGAGCCTGTGGGATTTATCATTTATCACTTCTTTCAAGGGTTTTGACTCTGATCTGGGGATAATTCGGTGTGTTTGAAAGAGGAATAAGCTTTTTGTCTAATCCAGGGAACAAAGTACAGAATCCAGCAGCCGGAAGTCCAGGGTTTATTTTTCTTAGGCAAACCCGTGAATTTATCATCACTTCAAGGGAGAAACAAAGACAGGGATTCAGGAAGCTGGTCCCAGCTGTCAGCCACTCATTTTTAGGAATTAAAAAAGAAGAACAAACGACCACCAGGCTGATGAAGTCCTGGTGAGCCAGATCCTGTTCCCAGCAGACAAGGGGAGACAGGCATCCCTCATCGTGGGCTTGGGTTGTGAGAACCTTCCTGCCCGGGTCCCAGCTCCCAGACCCATGGCCTGGACTGGACCTTCTACCTTAATGAGCTCTTGATGTGCTGCAAGGACTTAATGTAGCACCAGAAAGGGAGGACAGGCTGTCAGACATCTGATTGCCCTTCTGAGGAGCTTAAGATGAATCAATGAAAAATATGTGCATTTCAGCTCCACTTATAAGCTGCGTGGATTTACCCCCAGACAAAAAAACTATGGAATTTTCTTGAACTTTAATGGGTGGATGGCAGTATCTGAAGTTGACCTCTAGCCAGGATATTTTATCATTTCTATGATTACTGATTTTCATAAATGTAATTCCCCCTATGTGTTTCTGGCTTATGCTAATGACATAATGTGCCAAAGTGCTATGCATTTTAACCCATTGTTTCAAATGCTGCTGCTGCTGCTAAGTCGCTTCAGTCGTGTCTGACTCTGTGCAATCCCAATAGATGGCAGCCCACCAGGCTCCTCCGTCCCTGGGATTCTCCAGACAAGAACACTGGAGTGGGTTGCCATTGCCTTCTCTGATTGTTTCAAATATTATTGGTTTAAAATACCTATTCTAGGGCTTCCCAGGTGGCACAGTGTTAAAGAATCCACCTGTCAATGCAGGAGACACAAGAGACATGGGTTCAATCCCTGGGAAGATCCCATGGAGGGAGGAAATGACAACCCACTCCAGTATTCTTGCCTGCAGAATCCCATGGACAGAGGAGCCTGGCAGGCTACAATTCATGGGGTCTCAAAAGAGTCAGATATGACTGAAACGACTAAACAAACACACATATATAGAGCAACCCCTGAAGAAGTTATTAACTTGGCAGCTTCCAGGTTGGACAGGCAGGGAAAATCCTTAAGAATCTTTGAGTCTATCAAGAAAGCTTCTTGGAGTACCATTGCATTGCACATCTCAGGGACATCATGCAGATAGAATGAAGTTGTGCAACATGGTGGCCTTGGCCTCCCAGTATGTGTGGGACTTCAAAATCCACTTGAGCAATGGAAGAGAGAGAGAAAAAAAAGATGGAAAGAAAGTGAGATCATCTGGAGTATGTATACTTGTGCAGGTAACTCACAAATGAATGAGGGAAGGTTGTCTATTGATAAAGGAAAAAGTACCTTCTCTCAACCCACTTTGGTCAGAACTTTTGCAGAGTTCCAGGACCAGATTTCTGTGAAACTATTTCAGTCTGCAACTAGGACCAAAGAGGAGAAGGTAAAGAAATGGAACTGCTTTCCTTGGAGTGACAGAGGCCAAAAGTATGACTCAACAACGTGATCAAACCCAGGAAAGGTCATTTTCCAGACTCTGGTGACCAGCTGTCCTTTAACTCCCATGACTACAAAACAAGTTTTTAACTCATGGCAATTTGTGACTCATTTTAGAAAGCTGTTCTGCCTGGTTGACCCCATACCAGTGTATTTATACCCAAGTTAGCTCCTTAAAAGGATTGGAGGAGGCAGCATTTGAACTTTTTCAAGCAAGCAGCTAAAGAACACTGAATCCAGACCACTAGATTGCTGACCGTAGATTTGTTGAAGAGGAAGGAGCTTTGGGTAGCAGGTATATCCTATCTATTCACTGTATAGATGCAAACTCAGAGCTTAAGAGGTAAAATAACCACACTGAAGTCACATAACTAAGTGGCTTTATTTTCTTCCCAGAAAGAAAGCCCAAATCATTCTAGGATTCTTTATTTGATATCCATGAACCCTTATGAGGTCCCCAAATCCCCTTGAATGTGTGTGTAAAATTTCATGTGTCTCTGCAAGTCTGCTACTAAGTGGTTTACACCAGGGCATCTGTACTGGGTATTAACATATCCCAACGCCTCCATACTGGTTCCAAATCCTACTAATGCCCCAGAATCCCAGCTGTTCTGGCCTCTCTCTAGGAACCCTCCAGATGTCTGTGTAAAGTGGCAAAAAGCTAGTGTCTGGCTCCACCGGGGTCCTTTAGGACCCTTCTCTCTGCAGAAGCGGGACCTTACTCCATGTTTAGCATTTTTAAAATGACCGTGGTGTGTGCGCTCATGTGTGCGCGCCCACGTTTGCACTTTTCTGCAATGGGGCCATATAGAAGCTTCAGCTAGTTTTCTCAAGAGGCCTTTGAACCCCCAAAGCTGGGGACCCACGGTGCCCAAGCTATAATTTCATTATGACTCTGGCTCCGTTCCCAGTGCCTAATAGCAGACTCAGGTCTCTGAATGCATTTAGCTTGCCTTGCCAGTTTCCAGAAAGGGTCCGGCAAGTCAAGAGTTCAAAAACAGTTGTATGTACACAAGTCACTATTCATGTGGTCTTCTCCCACTGGGACTGATGGGGAAGTGTAAGGAGTCCTGGGTTACCAGTGAAACATATTTGATCATGTTTTTTTTTCCAGTAAACATCTATTTGCAGCTGAGAGACCTTTTCGGCTATAGCAAGACCATGTGCCTGTCCGGGAAATGGACACAGACAGGGTATCATGGCAAAAATTCTGCATCAGAGGTCTGTCTCCTATTTGGAAAAACATCAGGGCAATCAGGAGCCCAGTTGAACACAATTAAACATATATTCAGCACATTTGGGGGGTGTCAGAATGGAGAAGTTTGAAGAATCAATCGTCATAGACATGTATTATTCTCCTGCTATGTGTCAAATCTTTGGTTAGACTCTAAGAATGAGCTCTGGAATCAGAACTGAACAGATTTAAAATGCATCTGGGCTGAATTCCTTATTTAAGAACAGGAAAACTGAGTAGGCTTCCTTGGTGACTCAGACAGTAAAGAATCTGCCTGCAATGCAGGAGATGCAGGTTTGATCCCTGGGTCAGGAAGATCCTCTAGAGAAGGAAATGGCAACCCACTCTAGTATTCTTGCCTGGAGAATTCCATGGACAGAGGAGCCTGGCAGACTTCAGTCCATAGGGTGGCAAAGAGTAAGACATGACTGAGCGACAAACACATGCATACTGTCTAGTGTTCTTTGTCTGGAATTTTGGGACATTAAAGAGACTTAGAGGTGAGTTCCCTGCAGGTCCAGTGGTTAGGACTTGGTTCTTTTGCTGCCAAGGGCCCAGGGTTCAATCCCTGGTCAGGGAACTAAGATACTGCAAGCCGAGTGCCATGGTCAAAAAAAAAAAAAGAGAGAGAGAGAGGGAGAGGGAGAGAGATTTAGAGATTATCTGGTCCCAACTTCTCCTTATATAGATGAGAAAACACATTTGCCAAGGCAAGCATGGCATATCGGGTGAAAAATCAAAGAAAGAATTGACGCTTAGTTCTTCTGACTCTCTGAGTAGTTCTCTTTGTCACACCCTCATGGGATCTTTTCCTGCTTTGGAGGTAATGGAGCCAGAAATAGAAGAGTCATGGATAGCCAGAGATAAGGACAGAGAAAAGACTGAAAACAGTACATTTCCTTGATCTGTCTCAAAGTTTTGCCCAAGACTAGTCCCATCTGAGTCCCAACCCAACGGGTAACAGACTTGGGTAGACGCCTGAGTATCAATGAATCCTAGGGCTCTTCTCGATCTTAGACAAATACTTACCTCTCAAGTTGTCATAATGGGAAACTGAATTCTTTGTAAAGCATCTCCCCTTATGCCTGGTATGGAGTACGGGCCCAGCTAACCTTTGTCCCCATGATCTTGCATATTCCCTTTCCTCTTTTTTTTTTCTCCCCCAAATATTAGTTCATAGACTAGGGATGGAACCTATGTCCCTTGCATTGGGAGTGCAGAGTCTTAACCACTGGACCACCAGAAAAGCTCCTCCCTTCCTTCTCGATGTGTCAAAGTTAAGTCTATTTCTTCAACAAATAGAAGCTGAGGAGTACACTTTAGCAAGGACAGCTCTAGAAAATTGGAATTGTTGGCTTTGAACTCAGCAAAGGTTTGCAAAAAATGTTGTCAGAGTAGTTAAACTTCCCAAAATAAAATCCTAGGAAGAGAAGCATTTTGAAGTCACTTTATCATCCCCCAACAAAATGTATTTCTTTTTCATTTACCAATTTAATTTCTAGGAAAGTATCCTGAGGAAAGGGCTTCCCCAGTGGCTCAGCAGGTAAAGAATCTGCCTGTAACTCAGGAGACCCAGGAAATACGACTTCGATCCCTGGAAGATCCCCTGGAAGAGAAAATGGCAACCCCCTCCAGTATTCTAGTCTGGGAAATCCCATGGATAGCAGAGCCTGGCAGGCTACACACAGTGCATGGGGTCACAAAGAGTCAGACACAACTGAGCAGAAGCACGGATGGATCCTGAGGAAATGGCCATTATCGTCTATGAAAGAAAACCAAAACTATGCAGCAATTGGACTGGCACCAATTTCACAACAGATTGGTGACATGGTAAAATAATAGAATGGGAAAGACTAGAGATCTCTTCAGGAAAATTAGAGATACCAAGGGAATGTTTCAAGCAAAGATGGGCTCAATAAAGGACAGAAATGGTAGGGACATAACAGAAGCAGAAGATATTAAGAAGAGGTGGCAAGAATACACAGAAGAACTGTACAAAAAAGATCTTCACGACTGATAATTACAATGGTGTGATCACTCACCTAGAGCCAGACATCATGGAGGGTGAAGTTAAGTGGGCCTTAGGAAGCATCACTACAAACAAAGCCAGTGGAGGTGATGGAATTCCAGTTGAGCTATTTCAAATCCAGAAAGATGATGCTGTGAAAGTGCTGCACTCAATATGCCAGCAAATTTGGAAAACTCAGCAGTGGCCACAGGACTGGAAAAGGTCAGTTTTCATTCCAATACCAAAGAAAGGTAATGCCAAAGAATGCTCAAACTACTGCACAATTGCATTCATCTCACACGCTAGTAAAGTAATGCTCAAAATTCTCCAAGCCAGACTTCAGCAATATGTGAACTGTGAACTCCCAGATATTCAGGCTGGTTTTAAAAAAGCAGAGGAACCAGAGATCAAATTGCTAACATCTGCTGGATCATTGAAAAAGCAAGAGAGTTCCAGAAAAACATCTATTTCTGCTTTATTGACTATGCCAAAGCCTTTGACTGTGTAGATCAGAATAAACTGTGGAAAATTCTGAAAGAGATGGGAATACCAGACCACCTGACCTGCCTCTTGAGAAACCTGTATGCAGGTCAGGAAGCAATAATTAGAACTGGACATGGAACAACAGACTGGTTCCAAATAGGAAAAGGAGCACGTCAAGGCTGTATATTGTCACCATGCTTATTTAACTTTTATGCAGAGTGCATCATGAGAAACGCTAGGCTGGAAGAAGCTCAAGCTGGAATCAAGATTGCCGGGAGAAATATCAATAACCTCAGATATGCAGATGGCACCACCCTTATGGCAGAAAGTGAAGAAGAACTAAAGAGCCTCTTGATGAAAGTGAAAGAGGAGAGTGAAAAAGTTGGCTTAAAGCTCAACATTCAGAAAACTAAGATTATGGCATCTGGTCCCATCACTTCGTGGTGAATAGATGGGGAGACATTGGAAACAGTGGCTGACTTTATTTTTTTGGGCTCCAAAATCACTGCAGATGGTGACTGCAGCCATGAAATTAGAAGACACTTGCACCTTGGAAGGAAAGTTATGACCAACCTAGACAGCATATTAAAAAGCAAAGACATTACTTTGCCAACAAAGGTCCGTCTAGGCAAGGCTATTGGTTTTTGAGTAGTCATGTATGGATGTGAGAGTTGGACTATGAAGAAAGCTGAGTGCCAAAGAATTGATGCTCTTGAACTGTGGTGTTGGAGAAGACTGCTGAGAGTCCCTTGAACTGCAAAGAGATCCAACCGATCAGTCCTGGGTATTCACTGGAAGGACTGATGTTGAAGCTGAAACTCCAATATTTTGGCCACCTGATGCAAAGAGCTGACTCATTTGAAAAGACCCTGGTGCTGGGAATGATTGAGGGCAGGAGGAGAAGGGGATGACAGAGGATGAGATGGTTGGATGGCTTCACCGACTCAATGGACATGAGCCTGGGTGGACTCTGGGAGTTGGTGATGGACAGGGAGGCCTAGAGTGCTGCAGTCCATGGGGTTGCAAAGAGTCAGACACAACTGTGCGACTGAACTGAACTGAACTGAAACATGGTAATCCATATAGAGCAATACTGCACAGCCTCTTCAAACTGAGTTACTGATAAATGTTTATAGTTAAATTGCAATGATTAAGAGAATGCATGCTATAAAACAGTATATGTTGTATGATGTCATAAAATATTTTATATATACGTGCAAAATGGCATCGGTGGATAGATTGAAGTCACACGGACTACAAGTCATAACATCATCAGCAAACTCTCTTGGCTTCTGTGGATTGTAGGTGATCAGATGTCCTCTGTGTGCTGCTAGGTGTGTGGCAGAGGCCAAGCTCTGGTTAGTCACATTATGTCATTTTATTCATAAGTATATTAAAGAGCAGAGACATCACTTTGCCAACAAAAATCTGCATAGTCAAAGTTATGATTTTTCCAGCAGTCATGTACAGATGTGATCATAAAGAAGACCATAGAGATGTTGGACCATAAAGAAGGCTGAGTGTCAAAGAATTGCTGCTTTTGAACTGTGGTGCTGGAGAAAACTCTTGATAGTCCTTAGGACTGCAAGGAGATCAAACCAGTCAGTTCTAAAGGAAATCAACCCTGAATATTCATCAGAAGGACTGATGCTGAACCTTAAGCTCCAATACTTTGGCCACCTGATGTGAGGAGCTGACTCATTGGAAAAGACCCTGATGCTGGGAAAGATGGAAGGGCAGGAGGAGAAGGAGGCGACAGAGGATGAGATGGTTAAATAGCATCACCGACTCAATGGATATGAGCTTGAGCAAATTCTGGGAGATAGTGAAGGACAGGGAAGCCTGGGGTGCTGGAGTCCATGGGGTCACAAAGAGTCAGACATGACTTAGCGACTGAACAGCAACAGCAACACAGGAAAATGATATTTCCCAGCCTCCTTGCTTATAGGTTAGCCATGAGATTAACTCTGGCCAATGGAATGTAGGAAAAATAATGTACTTGTAGACCTGGCTTTAGAAAACCCCACCCCATCCAACACAGCTTGTTGACTGGTCAGTGATGCAAAAGATCCATCTAAACACTTGGGGGCCCTGGGAACAGCATCATAGTAAGATGGGAACATCCTGGATCCCTGAGTCCCTGCTTGAAGGGGAGTCACCAAAGAAAGCCATCCACCTGGGAATGTCTTTGTTCAACTTGGTGTGGATGAGAAATACAGTTTTACTCTGTTAATCCACTGTGATTTTGAGGCGGTTACAGGGGGCTGATGACTTAACACATGTTTTTTCACTTTTCTATATTAAATATGTACGTCTTTTGAAATTAGCCAAAGAAGCTATTAAAAGAATATAACTGCCCATCCCTCTCTTTGTGCATGACACCTACTGCTTTAAAGCATTCAGGAAAACCTGTATCTTTTTTTTTAAGTATTGGCTGTGCTGGGTCTTCGTCGGGGCATGTAGGCTTTTCACTGTGGTGCCTGGGGGGCTTCTTCTCTAGTTACAGCGCACGGGCTTCTCCAGCCGGGGAGCTCAGGCTCGGTAGTTGTGGTGCGGTTGGGCTTAGCTGCCCTTCGACATGTGGAATCTTAGTTCCTTGACCAGGGATCGAACCTGTGTCCCCTTCACTGGAAAGCCAATTCTTAACCACAGGATCACCAGCAAAGTCCCAAGATCTGCCTCTTTAGAAGGGATAACCAACTTCCCACCCCCTCATGCCCCACTCAAATACACTGCCCTGGAAATATTTTGGCCAACTGGTCATTCCTTTGCATTTTACAGTCGTACCTTATTTGAAGACTTAAACTGTTTTTACCAGAAACTTGGGTGAAGGGCAGGACATCAAAGCCCCTGACAGCCTATTCAAGGAAATCAGACACAGGCTTGGGTCCTGTGTTTGGCCAGGGGCCCGGCATATGGTTTTGAAAAAGAGATATTTGCTGTGGCTGGTTCTCAACCTGGAATTCAGTCAAGCTTCATGAGTTGCTCATTGTGAACGTGAGGTGGTCACTGTGGAACAACTGGGCCCGTAGTGGTAACGGGGTGGGGGCGGGTGGGCCTCACCGGTGCGTGCCCTGCCTGTCCTCTGGGCAGAGGCACAGTCTCCAGGCTCGCCCTTTGCCGTTTGCAACGCACACACCTGAGAACGGGACTTGGGTTCATTGAGATCGAAGTCTTGTTTCAGAGTCAGGGCAGGATGCTGGCTGCCCCATTCATGCCCTGGAGTCAGTACAGACCCCACCTCTCAAATGGACATTGTCGCTTGAGGACCCCAATGTCCTCGACTCCCCACCCCTTTGCTTCACCCTTCTGCCTTCAAGGGTCCCAGAGGCCGCGCCAAATCTGGTTGATCCTGCCTTTCTCTCTCAACCTCTCTGTCTTCTTTCTATGCACACGCACACACACACACACACCGACAGACAGACAGACACACATGCACACACACACACAACCCGACAGACAGACAGACAGACACACACGCACACACGCACACACACACACAGAGTTTAAGCCTCCACTTAAGATCACCGGTCCATCAGAAGAAGTTCTTATTTTAAGTGTACGCTTGTTACTTCCTCTGTCTCTTGTACCTGTGGTTGCTTTTTCAGAAATTCTGCCTGTGTTCATCACCAAGTGACTTCAAAGATGCTGGGGAGTTTGGTGACAAGTCCTTTTGTGTGGCTTCCACCAGGGAAGATTTTATCTGAAGAGACTTTTCACCAAGGACTCCCATTCAAAGGGGCAGAAGAGAGCCGGTGTGGTGTAGACACTACCCGAGCTTGGATAGATGAGAGACGGAAAAGTGGTCGTGTGTCCGAGCAGTGAATTCCTTGGTGGGCCATGCTGGCTACTAGGCTCTACCCTTGGGAACAGAGATCCCTTCTCTTCCATGGACCCACCTTAGGAGGTTAAGGGGGAAGGCATCCCTTTTGGTGTCCACACCACTTCAGCAGCCTCTTTCTTGGTGGTGCTAGTCACTCAAGGGTTTCCTTTTGGACTAAGAAAGCTCAGCTCTCTGTTGGTGGGCTGTCATCAGAGCTGAGTCTCTCCAGGTCTTGAATTGGCTTCCTTTCTTCTTCATCCTCTTCATTCTCAGCAGGCAGCCACCATCCAGTGGCAAAGACAACTCCAAGCCTCTCCAGGAACTCTGGCCCTCAGCTTTCATGACCCCAGAGAAGAGTGTTCGCTGCTCTTTCCCCAAAGTCTATCCACCCAAACACAGAGAAGGTTCTGACTGTTCCTCCTTGAGTTATGTGCCCATTTCTGGGTAGTTCACTCTGGCCCGTGGGCTGAAGTATTGCAACAGGCAGGGCTGGGTCACCAAGCACCCCTTTGGCAGAGAGCAGGACGGGCTTCCCAGGTGGCTCGGTAGTAAGAAACCTCCTGCCAGTGTAGGAGACACGGGTTCGATCCCTGGGTTGGGAGATTCCCCTGGAGAAGGGAATGGCTACCCACTCCAGTATTCTTGCCTGGGAAATCCCAGGACAAAGCAGCCTGGTGGGCTACAGTCCATGGGGTCACAAAGAGTCAGACCCTTCTTAATGACTTAACAACAACAACAGTGGATGGGTGCATGGGCGTTGGGCCACCCTACCTGAACCACTTATAATAGATTCTCGCGGAAAAGAAGGTTTCTGTCACAGGAGAGCAATGAAAGAGGTCCGGGAAAGCAACCGCAAGACTCACATTTTGTGAGTGTTAAACACAAGCAAACATTGTGGTTCCTCAAGGATGTGGACGTTTCAGAAAATTCTGTGACACGTGGGATTGCCATTTGAGTTACAAACCTATGGAAAATACTTATTATTTTTATGAAACTACTCTCTCAAATGCTGTAGGTCTTAATCTCATTTTCTTCTTTGTTCTTCCCCTTAGCAAAAATTCCACAGATGTTTGCATTCAGGCTTAAATTTCATTCATTCTGATGTGCTCCGTCATGCCGCCTGGGAATGAGACTCTCCTTCTTATGTGCTTTTCTGTGATTTGGCAAAATCCAAGAATAAGTGTCTTGCTTTTCTCTTTCTTGTTATGGGAGATGAAAGTGGTAGCCTTTGTCCAAAAAATTATTTTTTCTCTTTTATTTTTATAAAGGACATAAAAGAACATCAACTTGGGCCAAGAATCCAGAGTCATCTCTGCTCCCTTTCTCTCCCTCATATTTCCAAATCTAATTGTTTTCTGGTGCCATTTTCCACTATTCCCTCCTGTTCCTGTTCTTCCTGGCTTCAGAGAAGACCAAAGCCTAGATCAAGGGCAAGTAAAATCAGGGCTCTCCACTCATATCCTCATCCTCCCAACACCAAGACCCTTCTTATTCTCTGTACAGTTGACTCAGGACCCCAGTAGGACTGTTCTCAGGTGGAACTGCCACCTATGGAATGCCCAACATCATGGGCATCATAAGAATGCATGCGTAAGCTAGAATATAGTGTATGTATATGTGTGTGGTGGGGGGAATCTCTTCTGTTGGAAAAAGAGAATAAAACTAGGAAATGCCAGGACACTCCATCTTGCAAGGCACTAGTGACTACAAGGAAATGTCACAAACTACCAGCAAAGAGTTTATCCCCAAGGCTCCTGGTTTTCTGCTCAGCTAGCCCTTGGGAACACCTAATTTTGGCAAACTTTTCCCTTCTTTATGATCAGAGATTCTAGACCAATGCTTGCTTAATTACTATCCATTTAGAGTGCTAAATATCCCACAAACGGCCTCACTGAAGCCTTTAAGCATCTAATAGATTACATATTACCTTCATTTTATCAGAATGTAGAATGAGGCTTAAAAGAAGTTGTGTTACTTAAGCCCATACATCTAGTACATTGCAAAACAAGGTTTATTCCCCTAGAGAGACGGGCAGAGACAGAAATACAGAGAGACTGGAAGAAATTGGCTCACGCAGTTGTGGGGTCGGCAAGTTTAAAATTTCACTCTTCGAATTTTATGGCCTTCAAATGATTGTCAATTTCATCACATCGATAAGATACCTTCATAGCAACATCTACTGTTTGACCAAACACCTGAGCAACACAGCCCAGCCAAGTTGACCCATAAAATCACACACTTCTTCCCAACACACTCTTCTCCCTTAGAGAAGATGTGTCCTAGGTAGCACAGCTACAAAATGCATGCGTATTATTTAGCTTTCTTAGAATTTAAAAGGGCTTCCCTGATGGCTCAGAGGGTAGAGCGTCTGCCTACAATACGGGAGACCTGGGTTTGATCCCTGGGTCGGGAAGATACCCTGGAGAAGGCAATGGCAACCCACTCCAGTACTCTTGCCTGGAAAATCTCATAGACTGAAAAGCCTGGTAGGCTACAGTCCATGGGGTTGCAAAGAGTCGGACACGACTGAGCGACTTCACTTTCTTTTCACTTTGAATTTAAAAGATAAAAAATAAACTTTAAGGTGTGTTCAAGGCTGTATATTGTCACCCTGCTTATTTAACTTCTATGCAGAGTACATCATGAGAAATGCTGGACTGGAAGAAACACAAGCTGGAATCAAGATTGTTGGGAGAAAAATCAATAACCTCAGATATGCAGATGACACCACCCTTATGGCAGAAAGTGAAGAGGAACTAAAAAGCCTCTTGATGAAAGTGAAAGAGGAGAGTGAAAAAAGTTGGCCTAAAGCTCAACATTCAGAAAACGAAGATCATGGCATCTGGTCCCATCACTTCATGGGAAATAGATGGGAAAACAGTGGAAACAGTGTCAGACTTTTATTTTTTCCAAAATCACTGCAGATGGTGATTGCAGCCATGAGATTAAAAGATGCTTACTCCTTGGAAGAAAAGTTATGACCAACCTAGATAGTATATTCAAAAGCAGAGACATTACTTCTCCGACTAAGGTCCGTCTAGTCAAGGCTATGGTTTTTCCTGTGGTCCTGTATGGATGTGAGAGTTGGACTGTGAAGAAGACTGAGCGCTGAAGAATTGATGCTTTTGAACTGTGGTGTTGAAGAAAACTCTTGAGAGTCCCTTGGACCGCAAGGAGATCCAACCAGTCCATTCTGAAGGAGATGAGCCCTGGGATTTCTTTGGAAGGAATGATGCTAAAGCTGAAACTCCAGTACTTTGGCCACCTCATGCGAAGAGTTGACTCATTGGAAAAGACTCTGATGCTGGAAGGGATTGGGGGCAGGAGGAGAAGGGGACGACCGAGGATGAGATGGCTGGATGGCATCACGGACTCGATGAACGTGAGTCTGAGTGAACTCCGGGAGTTGGTGATGGACAGGGAGGCCTGGCATGCTGCGATTCATGGGGTCACAAAGAGTCGGACACGACTGAGCAACTGAACAGAACTGAACTGAAGCCTCTGAAATGTTGACTTTTTGTTACTATGGCATAGCTTGTTCTATACTAAACAACTTAGATTCTTTTGGTTACAAGTAACAGAATACTCTTACTGTTTAAAAAAACTTGCAAGTCCACAGGAGGCATCAATGATCATTGCAGGCACCTAGGGTTTCTCTTGCTTCCGGCAGAGCGGTGTAGTAGCTGCTGAGAAACACCCTGCCGGGTTTGCGCGCTTCTCTCCGTGGGTGTGAGGTGGCTGACAGCGGCAATCAGCACTGTGGGCAGAAAAATATTCTCTGCAGATTGACTTAATCATTCTCAAGCCTGAATACATATTATAATCACCCAGGGGTATTTGGAAACATGACCAATGTCCAAGACGTGGCCCAGAGTGATTAAATCAGAATCTTTGGGGGATGGGAACAAGCCTCCGAGCTTCCCGAGTGAGTCTGATGAATGGCCAGTAGGGAGAACCACGGGCGTAAACAGACCAATTAGAACTTCCCTCTGGAATCTCGCTGAGAAGGAAAAGGGGAAACGACAGAGAATCATTATATAGGATACAGAGTATCTCTCTCTACTGTAAATTTGAGGTTCAAATTGCAATGCTCCTGGCACAGAACACTTGGTGATTTAAATATTTGTGCTGGACTGGGAGGGGTGGGATGGGGTGGGAATGGGGGTGAGGTTTAAGAGAGAGGGGATCTATATGTACTTATAGTTGATTCACTTTGTTGCACAGCAGAAGCTAACACAACATTGTAAAGAATGATGGAAAAAAAAAAGAATGATGGGTCTGTCTGACTACACAGGTTTTATCTTCTTGAGAGCAATGACAATACCATTCACCTATATATCCCCAACTCCTAGTAAGTGTCTGGAACATAATTAATGCTTATAAAATATTTTCTTGAATGAATGAATAGCAGTGAGTTAATCCGCCACTCAACTATGTGTATACAAACTCCGTGTTGGCAAAATAACCTGATGAATGTTTTATAATCTTGAAAAAATCATTTTTTTTAACTTCAAAAACCACTTGTTTCCCAATCTAAGAATCTCATGCAGGGATGCTCCACTTTTTACTCAGGGCATCCTGGGAAACCTTGTAACAAAATGCATTAATATAAAGCAATATCCCCAACTCCTAGTAAGTGTCTGGAACATAATTAATGCTTATAAAATATTTTCTTGAATGAATGAATAGCAGTGAGTTAATCCGCCACTCAACTATGTGTATACAAACTCCGTGTTGGCAAAATAACCTGATGAATGTTTTATAATCTTGAAAAAATCATTTTTTTTAACTTCAAAAACCACTTGTTTCCCAATCTAAGAATCTCATGCAGGGATGCTCCACTTTTTACTCAGGGCATCCTGGGAAACCTTGTAACAAAATGCATTAATATAAAGCATACCCCACTTTTCCCATCTGAAAAATGTTGCAATTTAGGAGATTACATTCCCAACTAAATACTGGGCTTTAGATCAGAGCTAATGATTGACCACATGTCTTTAAAGACGTCATACAGTAAGAGCAAATGAATAGAATTATTGGAAACAGCAAAGGTATGTTTTCAATTGTATTGAATGGGTTGAAACTATACTACAGAGAGTCACGTTTTTATAAAAGGTATGGTCATTTTATTTACTTTATTAGAACACAGGGAAGTTGTTTGAAGTTGGTTGACAATGGTCCAGCTCGATACATCTAAAATGTTTTGGCCGGTGCCTTTCATTCCCCGTATAATTTTGTCTGAAGTGGGCAGATGCATTCAAAACTCTTCCACTAATTTTATAGCTGCTTCAAGCTTTGAAAAGGTTTTCAATGTGTAAACTTGCTACTGCTGAAGTTGCTGGTAATGATGATGGTGGTGATGGTAAAGATTTCTTTTCTCACTGAAAATAACTTTCAAAATTAGAGGGGTGGGCTGACGGGAGGGGAGGGGGGCTCCAGAGGGAGGGAATATATGAATAATTATGACTGACTCGAGCTGTCGTATGGCAGAATCCAACACAACGTTGTAAAGCAACTTTCCTTCAATTAAAAAGAAAAAGACACAAAAAACTAAGGGTTAACTAACTCCCTCCCTGCCACTCTCTCTGACCTCCCCTGTTATAAAATCTCTGCTTTTAAGCAGCTAGAGGGGGTGGCAAGCCCCTGACTGCAGTTGTCACTGAAATCCCTTTGGGATAGGGAATTTCAATTGAAATTCCTTTGGGAAAAGTTACAGGTCATTTGCAGAGATTTTCAAAGAGGAACTTCAAAAAACACTCCTTGAGCATTGTCAGGACCCAGGCAGGCTGCTAGCCAGGTCTGATCCCCCATGACAACCTTCCTTTAGGTATGGACAGCAGGCAACTCTTTTTTTCCTCAAGGAAAGACATTTTATTTTATTTGTGACTCCTTTTATTTATTTATTTTACTTTACAATACTGCATTGGTTTTGCCATACATCAACATGAATCCACCACGGGTGTATACGTGTTTCCCATCCTGAACCCCCCTCCCACCTCCCTTCCTGTACCATCCCTCTGGGTCATCCCAGTGCACCAGCCCCAAGCATCCTGTATCATGCATCGAACCTCACTGGCGATTCTTTTCATATATGATATTATACATGTTTCAATGTCATTCTCCCAAATCATCCCACCCTCTCTCTCTCTCAGAGAGTCCAAAATACTGTTCTATACATCTTTGTCTCTTTTACTGTCTCGCATACAGGGTTATCGTTACCATCTTTCTAAATTCCATATATATGCGTTAGTATACTGTACTGGTGATTTTCTTTCTGGCTTACTTCACTCTGTATAATAGGCTCCAGTTTCATTCACCTCATTAGAACTGATTCAAATGAATTCTTTTTGATGGCTGAGTAATACTCCATTGTATATATGTACCACAGCTTTCTTATCCATTCATCTGCTGATGGACATCTAGGTTGCTTCCATGTCCTGGCTATTATAAACAGTGCTGCAATGAACATTGGGGTACATGTGTCTCTTTCAATTCTGGTTTCCTCGGTGTGTATGCCCAGCAGTGGGATTGCTGGGTCATATGGCAGTTCTATTTCCAGTTTTTTAAGGAATCTCCGCACTGTTCTCCATAGTGGCTGTACTAGTTTGCATTCCCATGATATTGAATTTTAAATATAACAGTGTGTGCATGTCAATCACAACTCCCAAGGATACTGAGTAGTTTTGAATGGGTGGACCAGAGCATTCTTAGGGTGTATGGAAAGATTACTGAGGGTAGAATGAGAAAGTGGGATTGTCCATTACCCATCCCCTTTTTATAGCACCATAATCAAAATTTACATGCCTCAGTATTCAGACAGGTCAATGATACACTCCCCTTTCCCATCTCTCTGTCCCTAGACACAGAAAGTACAGGAAGTACTCAGCGTCCATCCATCGATCTAACAGCTAATGAGTTATTGGCTTAGCCTATTCCTTATACTTCTGTTAAAAAATTCAATTGAGTCCATTTTGAAGATCTTGTTGGCTTTATTCAACCATTCATTAATCATATAGCATCCAATCAAGCTAAAAGGAGCTTGATAAAAAGATAAAAAGGAGCTCCAAGAAAATGAAAGATGTTTGTAGGCAGAAATAAGTAGGAACAAGGGTATTTGAGGCAAAACAGTAGGTTGGTCCTTGCAAGGTTTCTTTTCTTGAGTGGATGGGAGGAGGAGTCAGTCCAGCAGTTTATCTGACTGGTAATGCTGATCAGGGCTTCCCTGGTGGCTCCATGGTAAAGAGTCCACCTGTCAAAGCAAGAATCACAGTTTCAATCCCTGGGTGGGGAAGATCCCCTGGAGGAGGAAACAGCAACCCACTCCAGTACTCTTGCCTGGAGCATCCCATGGACAGAGGAGCCTGGCGGGCTACAGCCTATGGGGTCACAAAAGAGTTGGGCACAACTGAATGACTAAACAACAACAACCAGCCTATATAACAACTGAACAAGAATTATTATAACTCACTTTTCAGATGAGGGACTGCCGAGGTTATATGCCCTGTCTGGCATATGAATAAAAAATAGACCTTCTGAGAAAAATTTTTCTTTTTCTACCACCACACCACACCCTTCACACAACACTATATCCTTACTATACTTCAAAGTACCTCTTGAAAAATCAAAGTTAATTCAATTAAGTTCAAGACAGTTTTAGAGTGAGGGACATTTTGTTTGATTATGCCAATAATTTGCAAATGGATATTTAGTTGTGGTTTGTAGGTTAACTCTTCTTTTAATCATATTACTCAATTGATCTTTAAAATTATTGCCAGGGTAAAATATAGTAGTATCCATTTTCTGCAGAAAGAAAAGAAGCTAGCATTTATTAAATATCTGCAATGTGGCAGGTCTTTTTAGCTTATCTATTTCACTTAACCTTCAAAGGGCTGAGAGGAGCTACTCCACGTTCAAAGTCAGGAGGGGTGACCTCATCCAAGGTAAGGAGCAGTGGCTGCACTTCGCTGGAGCAGCCCTGAAGAAATATCCCACGTCCAAGGTAAGAGAAACCCAAGTAAGACGGTAGGTGTTGCGAGAGGGCATCAGAGGGCAGACACACTGAAACTATAATCACAGAAAACTAGCCAATCTGAGCACATGGACCACAGCCTTGTCTAACTCGATGAAACTAAGCCATGCCATGTGGGGCCACCCAAGACGGGCGGGTCATGGTGGAGAGGTCTGACAGAATGTGGTCCACTGGAGAAGGGAATGGCAAACCACTTCAGTATTCTTGCCTTGAGAACCCCATGAACAGTATGAAAAGGCAAAATGACAGGATACTGAAAGAGGAACTCCCCAGGTCGGTAGGTGCCCAATATGCTACTGGAGATCAGTGGAGAAATAACTCCAGAAAGAATGAAGGGAAGGAGCCAAAGCAAAAACAACACCCAGTTGTGGATGTGACTGGTGATAGAAGCAAGGTCAGATGCTGTAAAGAGCAGTATTGTATAGGAACCTGGAATGTTAGGTCCATGAATTGAGGCAAATTGGAAGTGGTCAAGCAGGAAATAGCAAGAGTGAATGTCGACATTCTAGGAATCAGGGAACTAAAATGGACTGGAATGGGTGAATTTAACTCAGATGACCATTATATGTACTACTGCGGGCAGGAATCTTTTAGAAGAAATGGACTAGCCATCATGGTCAACAAAAGAGTCTGAAATGCAGTACTTGGATGCAATCTCAAAAATGACAGAATGAACTCTGTTTATTTCCAAGGCAAACCATTCAGTATCACAGTAATCCAAGTCTATGCCCCAACCAGTAATGCTGAAGAAGCTGAAGTTGAATGGTTCTATGAAGACGTACAAGACCTTTTAGAACTAACACCCCCAAAAGATGTCCTTTTCATTATAAGGGACTGGAATGCAAAAGTAGGAAGTCAAGAAACACCTGGAGTAACAGGCAAATTTGGCCTGGGAATACAGAATGAAGCAGGACAAAGGCTAATAGTTTTGCCAAGAGAACACATAGCAAACACCCTCTTCCAACAACACAAGAGAAGACTCTACACATGGACATCACCAGATGGTCAACACCGAAATCAGATTAATTATATTCTTTGCGGCCAAAGATGGAGAAACACTATACAGTCACCAAAAACAAGACCAGGAGCTGACTGTGGCTCAGATCACGAACTTCTTATTGCCAAATTCAGACTTAAATTGAAGAAAGTGGGAAAAACCACTAGACCATTCAGGTATGACCTAAATCAAATCCCTTATGATTATACAGTGGAAGTGAGAAATAGATTTAAGGGACTAGATCTGATAGAGAGAGTACCTGTTGAACTATGAATGGAGGTTCTTGACATTGTACAGGAGACAGGAATCAAGACCATCCCCATGGAAAAGAAACACAAAAAAGCAAAATGGCTGTCTGAGAAGGCCTTACAAATAGCTGTGAAAAGGAGAGAAGTGAAAAGCAAAGGAGAAAAGGAAAGATATTTCCATTTGACTGCAAAGTTCCAAAGAATAGCAAGGAGAGATAAGAAAGCCTTCTTCAGTGATCAATGCAAAGAAATAGAGGAAAACAATAGAATGGGAAAGACTAGAGATCTCTTCAAGAAAATTAGAGATACCAAGGGAATATTTCATGCAAAGACGGGCTTGACAAAGGACAGAAATAGTAGGGACCTAACAGAACCAGAAGATATTAAGAAGAGATGACAAGAATACACTGAAGAACTGTACAAAAAAGATCTTCATGACCCAGATAATCACGATGGTGTGATCACTCACCTAGAGCCAGACATCCTGGAATGTGAAGTCAAGTGGGCCTTAGAAAGCATCACTA
>SJYT01043633.1:131070-160363 GCA_006410635.1 Cephalophus harveyi
ATCAATAACCTCAGATATGCAGATGACACCACCCTTATGGCAGAAAGTGAAGAGGAACTAAAAAGCCTCTTGATGAAAGTGAAAGAGGAGAGTGAAAAAGTTGGCTTAAAGCTCAACATTCAGAAAACAAAGATCATGGCATCTGGTCCCATCACTTCATGGTGAATAGATGGGGAGACATTGGAAACAGGGGCTGACTTTATTTGGGGGAGGCTCCCAAATCACTGCAGATGGTGACTGCAGCCATGTAACTAAAAGACACTTACTCCTTGGAAGAAAAGTTATGACCAACCTAGATAGCATATTAAAAAGCAGAGACATTACTTTGCCAACAAATGTTCATCTAGTTAAGGCTATGGTTTTTCCAGTGGTCATAAATGGATGTGAGAGTTGGACTGTGAAGAAAGCTGAGCACCAAAGAATTCATGCTTTTGAACTGTGGTGTTGGAGAAGACCTTTGTGAGTCCCTTGGCCTGCAAGGAGATACAGTCAGTCCATCCTAAAGGAGACCAGTCCTGGGTGTTCATTGGAAGGACTGATGCTGAGGCTGAAATTCCAATACTTTGTCCACCTCATGTGAAGTGTTGACTCATTGGAAAAGACTCTGATGCTGGGAGGGATTGGGGGCAGGAGGAGAAGGGGACGACAGAGGATGAGATGGCTGGATGGTATCACCGACTCAATGGACATGAGTTTGGTGAACTCCAGAAGTTGGTGACAGACAGGGAGGACTGGCGTGCTGTGATTCATTGGGTTGCAAAGAGTTGGACATGACTGAATGACTGAACTGAACTGAACTGAAATAATGTAAATTATCAGTATCATTTATTGACCACTCATATATCACCTGATGTATTCATTATAACAATCATATCAGGTTGCTTGCATAATTGAAAATTAAACCATAGGAGCATTAAAAAACATTCCCAAGGTCATAGCATTAGGATTTGAACTTATGTTCAAAGGTCATATTCTTAACAACTTCTTGTGGTTCAGAGTGGCCAAGAGTATTGTTTGTTGTTCAAAATGATGATGTCCATTGTGTGTGGGACTTTGTACTCAGGATGGGGAAGAATGAAAAATCTTTGATCTTGGGTGTCTTATTGTCTAATAGTGACAAAGTGTCCAGGGGACAGGTGCCAGTCGAGTCTGGAGAACAGGACAGGGAGATCTTGACAATGGTTGGCAATGTAAAAAGAAACTCTTTCTCATGGACCTAGTGGAGCCAGGATAAGAAGTTGTGAAAGTGAGATTCCTGTTCACCCACAACCCCCTAATTTATCTCCACTCTTCCAATCAGGGGTAAACTTGCCATTTTGAAGAAAATTTTAAAAAAAGAGTTTCTCCTCCAGCATCTGTATAACTTGTTCCAAAATGAACTCTTGTCAAGGCTTTGAGAAGTTAAGGATGATGACATGTATAACAACCCAAAGGGCTTTTCAGCTACACTTGGAGCTGAGTCAGGAAATCAACCCCAAATACTCATTGGAAGATCTGATGCTGAAACTGAAGATCCAATACTTTGGCCACCCGATGAGAAGAAGAGCCAGCTCATTGGAAAAGACCTTGATGCTGGGAAAGATTGAAGGCAAAAGGAGAAGGAAGTGGGTGCAGAGAATGAGATGGTTGGATGGCATCACCGTTTCAATGGACATGAATCTGAGCAAACTCTGGGAGATAGTGAAGGACAGGGAAGCCTGGCGTGCTGCAGTCCATGGGGTTGCAAAGAGCCCCAACTTAGTGACTGAACAACCAGAACAAGGCTCATTAGATCAAGAGGCAATAGAAACATGTGATGCTCCTGCACCCCTCTCCTGCGTCCTTGCCCACGAGAATAGGCAGCATGGGAGGACGTGGAAGCTTCAGTAGATCTGAGGATCCAAAGAGAACAGGAGCGGGGGGGTGGGGGTGGGGGGTGGACATCAACCTCCAAGTCAATATTGATTGACTTGGTTGTCAAAAGTGAAAGAAGGTGGAGGCCTGGGAGTCAGGGCAGATTCCAGAAGGGATTTTTGGAAGATAGTCTGTGAATTTCAGGAACGGAGTGACCTGATCACTTAGGAACTATCTGAGTGCACAAAGGATGGACTGTGGAGTGTGTCCAATGAGAAGCATTTCTTGCTGGCAAGTCAGGCAAATGAGATACGAACAAAATGCTTGGATTTCAGACATTCATCTGTCAAATTTGCAGATGCTGCAAGAAAAAAATTAGAGTTTCTCCTAGAAGATTACACTTTGCAATCTGATAAGGTCTGAAGGTCTAAAATTCTAGTATGTATGGTTAGATGACAATCCCAAGATTAGTGGTTTGTAGAAAACACAGAATAACTAGTATAGATGCTATTGTTTTTTCAGGCCATGACAAAGTATGGTATTGGGTTTCCCTAGTAGCTCAGCTTAAGAATCCACCTGCAATGCTGGTAGATTGATTCCTGGGTTGGGAAGTTCCCCTGGAGAAGAGATAGGTTACCCATTCCAGTTTTGTTGCGCTTCCCTAGTGGCTCAGATGATAAAGAATCTGCCTGCAGTGTGGGAGATCTGGGTTTAATCCCTGAGCTGGGAAGATCCCCTGGAGGAGGGCATGGCAACCTGCTCCAGTATTCTTGGCTGGGAAATCCCATGGACAGAGGAGCCTGGCGGGCTACAGTCCACAGGGTCTCAAAGAGCCAGACAAGACTGAGCGACGAAGCACAGCACAGCATGGAGTATGGTATTATGCCATAACACAGAAAGTGTCACAGATGAAATACTTTTTGAGCACTGCCATCTTCTATCCATATATCTTAACCTTTTCCTTTACAAGAATCAAAATATAAACCCTCACAACCCATCTTCACCCTGTGCTTCCTTCCTCTGCTAAACCATGATAAGCCTTTCTTTTTCTTTTGTAATGCATGGTTACTCACCGTTGCATTATCTTAGACTCAAGCACACATACACTCCCCAAACCAGAACTGCATTATGTATTCCATTTTGTGTGTGTGTGTACTTCTCTTGTATGACTTAAAAATTTTTTTTAATTAATTTATTTTTATTTGGAGTATGATTGCTCTACAATATTGTGCTGGTCTCTGCTATGCATCAATGAGTTTTCCAATTGTTGGTAAAGGAAGCAAATCTCCCCTTTTCATCACTCCTCAAGGCTTCTCTCTCCAGGAAGGCACGAGTAGGGTTTGGCCAGAGGGACCCTTAAACTGTCCCCCTTTTGGCAGTGGGATGTTTCTGTTGCCCAGACTTTCTTCGCTGGCCACACACGACATAGTCTTGCATCAGGCTGAGAAGATTTTTTTTTCTCCAGTGGTAAATAATACCAGTCTTGTTTATAAATGTGGGTTTTCAAGTTTTATGGGGGAAATAATTTTTAAGTTTTGTTTTTCTCTGGAATTGAGCAAATCTCCACCTCTCTTATGAAAGTTTACATAAACAAGTGGGACTGGAGGATGGTCTTTCTTCTTCAAACACAAGGGGAAATGGACCATTTGCCTCTTCTTCCAAGAATAGCCGTAAGTTTTCTCATGAAAAACCTCAAATAAACTGTTTCCCACTCAAGCACATACCTATGAACGGGAATGAATCGAGAACAACTTCTTACTGGATCAGTTATTTCGAAACTGTAAACAACAGTTTAATCAATCACCCTCAAGCTTACAGTTCACCAGAGGTAGGGGATTTTTAAACTGGTATGTGCTCAGTTGCTAAGTCATGTCCAGCTGTTTGCAATCCCATGGACTGTAACTCGCCAATCTCCTCTGTCCATGGGATTTCCCAGGCAAGAATACTGGAGTGGGTTGCCGTTTCCTCCTCCCTTAAATTGGTACAGACTATCTCATTTACAAAGAAGAAATAGGGACACAGGCATAGAAAACAAAGGAATGAACACCAAGGGAGGAGAGAGGAGTGGGATGAATCGGGAGACTGGGGTTCATGTATATACACTGTTGATACTGTGTGTAAAGTAGATTGCTAGTGAGAACCTACTGTGTAGCTCAGGGAACCCTACTCAGTGCTCTGTGGTGAACTAAATGGGAAGGAAATCCAAAAAAGAGGGGATATATGTACACATACAGCTGCTTCACTTTGCTGTTCAGAAGAAGCTAACACAACATTATAAAACAACTGTACTCCCCAATAAACATTTTTAAAAATAAATAAGCCACAAAAACCAACACAAAAACCCCAAACCATAACCACTTTACCCAAGGGAGAGGGGGATAATTAAGGGCACATAGGCCACAGCAAAACTAAGAAAAAGGTCTTTTCATCTCTTTTGGAAATTATAATTTTTACTGTTTAGCAAAGAAATTGAATTGCAACTATCTTATAGTATGCTTGGTTAGGAGACCAGGATATAGAAGAGGAAAGGGGAAGAGAGAAATGGGAAAGGAGACGCGGTGGATGTTGCAGAATAAAAACAGAAAACCTGATCTTTGATCCAGTTATAAACAAAGAGAGAGAGAAATAGATCCAGATATAGCCAGACAGAAACATAGAAACTCTTTCATGTAGAGACACACACAGGTACACACAAACCATCCAAGAGAAATAGAGAAAATCACCCCCCACACACACAAACACACATGGACACACACACAAGGCGTACAAACAAGAAATGCAGTGAACAGAAGCCCACACATTTTAGAGACTCACACATTGAGTGGGACAGAGAAAAACTAAGGCATGAGGATGCTTGTTGACTGAGCACCTGCCTCCCTTCTGAGGACTCCCTCGGAAATTGATCTGTTCGTTGACCATGACTTTTATCTTTTCCTTCCACGTTTATACTCATGCCATGCCTCAAGAGTCGGTCCTGTGCTTACTCATCTCTCTCCCTGCTTCCTGCCTGAGATGCTGTCCTGAAGGCCACAGGTGAGCAGGAGGTATTTTTTTGTTTCCTGTGTTTAATAGGCAATAGATGTTCTCCTATGCTTTCTTCTTAACTTGACCAGAATTGTGAGAAGAAAACTCTTCAAAGATTGCTTTTTGTCTTCCCTTAGAAACACTGACTTCCTCTTCTGGAAAGGGGCTCAAGACAGTTTCTCCTTCTCTGGCCTTATTCCCAGTAAATGATGATCCAGGACCATCCAAACATGCCACCTGAAGGCTGAGCATGGCCCAATTGTCACTGAGAGCTGAGCCAGCAGCGAATAAAGACTTCAGACGTCCTTTTCCACTGCTATGTCAAAAATGTCAATTTTACTCCCAACCTAAAATCTGCCTCCTTGCCCCATTTCTCTCCCTGGTCTGTCTGTGCTGGTTGAAGTGCTCTGAATCATGTGTTTCTGGATGAGCATCTCTGGGCTGAGTCACCTGTGTGCGTCTTGTCCCTGAGGGGCAGGTCCATGGCCCCTTCTATCACACGGAAGAGCCACATATAAGGGTCCAGGTGTTGCTGTGTCTCCAAGCATGGGCTTTGCTTGCTCACTCAAAGGCATGGCTGTTTGGCATTGCTCCGACATCCTGCATCTGTGAAGGGAGAACAAGGAAGAGAGGGTGGTCGTTCCCTGGGAACTGATAAAAGAAATGTTCACATACCGACATGTAGGAGAGTCATTCTGGCTCATCCATGAGTTAACTTGAACCTGATGCTAACTAAGAGAGCCTGTTTATGGCCTATCATACCTACAGGGTATGCCTGCTTTAAGTATTAGAGAAAAGAACACATTGACCTAAAGTAAACAATGTCCACAATGAAAACAAAGGTTAAATACCTCCCTTCCTAGGATGCTGGTCCTCCTTTGATAAGACACCCTTCCCAGGTGTCAAGGCCATACTGACTCACTGTGTATGTGTTGGCCTGTTTTTTTGGTAAACTTAAAAAAATGTAATCCTGACTTGTTTAATGTCCTTTGTTAAGATATAAAAAAGATATAAAACTGTGTTGGAAACCCTGCTTCTCTGGAGCATTTTCTCAGAGTCATCAGGGAAGCAGGCTTCCAGGCTAGTCCTCAGTTCGGCTCAAACAAAACTGCTTTATATTCTTATTATCGGTGGCTTGTTGATGATTTTCAACAACAGAAGAGTGCCCCAGGGGCAGATGCCAGGCCCTTCTCCCACTTGCTCAGGTTGGCAGAGTGAGGACGCACTGGCTCTGGGTGGACCTTGCTTTGAGAAATGGAGTATTTTCTGCCGTGATAGTAGACAAGGATGTCACGGCATCAGCCACTCCAGCCCCGCAAATGTTAATTCCTGAGCCCTAAGGGCACTCAGAAAGGAGAAGGATACCTGGGGGACCTGGTAGCCATCGGACTGCAGGTGCTCCCTACCGTGGGCACCGAGGAACTTTCAGTTCAGTTCAGTTCAGTTCAGTTGCTCAGTCATGTCCGACTCTTTGCGACCCCATGGACTGCAGCATGCCAGGCCTCCCTGTCCATCACCAACTCCTGGAGTTTACTCAAACTCATGTCCGTCTAGTCGGTGATGCCATCCAACCATCTCATCCTCTGTCGTTCCCTTCTCCTCCCACCTTCAATCTTTCCCAGCATCAGATGTGAAAATACAGGACTCTGGCTCCAGATAGCTGAGATGAGTGATTCAGGAAGCTTAGGCTCTTGCATCTTCCCATACACAGAAAAGCACTTAATTCCTTAACTTGAAGTGTCTGGTTTTCAAAAAATACACAAAAATACTTTTGATGGTCAGACTACCTGTCTTTTGTTGCAAACATCTATACAACCTGGCTCCTCCCCTCGCCTCCTTGGAGTGTTTCTCTCAGGGATGCTTGAGATGCTGCCTCCTGGGCTTAAGTCCTAAAAATTTCTGCCGAATAGAACATAACTCTCAACTTTCAGGTTGTGACTATTTTTAAGCTAGCACCCTTTGAATTGTATCCCCACTGGGTAAAACAAATGCCCAGACGGGAGCTGAAAGGCCCCTCCCAGAAGCAAGATGTGGAGGGGTGGGCTCCGGGTTCAATAGCAGGAGAGTCATACTCATGGCCGACACCTGCCTTGTGAACTTATAACAGCTGACTCCACCAGCAGAGAGAGGTGGGGCGGGGAGGATTCAGAGGAAGTGAGAGAAGAGAGGTCAAGGGAAAGAGGTATATATAAACCGGCCATAGAGAGTGGTGAGGGAGTGGGCATCTTGCCTGGGGAGGCTTCACGGGGACGGGATGCAAGTCCAGGGTTGCTGGCTCAAAATCATAATTGCTTTCAGGACTTTCCAGTTGTTTTATGGTCCCTCTGAAATATCACCTTCCATTTGATCCGAGCCCAGCTGATACATCAGAACGTGTCTGTGATGGACAGAGGCATAAATACATACCCGCTGTCCAAATTCCCTGAATTTTTGCTGGATTAAGAGGCATATTCGGTGGGTGGTGCAGTCACGTGTCATGTGTGCAAGTGGCCATTTTTCTGCCAGGTGTGTGCAAAGATACACACAAGGAAGTGCGTGGAAATACCATTTTTTGGCACATGAACCTCAAGTGTATGGATCTCTATACATGAGGACATGGGCCCAGAGAGGTGACGTGAACTTGAACACGAGTCCCTCTGTTCCTCTCTCACAGAAAAGCTGTCTGCAGCAACCCTGAGCCAGCCTGTGGATCGAGGTGTGCACAAACACACACACAGACCAACACCCAGACATTCTCCTTTTTGTTCTTACAAATAGTCTTTTAGTAAAAAGTATTTTAGAGCACAGCATGATAATAATCAAAAGGAAGGCCCATCCCACCAAGGTCACTTTTATAACCTAGGCCGGTGCGTATATCAACTGATCGGCATACTTAGACAGGAATGATACTAACAACAGTAGAAAGAGTACAAATCCTCCTTATTCAAGGCCGGCTACCTTACGCAGCCATCTCCTTCAGTCCTATGCTAACAGTCTTGTGAAAAGGCATTTTTATCCCATGTTGTAAGTGAGGAAAGTGAAGCTTAGGGTGGTTAAGCAAAAGCTTTAGGGTTACCCAGCTGGGCAGTGTGGACTCCTGATTCAAACATGGTTTTCCTGACCCCAAAGCCCAGCTCTCCACCCCAGTTCCTGACTCATTGCTTTTCCCTGTGTTTCATCAGAACACAGTCTGTCTACGTTCCTGTGTGTACCCCCCTCCCAGGTCCCTAAATAGCAGAGCCTGGATGCCCTCTTAGGGGCTGCAGCCTTCTGCTCGTCCTCCTTCCAGGCTCGTCTGTAATACTGTTGCCTTCGTGCCTGCCTGGAGGTGCTGGGGCCGGCTACTCGTTGCTCTTCACTGGGGGCTGCTTACGGTAGCATTCTTCTCCTCCTAAATCTGGCCTCTTTAGGGAAAATTGTATACTTTTTTCTTTCCCCTGTGATTGCTTTGTTTGGTTGCTTGGTTTACTGATCTTCCCTCTTCTGATTTTAAGACGTTTGGACCACACTGAGACTCCCTAGGGATGCAGCATTCTGCCATCAGTCACTCTCACCTCCGGTAGGTTCTCAAGTGGCTATATTTGTTACGTCCTTCTTTAACTGCACTGGTTTATATTTTTAGCTTACTTCTTTTTCCTCTCCTTTCTACCTTTTAAACAAATTTTATTAGGCCTCTAAAATTTTTATATAACCACTATTCCCAAAGCTTCGGCCAAGCTTCTTTTTTAAAGTCAGACAAACACTTCAAGTAGTTTTTAAAGTTTACAAAAATAGGGGTTTTGTTACTGTTCAATTAAACATTTCAACATAAAATATCTCAGACTTTAGTAAGGTTTAGAAAATAGCATAAACATCTGGATACTTGGCACCTAGCTTCATAAAATCTTAACATTTATCCTTTTCAGATTTTTTTTTAAGAGAGAAAAGCAACTTCTAATTCTGAAAACTGGTTGTTAAAAGGAAATAATTAAGTGGGATTTCTGTGTTAACTGTATTTCAGGACAACTAAACAGCCCCTGAAAATGAAAGGTGTTGTGTTTTGGTTTGGTATACAAAGTAACTCAGTCTAATAAAGTTAAAGAAGTGATGGAACTGGAAAATTGTCATTTTGTAAAGCCTAATGAAATCAACAATCTGGGCAATGGTCATCAAAGGAGGAAACTAACACATGAAAGGCTGAAGAGGAACTCTGCCGTGGAGGGATTACTTTCCACCATCTTTGTCGCAATTATCAACTTCACCATCACTGAATTATGACTCATTTCCTGTGATATGAAATTAGTGCAATGAAATTATTCAACATAACTTAAAAAGTTTTCTTGCCAAAAAAATTCAGTTTAACTTGAATGTAACCAAAACTTTAGGGAGAAAACTTCCATGTATGGATGATATAGGGGAGAAAGACTTAATTTAAATGGCACCAGAAGAAAGTAAACATTAATCTAGACTGTGAGACAGTCTAAAAGGCTGGTTCCAACATTTTAACAAGAAGTATGAAAAAGGTGGGTTTTGGAGGGGGAGGGAAAAGAGACTGCTCTTGATTTAAAGTAATTTTTCCCTGGTGACTCAGATGGTAAAGAATCTGCCTGCAATGCAGGAAATCTGGGTTCAGTCCCTGGGTCAGGAAGATCCCCTGGAGAAGGAAATGGCAACCCACTCCAATATTCTTGTCTGGAGAATTCCATGGACAGAGGAGCCTGTGGGCTACAGTCCAGGCGGTTGCAAAGAGTTCAGCACAACTGAGCAGCTAACACACAACACACAAAACAAACGCAGTGTGTGATCCTTGTTGGGGTCCTGATTTGTACAAGACTACTGTAAAAAGCAGTAACAAACCTAGACAGTGTGTTGAAAAGCAAAGACATTACTCTACCAACAAAGGTCTGTATAGTCAAAGCTGCGGTCTTCCCAGTGGTCATGTACAATTGTGAGAGATGAACTGTAAAGAAGGCAGAACACCAAAGAATGGATGCCTTGGAACTGTGGTGCTGGAGAAGACTCCTGAAAGTCTCTTGGACAGCAAGGAGATGGAACTAGTCAATTTTAAGGGAAATCAACCCTGAATATTCACTGGAAGGACTGACGCTGAAGCTGAAGCTCCAGTATTTTGGTCATCTGATACGAACAGATGACTCAATGGAAAAGTCCCTGATGCTGGGAAAGATCGAGGGCAAAAGGAGAAGAGGGCGTCAGAGGATGAGATGGCTAGACGGCATCACCGATGCAGTGAACATGAGCTTGGGCAAACCTCGGGAGATGGTGACAGACAGGGAGGCCTGGCGGGCTGCAGTGCATGGGGGTCGCAGAGTTGGACATGATGGACAACTGAACAACAACAAAGTGTAGGAAGGGGGCTTTCCCGATGGCTCAGCAGGTAAAGATCCTCCTGCTCTGCAGAAGACACAGGAGACGTGGGTTAGATCCCTGCGAAGGGAAGACTCCCCGGAGGAGGAAATGGCAACCCACTCTAGTATTCTTAACCGAAAAATCCCACTGACAGAGGAGCCTGGCCGGCTACAGTTCACAAGGAGTTGGACACAACTTAGTGAATAAGCAAGCAAATCATGGAAATCTAATATAAATGACACAGTTTAAATGCTAACAGTTTTGATCATTTCGTTATATTTGATAATAGCATTAGGGTTATAAAAGGAAGCATTCAGTTATAGAGATGATTATTGAATTAAGGCATTTGCTTTAAAACAGTAGCAGCAACACATCACAGAATCATTTGAGGTCCCTGAGTGAACTCTCCTATGATCTCATGTTTTTTTTTCCCCTCATTATCTGAATTCAATCTTTACTATTTCCACTCATACTCATTTGTATTACTTTATGAAGATGTATCCATCAGTGATCCACAGTATTTGTTTTCATTTCTTTGAAACTTTCCCAAATGGTATTCTTCCTCATGTATCATTCCATAATTTATTTTTATATGACATTACTATTATGAGATACTTATTCCAAATATGTAGATGTGGCCATTCATTTCCTTGCCTTATTATTTTCCATTATAAAAATATTCCACAATTTATTTATGGATTCAACTGTTGACTGATACTGGGCTGTTTTCAATTTGCCACAATCACTAGCAAGGCAGCAGCCAGCATTCTTGTATATGCTCCATTGTTCACATTAGCTAGAATCTTCCTGGAAATAGATTTGATGAGCTGAAAGGCATCTGTGTTTTCACCTTTACCAGAAACCAATAGGTTATTCCCGAAAGATGTTGTAATAATTTATATACCCAACACAGCTTGTAAAAACCTGTGAAACTTTACATGTTTGCCAGAACTTGGGATGATCAGGTGTTGATAGGAAAACTTTGAACTTTGAATCACAATTGTTTGGAGATTTTCTCACATAGAGTGTGTGTGTGTGTGTGTGTGTGTGTGTGTGCGTGCTCTGTTAGTTGTGTCAACTCTTTGTGACCCCGTGGACTGTAGACCCCCAGGCTCCTCTACCCATGGGCTTCTCAAGGAAAGAATACTGGAGTGGCTTGCCATGTCCTTGTCCAATCTCACATAGAGATTTAGGCTTTCAAATACAATTCTCCAAAGGGAAGCATGTTGAAGACTGGAAGAAAGATGCAAATTTATAAAACAAAATAAACCAACCAAGCTGAACATATCCTAACTCCCGTGCATCGTGGCATCGTTGGACCATAGAGTCATTTTAATCCCAGCACCTTTTCAGTTCCTTAGCCTACACTGAAATCAGGCTGCAGTCAGGACCTAAAGAGCCCTTAGAGGCAGAGCACCGGTGATCCAGGAGGGAAACGCAGGGGTCATGGAGGGGTGGGTAGACCTACATGTCAAGAAGAAGGGCATAGCTTCCCAGATTATAAACCCTCTGCTGGTCTCTCTCCACAGCCGTGGAGCCTGGATGAGAGAAAGCCTGGGGTAGGTGCAGGTGTGACTGCTGCCTTCCCGGGCATGATTAACTATCAACATAAGCTGCTTCGTGCTTGACAAGGCGGGCCTAGACTCATCTTATGGAGCAACAAAGGAAGCAATGAAAAGCAAACAGCTTAGAGCCCTTATTTTGAAAAAACAAACCATGAAACAGTGTTGATGTACAAAAAATACAAAGAATAATACAAGTATCCACAATTGAAACGAATAAATGAAATGTTATCAACATCATTGAAAACACCCACGATGCCTTTATCTTGAATATGGTGTTGATAATTCCCATGCATGTCATTTTATCCCTCCTTACAGGCATATGCTTCTCAGACACATAAAACAGATGCTTACGCATTAAATAAACCACCGTTTTCTCTGCGAATTATGCTTCAACTTGCTTTTCTCTGAACATTGTTTGTGAAAATCATCCACACCTCTAACTCTAGCTCATTCATTTTTTTGCTGTATAGAATTTTACTGCATGGCTATATCACAATTTAGGTGGTGCAGTGGTAAAAAATCCACCTGCCAATGCAGGAGACACAAGATATGTGGCTTCAGTCTCTGGCTTGGGAAGGGCCCCTGGAGTAGGAAATGGCACCCTACTCCAGTACTCTTGTCTGGAAAATTCCATGGACAGAAGAGCCTGACAGGTTATAGTCCATGGGGTCCCAAAGAGCTGGACACGGCTGAGCAACTGTGCACAGATATCACAATTTATAGTTTACTTACACATTCACTAGTTAAAGGGCATTACGATTGTTCTTTTTTTTTGCTGTGATGATGCTGTACATGTCTTCTCATGCACGAGTACCCGTGTCTACCCTGGGATGGAAACCTAGGAGTGGGCTTTCTGTGTGTTAGTTTTTAAGACTCTTCAGCTTTCCCAAGCTGCTCTTTAAATTGGTTTTCCCAATGTGTGCCCAGCAAAGTTTATGACTTCCAGTGTTCTATATCTTAGCCAACACTTGGTGCTGTCCAATTTAAATTTTTCTCCCCAGTTTACTGAGCATGAGGTGGTCTTAAGTATGTATTTCCAGTTTACATGTCCCAATTATTAGCAGAAATTCATGCTACTGGTTACTTGGGAGTACTTGTTAAGTATCTTGCCCACTATGTTTCCGTTGGATTTTCTTTTTGGAGTACATGAGTGTGAGTATGTGTGTAATTTGCAGGAATTCCTTACAACTGTGGGAAAACAAGCTCTATTCAGCCCGGAAATTGTCTGGATCTCTGTTAAGGCTGAAGAAGCTATAAATAATCTCACTTTTGTTTCTCTCCCAGCCCACCATGAAGGAAAAAAAAAAAAAGAAAGGCAGAAGGCATTTCAAAGCAGACCGTGAGCAGTAATAAATAGTGAGGGCGGGACGTCCCTCGTGGCCCCGGGGTGAAGAAACTGCCTGCAACGCAGGAGACACAGGTTCGATCCTGGATCAGGAAGATCCCCTGGAGGAGGGAATGGCAGCCCGCTCCAGTGTTCTTGCCTGGAGAATCTCATGGATAGGGGAGCCTGGCGGGCTATAGCCCACAGGGGTCGCAAACACTCAGACATGACTGAGCAACTAACGTCACGTATATACTCTGTGCCAGGAATTTAGCTAGTGCTTTGGGGATAAAGATGGATATAAGACATACTTGCTATTCTTGAGATGTTTCTAATCTAATATATTCTGTACCTGTAGTTCCTAAGGCCTCTTAAAAAGCCTAAGGATCAATATCACCCAGGTTTTAGAACCTAGATCTGCATTTTCTCTCCAGATAAGATGACTGCCATCCCAAAGAGGAATAAGGGACACTTTCTGAATCATTTCTAATTTGAGAATCATGGGATTTAGTTGGCAAAGACAAGCTCTAAGAAGGGATAAAGCATCTAGACAGGACCAGATGTCCAAATATAAAGGAGTCACCTAGGGTCAGAGAATGTGTCTCAGGAGGGAGGAAGGGGAGTAAAGGGGTGGAAAATCATCTTCTCTTTACTGGGAAGTGAGCGTACAGGGCAGAAAAGGTGAAATGGAATGTGAGCCCCAGGGATCAAAGTTCTGCCAGTGTCATCTTCCCTGCAGCAAGAGGTCACCAAGGCTGGGGTAGTCCAGACACGTACCTGAGAAGGAAAATGAATCAACGTGAGAAGTGCCAGGATGCTGTCCTCTGTGATGGATGCAGGCTTTGCACGCATCATGAACAAGCATGCCATAAAGGGCACAGAGACCAGGTGTCTGCAACTGAAGCAGATCTCTCTCTAAAAGCTATTGTACAGCCAAGGTGCATCTCAGGAGTAAGAACGGAGGACAAAAGGGGCCAAAGCAGCCTCTGGTCTTAGCCAGGCATCCCACGCCTTTCTTCAGGACAGTTCAAGTGCTTCCTGCTTGGGGATGCAGAGAAGTCAGGGGTTGGCATCGGGCTTCCATGAGTACTGAGCTCTGGAAATTTAGCTGCAGCTGGGAGAAGGTGTCCAAGGCACAGACTAAGCAGGCACTGGGGTTGAGTGTGGTGGGAATCCAAGACTTAAATTCTCTCCCCAGAGGGAAGCGAGTGATGCAGGGCCACCACGAGGGTAGAGTAAGCGGCGCTGGCTGAACATACGGACTCAGTCGACTCTAGTTAATGTGATGAGATTCCAAGAACCCAAGGAAGTCTTCCTGCCTGAAATAATATCTCCCTTCCTTCAACTAGAACCTGGCATTCCTTTAAAGTGAGGCATAGACTTTAATCCATAATTCAAGCCAAGCCTTATAATTAAAGTATCCCTGGGAGAGTTAAATTCACATAGGGGTAAACTAGATTTTTTTTTTTTTTTTGGCCATGCCATGCAGCTTGCAGGATCTGAGTTTCCAGATCAGGGATGGAACAGTGAAAACGCTGGCAGTGAAAGCAGGGAGTCCTCACCACTGAACCACTGGGGGATTTCCTTTTTTTTTTTTTTTTAAAGAGTAAAGTTGGAGGAAGGCACAATTACAGGAGTCTGGTGAAAGGGGAGAAGTTCACATAAAAATGGAGACGGGGCTCTGGAAGGCAGTTTCTGCTGTTCCTGGTGGGCAGCCTGATATTGTGGCCCACGAGGGCTGCCAAATTTGGCAAAATCAGGACAGAGGTGCCAAGAAGCTCAGTTAGGTTGATCTGAAATTCACATTTAAGAGAGGGTCATGTGTTTCATCTGCAACCCTGGCCAGTGGGGTGAGGGTGGTGGTTCTCTCTTACGGCCCCCCTCACACGTCGCCACTGTACATGCCTCATAGATTCTTGGAGCCTTCCTTTGCCTGGATGCAGCAGGGGAGGGGGTGGTGTGGAGAAACCAGAACCATCACATGCAGCTAGGAAGGTATGTTGTTGAGGCATAGAAACGTAAATCCCCCGAGGACCCAGACTACATCCCTTCTTTCTGCATCCTTGGTGACAGCAGAATGAATAGGGATGGGTGGGGGGAGAGAAGACCACAGGCAACGCCCAGCTGCAGGTGAACTGGAAGATTCCGCTCTGAGTCGAGTCCTTCCACCTGCTGTCTTCAAAAGCATCACACAGATGAATACCTTTGGTCTTGTCCGAAGAGTAGCCCAGACCCACAGCAGAGCTTCTCAGGATCTGAGCTGCTCAGATCCAGACATCCTGCTCAACTTACTTCAAAGACTAGTAGAAAAATCCATCCAAGGTCAAATCACTTGCTTTTCCAGAACAGCCTCTGATGCTAACAGGGACCAGAGTCCAGCTTCTGCCTTCCCAGGCCTGGCGGGAAGGCTTCCCCTGGCTTCCCTGCCCTGTCCCCAGAGCCAGCCAGGTTCCTGGAAAGCGGGTGGACTGCTCATCCCTCAACTTCTCATTTCACCTGTCACATGGGGGGATGAACGGGGCTGACAGGGGTCCCCCAAGGAGCTCCTGCACGTGGGGCCGGGCCCAGCCCTTGCACAAACAGGTTGCAACCCAGGCTTTGGATTTCAAGATGGGGAGATTACCGAGGGTCCGGGAGCAGGCAGCCCCCAGACTCCCCCTTCCCCTCTCTGGCTGCTCGTCCTCAGAATCAAGTGGCTGCATCTCCTGGGACGCTTGGGGCTGCTCTTGACCTACTCCTGGAACCAGTGGGCCGTGAGAGAGGGGCCACCGCAGGCAGAACTGCTCCTGAATTGGCATTGCACTGGGGCTCAGTCCACAGAGCCGTCAGAGAGCGCCCCCCTCTGCTAATTCCAGAGATGACACGCGGAAGAATGCCACCTCCTTTTACTGTTCTGTTTCTCCTATGCCCTCTTCTTTTCATCCCATGTAAATAACAGTGCATCACAGAATTTCAGGACTGGACTCTGCTGCAGAAGCCTTCAGACAACTGACTGCCCTCGTGTTACACAGGAGAAAACAGTCACGGCCAGGGTCGCCGTGGCTCGTCCAAGGTCATATGCTGGAAAGTTTCTGGATGAGGTTGGTAACTGGGCACTTCTCACCTTTTTTCTCCTTTTCTCAATTCCAGGGGTTCCCAACTTCCATCATTTTTGTTGTGGCTGCAAACACCTGTGCTATCACTTAATGCTTTCTCTCCAGCCAGGTTTATTTTGTTCTGAAGGGTAATGAGTTTAAAAGGAAGCTTTATCACTGATGCCAATGGAAAAGCAGCATCATTTGCTTTAAATATTGGAGACCAAAGGGCAAAGGCTGGGAAACTACCCAGACACTGTGGTCTGTGAGACTCTCACTCCAAGACCTAGTTATTTGGGGTTAAATTGGGAGCTAAGGGTTTGAGAGGAGTTCAGGTGAGCCTAGCACCTGGCTGAGACATTCTCCTTGAAGGGAAGATGGAAGCTGGATGGGAGCAACCTTCCTGAGGACCACCCATGCCTCTCCACACACCAGCGGTGTGTTCCTCTAACCCCTGCCCTGGGCGCGCCCCACTGGAAGCCACTGTGCTGGCTGGAACCAATTTCAGAAGCAGGAGGGCTCTTGCCAGATGTCTTCCCTCCTCCTCGGGCTGGGGCTCCGCAGGTGCAGAAATTGTTGTTGTTTAGTCACTAAGTTGTGTCTGACTCTCTCCAACCCCATGGACTATAGCCCACCAGGCTCCTCTGTCCATGGGATTCTCCAGGCAAGAATACTGCAGTGGGTTGCTATTTCCTTCTCCAGGGGATCTTCCCGACCCAGAGATTGAACCCGCATCTCCTGCATTAGTAGGCAGATTCTGTACTGGTGAGTCACCAGAGAAGCCCAAGATGCAGAAGACAGATACAGTATTCTTTGCACTTTTCAGAAAGTATGGACGGTGATCCCTGTAGAGGAAGAGGCTTTTTTATTACTATTAACTTCATTGGAGTATAGTTACTTTACAACGTTTTGTTCGTGTCTGCTGTACAAACTGAATTGTTATATGTATACATGTATCTCCTCTTTCCTGGATTTCCTTCCTATTTAGGTCACCACAGAGCCTTGAGTAGAGTTCCTTGTGCTACACAGTAGGTTGTGGCTTATCTATTTTATCTATAGTGATGTGTATGTGTTAATCCCAAACTCCTAGTTTATCTCCCCACCAATCCATCCCCTTCGGTAACCCCAAGTTGGTTCTCTGTGTCTGGCAAATGATTATTAATCCTCTTCTGCCACTGAGCCCGGTGTGGGGGTCACAGAAATAAATAATACAAAGACACCTTGTCAGCACTTAAGGCAGCTTTGTGTAGTGGAGACAAATGTCATTCATAGAAAAAGCTAATGGGACATACATGCTGCATATCCACTGAGGGCTCGTCTGCTGAATGTTCTGGAAGCCTGGCGGAGAGACTGAGGCTTAGGGCTCAAGGGGGACCAGGGGAAGCTGAGTGGAGGAGGTGGGATTTTTTTCCTTCCTTCTCCCTATTGTCTTCCGGTCCTCTCCCTCCCCCTTTCTGGTCCTCTTCCAAGACGGGCACAAAGTCTGCACTGGCGGAGGCTGGGGGTTGGCTCTCACCCCTGCGCGTGGGCTTCACAGGCATCCCGGAAGCCTGCGGAGGTGGGAGGCTGACCAGCTGGACAGCGCCCCCGTGGCTGCCCCTGAGATCCTCGAAGACAGATTTACCAGTTGCCAAATTCTCCTTCTAGCCCACTCTCCTCCACAGGGTCCTGCCCCGCAGTTCTGAGGACTGGTGGCGGGAGGAGAGGACTCAGAAGGGACTGTAGGGTGCCTGGGGCACATCGCCACCTCCCAGTCTCTGAGCCCAGATTCTACATCTGCCTCCGCAGAGCTGCCGACTCTGGGGTGGTTTTTACTCCCGGGAGAGTGCTCTGCTGGTCTCCTGCCTACAGCCCCTGCAGGGCAGGTTGAGAATCAGCCATGGGTACCAGCTCCACCACTGAACCCCGACTTCCTCCTCAGCACCCTGGAAGATCTCCATCCCAGAGATGGAAGGAAAATGAGAGCAGGAGGCAAGAGGAGGGAGGGAGAGATATAGAGACAGGGATGGACAGAATGAGAAGGGTAGAAAATAGTGGTAAAGTGATGGTGTGATTGTGGAGATGGGAAAGTGGAAAGTCAGAGGAAGGGCAGGCAGGTTTGTATGCTGAATGTCAAGGGAGTCTCAAGACGGTCACTTTCGCCTCCGAGTCTTTCAGTGGGCCTGCAGCTGCCCTATTCAAGCTTGATGCCATCCATCCTGATCAATAAACATTAACCAAGGAAACGTCTCTGTGCCCAGCACTGTGTCTGGGAAACACAGGAGATAGAGGAGTGCGTCTGGACTGAGACAGGCATTGTTGCTTTTGTTCAGTCTCTCAGTCGTGTCCAGCTCTTTGCAACCCCATGGACTGCAGCACTTCAGACATCCCTGTCCTTTGCTATCTCCCAGAGTTCGCTCAGATTCATGTCCATTGAGTCGGTGATGCTATCTAACCATCTCATCCTCTGCCGCCCTCTTCTCCTTTTGCCTTCAATCTTTCCCAGCATCATAGGGTCTTTTCCTATGAATCAGCTTTGCACATCAGGTGGCCAAAGTATTGGAACTTTAGCTTCGGCATCAGTACTTCCAATGAATATTCAGGATTGATTTCCTTTAGGTTTGACTTGTTTGATCTCCCTGCTGTCCAAGGGACTCTCAAGAGTTTTCCCCAGCACCGCAGTTTGAAAGCATCAGTTCCTTGGTGCTCAGCCTTCTTTATGGTCCAGCTCTCACATCCATACATGACTACTGGAAAAACCAAAGCTTTAATTATATGGGCCTTTGTTGGCAAACTCATTTCTTTGCTTTTTAATATGCTGTCTAGATTTGTCATAGCTTGCATAAACTCACACAATTTAAGGAAAAGAATGTAAAAATCAGACATACAGAACAAAGCAGAAGTATTTGTTTAGAATGAGGAAATAAATCACAACAAATTAAGTGTATTAAAAAAACCTGGCATCTATAAACCTTAACCAAGGAATAAAAATTAACCAATTTTTATTGGTTATTTTTATTGGTTAATTTCTGGATTAACCAGAAATTAACAGTATTTATATGAGCATTTTCCCCTACGTTCTCTTCTGCCATGTTTTTATATGGCTACAACTTTGTGAAATCATTTTCTGTGGAGAGAAAGGAAAGAGAATTCAGTCTTCCTCCAGTACAGTTGATTAAAAATTAAAAAAAAAAAACTTTAATGTGCATTCAATCTCAGACTTCACTTAGCTTCGCCTCTCACATTACTGAAACCCCAATGTCAAGCCCTCAGTTTCCACTCTGTCTCTGTTCTGCCCACTTTAAAGCCACAGAGGTAGGTGAGACAGAAGGACACCCTCAGGATCTGACAGGGGCATCGCTCTTACATGAACAAGACTTTTTTCCTTGCCCACCTTGAGTGGCTCTGTAGATAGGAGGAAGGGTGGGCTCACCCTTGTGCTGCTGAGTGAGCCCCAGTGCAAGGAGGTGTAACTGGAGTCTGAGGTCCCAAGTGAAGGTAGGGTGGGTGCTAATGAACCTCTGATTTTTCTACCGTCTTCAGCCTTTCAGCACGTTTGTTAATTACAAAATAGTCCCGGAGCCCCTGTCCTGTGTCAGGCACCGTGCTTGGCTCTGGGGAACAGCAGACAACACCGGAAAGACCCTCCCTCCTGGGGGTCCCCATTTTGCTCTCTATGGGTCAGATGATGGGTGCACGATGGTTTTGTCCCCCGAGCACCCCAATAGCAAGGTCCTCACAGTCACTACCACCCTGGCCAGTGGACATGGTGGGGGGGGCCTTCCTTCTATCCTCATTAAGCTCCTCACCTTCCCCCACCCACACCCCATAGCTCCATTCCCCCAAAGAGCAAATGAAAAAAATTCCAGGATATTTAGCCAAGTTTTCTGTCCCAGAATGGGCAGTCACCCACTGCTACAATCATTCTATTTTGGGGATCTCACATAGGTGGATCTTTTCTATTTAATATTGGGGAAATGGCACACATTTGTATGGACCAAAGCCTAGAAACAGGAAAGTGATAGACTGAACAGTAAGTTGAATGAATCCTAGCCTGTGTGACAGAGGATGGAAAATTTGGGTTCCACAAGTCCTCACGTCATCGTGTTAGACTTAAATAGGTGCCGCAATGTAGGCTTCAGCAGAAGTTTGCTTAACTCATCATCTGTGGGTGCTAGCCGCTGGGTTGTGTCAGCCCCTCTGCAGCCCCGTGGATTTTCACCATTAGCACCACCTGAGAGTGAAAGTAAAAGCGTTAGTCGCTCACAGCCGAGCGACTGAGCACCCATATTTATTGATTCATGAGTGTTTTCCCACTTCTAGGGGAAGCCTCCCCGACATTAGCATTTTGCATAACTATGTGCTGTGCTAAGTCGCTTCAGTTGAGTCTGACTCTTTGCAACCCTATGGACCGCAGCCCACCAAGCTCCTTTGTCCATGGGATTTCCCAGGCAAGGATACTGGGGGTGGATTGCCATTCCCTTTTCCAGGGGATCTTCCAGACCCAGAGATCGAACCTTCATCTCCTGCATTGCAGGCAGACTCTTTACCATCTGAGCCACCAGGAAAGCCCTTATACAGGTATAGTACAATATCAAAACTAGGTGACTGACATTGGTACAATCCACGGAACTTATTTGAATTTTATCAGCCAAAGATATACTCATTTGGGTATATGTGGATCACTGTTTGCCATTTTATCATCTTAAGCTCAGATAACTGTTATCACAGTCTAGGTATGAAACTGTACCGTCACCACAACGCTCTCTTGACCTCTCCCTTTGCACCCACGCCCCATCCCTAACCCTTTGAAACCGTTCATCTGTTGTTCATCTGTATAATTTTATTTCAGGAGTGTTGTAGAAATGGAATCGTGCAATGTTTACATGCCCAAGACTGCCTTTTTCCACTCAGCAACATTTTTTTAACATCTACCCAAGTTGTTACATGCATCAATTTTTGTTTGTTTGTTTATTTTTGCTGAGTAGTATTCCACAGCATGGTTCTTCCACAATTTGTTTAATCATTCACTCATTTACCCACTGGAGGATATCTAGGTAGTCTTTGGGGCCACTGCAAATAAAGCTGCTATAAAGCATTTGTGTGGACTTCCCATGTGGCGCTCGTAGTAAAGAACCCACCTGCCAATGCTGGAGGCTTAAGAGACTCAGGTTTGATCCCTGGGTCCAGAAGATCCCCTGGAAGAGGGCATGGCAATTCACTCCAGTATTCTCGCCTGGAGAATCCCATGGAGAGAGGAGCCTGGTGGGTTACAGTCCATAGGGTCACAAAGAGGCAGACATGACTGAAATGACTTAACACACACACACACACTCACAATCATTTGTGTATGAGTTTCTGCATGAACATAAGTGTTCATTTCTCTGGGATAAATGCCTGAGAGTACAATGTCTGGGTGTTATGGTAAGTCCATGTCTAGTTTTCGGGTGTACTGGGGAGGCCTTATTTGAGAGGGACAATGATACCAGGACAGCTCTGGACATCCGAGGCGGAGGCTGGGGGCAGAGCAGCCCTGGTGATGACAGGCATTTCCTACCAGGTGGCCAGTGCCAAAGAGGGCCCCGAGCTTGCTGGGAAGGTGGGGCAGAGAAGAAGCTCAGCAGAGTTGGCCAGTCAACCCCCCAAGTATGGGAGGGGGCTGGGTAATAACATGAGCCTTAGAGCTCAGACATTCGGAGAACTGGGAGCTTCCCGGCTCTGAGTGTGAAGCACCACCATAAGGGAGCAGGACCTTGGAAAATATGGCCTGGGGGTGTCGTCACACACATCGCCACTGCCAGTCCTATTGTTCAGAGCTTCAGAGAGACTCTCCCCTGGTCCCTAGAGGCCAGAGGATCTCAGTCTTCTCTCAGAGCTTCGTCTTCTTTCTCGTGCCCTGCTCCCTGTGTGTACTCCAGGGATCAACGCTGTCAACTTTCAAGCTGTTCTTGTATCTCCTTGATTCATGGATCCAACAAGTGTCAGACAGGCTCTACAGTGTGCCAGGCACTGTGCAAGGTCTGAAGGTTGGCAAGATGAATAAGACATGTCCGTGCCCAGTCTTTTGAGAGATATCAGCAGCTTCACTGATTTGCAGATCATGAAAATATTGTTGGTAATTTCTGTCTCTTTCACTCACGTATTCTCAGAGTAACATGTGGCAAAATGTTGGGACTTGAAAATATCTGATGAATGAATGCGTGCATGCTAAGTTGCTCAGTCGTGTCCAACTCTTTGTGACCCCCCTGGACTGTAGCCCGCCAGGCACTTCCGTTCATGGGGATTCTCCAGGCAAGAATACTGGAGTGGGTTGCCATGGGAATCTTCAGGGAATCTTCCCAACCCAGGGACTGAACCCAGGTTCTTTACCACTAGCACCACCTGGGAAGCCCTGATGAATGAATACTTAAATGAATAGCATTTAAAGGGTAGAAATATATGCTCTAAGTACAGATCATTGAGTGTACTGTGTGTTTAAGTTTTATTGTGAGGGATTTCCCTGGTGATCAGTGGCTAGGTCTCTGAGCTCCCATTGCTGGGGGCCTGGGTTCGATTCCTGGTCAGGGAACTAGATTGTACATGCTACAGCTAAGAGTTCACATGCTGTAACTAAGATTCGGCTCAGCCAAATAAATAAACAAATATTAATTAATTAAGTTTTATTTTGAAATATTTATATGTTGTAAAAATGTACTGGTGTTTAGTGGACGATTCAATACTTTTTAGTATACTCACAAAATTGTGTAGCCATCACCACCACCTAGTTTCAGCACATTTCCATCACTCCCAAAAGAGACCTCTTACTCATTTGCAGGCAACCCCAGTTTCCCAATCTTCCCAGCCCCCAGTCCTAGGTAACTGCTAATTAACTTTCTATGTCTATAGAGTTGCCCATCCTGGATATTTCATCCAAATGCAACCAGGCAATGTCTGACATTTTTCACCAAGCTTTAATGCTTTTGAAGTTCATCTATGTTGTCACACGGATCAATGGTTTATTCCTTTTAATTGCAGAGTAACATCCCACTGTGTGTATAGACCACACTTTGTTCATCAGCTGAGACTCACTGGAGTTGCTGTTACTCTTTGGCTATTCTGACGGGCTGGGCACGTTTGTGTGCAGTCTCTGTGTGGAAGTTTGATTTCATCAAACTTTCAGATAAGATTGGCATTGCTCCGTCATACAGGGTCTTTGTGAGCAAGGCTTTAAGGAGGTATCTATAGGATGGAGACGAAGCTCAGATAGATGCAGCCAGGGTCTGTCTGAGGCTCAGAAGCAGATACTCAAGTGTGGCCTTCTGGCCCCTTCCTAAAGGAAGCAAAGCCTAGGGTTCTTGCCTTTTTTTCCAGAATTTTCCTTAATCTCCACGTTTTACTTCAGTTAATTTCTCTTTTCAAGGCAGATCTTGGCTTTTCTTTTTTTATAGAGTCAGAGTGGTGGAGGGTTTTCCCATACTTTTCTGTACTTAAAAATATGTATATATTTTGGCTGCACCATGGGGCATGCAGGATCATATTTCTCTCATGAGTCCCCTGTATTGGCAGCATGGAGTCTTAGCCACTGGACCACCAGGGAAATCCCCTTCTTTTCTATTCTTAAAATAATATTATTGTGTTTCCTTAATACTAGTGGAATATATGTTTATTGTGGAAATATTAGGTTCTACAATCTAGCTTTTAAGCAGAAAAGTAAAGTGATCTAAAATATCACACCCAGATATAATAGCAATTAATATTTTGGTGCATATATCCTTTTATGGATAGATCTATATAGATCACTCCCTACACAGACAGATATACATATAAATAGATAATGTTATCAAATGTATAGATTTATGTTGCATATGCTATTTTGATACCTAGTTTTTCACCTCATACATCCCAGTTTTTTCTTTATATATTTTATATGTAACAACTGTATTCTTTTCCTCAGTCACAGTGAGAGTTAATTTAACTAAATCTCTATCATTGAACATGTAATTTGTTACAAAAATTCTTTGCAGTTAAAGAATATTGCAGTGAATTCAACACAATTAACTCTATACATATTAATCAGTTTTTTATAAGACGTGTGAAAATGTTACCTGAAAGAGTGCTTTGAGGCATTTGGTTGATATTGACAGTTCCTCCCCAAATGTTTAATACACCAGTCAGGTATGAGAGAGTTTAGCCCCTCCATTTCCACTGAAAACTGTCACCATGAAAAACAAACCCAACATTCACCAATAGGCAGGAAATGGTGTCTTTTGAAGTGTTCAATAACTAATGAGGCTGATAACTTTTCACATATTCACAGGCTATTTAAATTTCCTCTCTGGAGCCCCCGCCCCTTCTACAGAAGCATCACAGGCCTTCCTTCCCACAGCCCCGCCTGCTCCTTGCCCGGCAGATACACTTGGAATTCCTTCCCCTCCCTTGCACCTTGGGCAGCAAGTGAAGGGGTGCCAGGTGGCCCCTGCTCCACCTGCCACCACAGTAAGACCCCCAAAGCCCACTCCCATAGTGTAGGAAGTCTCTCCCATTGCCCACTGGCTGGCTGGTACCCAGAAAGGCTGACTCCACTGACATCTAACCCACAAAGCAGTGGGATCGAGTTTTACGACAGGATGAAAGGGCAGGCTTCTGGAACCCATGTTTTGGCATCAGTATCCTTTATCGGAAGGGCCGGGCCGTGGGCGGCGGGGCCCAGCTGTTCTTCTTTCCCCTTGGAGTCAGAGCAGAGGAAGTGAGATCAAATGATAATAGAAGGGGTGCCAGTTAGACAAAAGGAGAGACTGATTGCCAAGGAAGCCTGCTGCGGAGCGAGGCACCTAAGGAAATCTTTGATGCGGGCGAGTTATCTGTGGGTTAATTGGATTCTTGCCTGGTGGTAGAGGATGGGCCTGAGCCTCAGCCTAAGGTGATAAGCTCTGGCTTAGCTCATGACCACCCTGGCTTCCTGCATGCCGGCCGCACCTGCCAGCTCGCGCATCTTTCTTGGGACATTGACTGTAGGGTTGTTGCCCCACTGGGTCTCTCCAGCCCATCTTACGATAAACATATTTGGAGGTTTAGGTTTCTAGAATCTAAGAAACTGAACCAAAGGGGAGATATAGCATTAAAGGCAAACACTTCATCAGATTTTGGGCTTAGGTGCTTTAAAGGCAATCTAAAAATGTTTAATGGATGCTCCAGGTGGCTCAGAGGTAAAGAATCCGCCTGTGAATGCAGGAGACACAGGGGATGTGAGTTTGATCCCTGGGTTGGGAAGGTCCCCTGGAGGAGGAAATGACAACCCACTCTAGTATTTTTGCCTGAAAAATCCTATGGACAAAGGATAGGCCACAGTCCATGGGGTCTCAAAAACTGGGGGACTGAGCACACACATAAATCCTTAATAGCAGATGCAGAAACTGAGGCAGAGAGACAACTAGCCAAGGCTGCAGGTTAATTGGCAGAACTGGACCCATACCCAGACATGTTTTGGCCTCAGCATTTCTTTCTGTTGAACTGTATCACTGTGGAAGTAAATTTACTGCTAGAAGTGAGGATATTGGAGTATGCATTCATGCATACTAAGTCGCTTCAGTCATGTCTGACCCTATGCAACCCCGTGGACTGTAGCCTGCCAGGCTCCTCTGTCCATGGGATTATCCCAGCAAGAATACTGGAGTGAGTAGCCTGTCCATTCTCCAGTGGATCTTCCCAACTCAGGGGTGGAACCCGTTATCTCTGAGTCTCCTGCCTTGGCAGGCAAGTTCTTTACAACTAGTGCCGCCTAGGAAACCCATTTAAAAGCATAAACTCCATTCACACTGGACAGCTGGCAGACACCCACCTTGATCATCTCAGTCTTCCTAGTGTTTAAGTATATTTCAGATCCCGGTGGGGCAGGCCTGGCATGGGTCTCCTGAGGTTGGACATCTCCCTGGTCCTCTGGACTTTTGGTTTCTCAGCCCTGACTACCTTCTACGTGTATTCTTTCATTCACATTAACATAATAGTAGGTACTATGCGAGGATGTGAAACACAGATGGGGAATAAAAGGCTGGAAGCCAAGACCCAACTCTACGCTCACTAGCTGTGTGACTGGGGGCTGGTTAGTAAATATCTCTGTGCCTCTGTTTCTTCATCTGTAACACAGGGACAGAAGTTGTACCTCTATTCTGTATGGGAAAAAAGGTCTCTCTTTTTTTGGGACCTAGATAGTCTCAAAAAAAAAAAAAATAGCATCTTTCCTACACCATGGGTATAAATATCAAATAATTAATAGATTTAAGTATTTAGAATAAGACTAGGAATAATAAGGATAAAGTAATGATAGCTTTCATTACTTAGGTGGAAATCAAGACTTATATGTATGGGCTTCCCAGGTGGTGCTAGTGGTAAAGAACCCACCTCCCAATGCTGGAGATGCTGGAGACAAGAGTTCAATCCCTGGGTCAGGAAGATCCACTGGAAGAGGGCATGGCAACCCACTCCAGTGTTCTTGCCTGGAGAATCCCATGGCCAGAGGAGCCTGGCAAGATACCATTCATAGGACTGAAGAGTCAGACACAACTGAAGCGACTTAGCATGCACATATGCAAGACCTGCATAAATGGGAAAAAACAAGAGTATACCTCAATATGTCCCCCTTCCCTCCCTGTCCTCCTCCCTCCCTTCATCCATCCTTCCCTCCCCACTTCCTTTCTTCCTCTTTTCTTCTTTTTTCCCCCTCCAAAAACATTTATCGAAAGCTCAGTTCATGTCAGATTCTATGGTAGGCATTGCATTACACCCACCGACTTCATTATATCCTAACCCTGGTGACATCTGTTCTTTCCTGCTGGAGACAGACAGGACTAGTGGCCTGGCATGAATCCCTAGCAGCTCTTTGTGCAAATCTGAAGGCATTAAGAGAGAGGAATTAACTGGAATGCCATAAAATATAAGGGATCTGGGGCACTATCTAATCTGAGTATTTTATATCCTCACAGGTAAGGAAACTCAGCGGTGAGATGATACCTGACTTCAGGGTGCCACGTAGCCAGTTAACCTGAGACTCAGGACTCAACCCATAGCCTCAAGTACTTCATCATCTCTTTCAATAGATGCTCCTGCTTTTTCTGATCGATACCTGGACTGATGCCACAGGGAGTGAGGCTTCGATGGGCTACCAGTCTGTGTATGCTGCATCACATGCCAGCCTTGTTTCTGCTCAGTCTTTCTTCCCTTCTCACAAAACTGTGCTCACTAATCATGTCGCCCTGGTGGGAGAGGGGAGTCTCGTACCTGGTATCCACAAAACCCAGCCCCCAGGCACCACACCTGGCTTTCAGGTGTCCCCATGGGCTTGGAGGTCCTGCCTTGCCTGGGAGTGGAGACCTCTGTCAAGTGGCCCCATGTGTCCTCTGAGATGTCGGGCATCTGGGACTAATGAGAAAGGCTGGTCTCCAACCTTGGTCCACCCCACCTGCCGTGTGCTTTCCCCATTCTGCTCACTCTCTGGGGTCTGCTGACTCACAGACACACCCAGAGCCATTCTGCTGGAAACCTTCCCGGCCCTGACGTTTGTTAGGTAAGCGACTTCAGCAGTCTGGGCCTCGCTGGGGCTTTGTGCTCATTTGTCATAACTGGTAGATGTGTCCCCATCACTCCCAGCTTTGGGATAATGAATGGCCTATTGGGGAATATAATCTTTAAAAAAAAGACTGGATATATATATATATAACTGATTCACTTTGTTGTACCGCAGAAGCTAATACAACCGTGCAAATCAACTATATTGCAATTAAAAAAAAAGTTTTTTTTTAAAGAAATACCATTAGCGAAGCTAGTGCTAAGATGGCTAAACAGATGGCTATGAAAGACCATGGAAGCACCAGGTCCCCAGGACACATCCTTAGGTGTTCTGCTGGAGTAGTCCGTGTCCACGTGGGGCTGAGAGAAGCGGGGACTGTGAGGGAGGGGGAGGCTGAGTACACGCAGCCCCTTCAGATCTCTGTTTCATAAACAAACCCAGATCCCTTGGGGACTGCCTCTTTGCTTGAGTGGCTTCAGTCCAGCAGGGAATCCTGTGGTTTTCTTGACGATGTCCTGCTCCGGCCACTGGCTCTCCTGAGGGTCCAGGGTTTCAATCCCCACCCACCCTCCAGAAACCTGATCGCTGACCCTGAAATCAGGGGGGACTGGGCTGGGCAGCACTTAGTGGCCTGCTATTCTCGGGTGGTTCAAGGGAACCAGCAAGTAGATGAAAGAGGTGCTTTTTGTTATTGTTGTTCAGTTCCTCAGTCTTGTCTGACTCTGAGACCCCATGGACTGCAGCACGCCAGGCTTCCCTGTCCTTCACTATCCCCTGGAGTTTGCTCAAACTCATCCATGGAGTCAGTGATGTCATCCAACCATCTTATCCTCTGCCATCCCCTTCTCCTCCTGCCCTCAAATCTTTCCCAGCATCAGGGTCTTTTCCCATGAGTCAGCCCTTCACATCAGGTGGCCAAAGTATTGGAACTTCAGCTTCAGCCATCAGTCCTTCCAGTGAATATTCAGGAATGATTTCCTTTACGATGGACTAGTTGGATCTCCTAGCAGTCCAAGGGATCCTCAAGAGTCTTCTCCAGCACCACAATTCAAAAGCATCAATTCTTTGGCACTCAGCCTTCTTCATGGTCTTCAAGAGCTTTTTCAATCTGCCAGCAAATTTGGAAAACTCAGCAGTGGCCACAGGACTGGAAAAGGTCAGTTTTCATTCCAATTCCAAAGAAAGGCAATGCCAAAGAATGCTCCAATTACTGCACAATTGCACTCATCTCACATGCTAGTAAAGTAATGCTCAAAATCCTCCAAGCCAGGCTTCAGCAATACGTGAACCGTGAACTCCCTGATGTTCAAGCTGGCTTTAGAAAAGGCAGAGGAACCAGAGATCAAATTGCCAACATCTGCTGGATCATGGAAAAAGCAAGAGAGTTCCAGAAAAACATCTACTTCTGCTTTATTGACTATGCCAAAGCCTTTGACTGTGTGGATCACAATAAACTGTGGAAAATTCTGAAAGAGATGGGAATACCAGACCACCTAACCTGCCTCTTGAGAAATCTGTATGCAGGTCAGGAAGCAACAGTTAGGACTGGACATGGAACAACAGACTGGTTCCAAATAGGAAAAGGAGTGCGTCAAGGCTGTATATTGTCACCCTGCTTATTTAACTT
>SJYT01043633.1:160395-222612 GCA_006410635.1 Cephalophus harveyi
GGTCAGGAAGCAACAGTTAGAACTGGACATGGAACAACAGACTGGTTCCAAATAGGAAAAGGAGTACGTCAAGGCTGTATATTGTCACCCTGCTTATTTAACTTATATGCAGAGTACATCATGAGAAACGCTGGTTACTCAGCCATAAAAAGGAACACATTTGAGTCAGTTCTAATGAGATGGATGAACCTAGAATCTGTTATACAGAGGGAAGTAGTCAGAAAGAGAAAGACAAATATCACATTCTAAGGCACATATATAGAATCTAGGAAAATGGTACTGAAGAATTTATTTTCAGGGCAACAGTGGAGAAACAGACATAGAGAACAGACTTATGGACATGGGGAGAGGGGAGGAGAGGGTGAGATGTATGGAAAGAGGAACATGGAAACTTTTACCATATGTAAAATAGAGAGCCAACTGGAATTTGTTGTATGACTCAGGAAAGTCAAACAGGGGCTTTGTATCAACCTATAGGGGTGGGATGGGGCGGGGGATGGAAGGGAGGTTCAAAGGGAGGGGATATATGTTTACCTATGGCTGATTCATGTTGAGGTTTGACAGAAAGCAACAAAATTCTGTAAAACAATTATCCTTCAATGAAAAAATAAAAAGGAAAAAAACAATGATCTTTTGAACATAAACACCTTTTTATATATAACAGTGAATATGTGTGTGGTTTTAAGGCTAGTTAAGTTTGAAATTTGAAATGTGCTTCTCCTATGTCAATCTGTTTGGCTAACCTTCTTCAATATATTTTCACTTCAATCATTTTGCAATAATACTGAAATTTTGCAAATAGGAAAAAATGAAGATCTGAGTGACTAGTTAATGTTTCAAAAGCCTTTGACCAAGAATCAGGTAATTTACAATTTGTTTTGATTCCCAAATGGAATTAAATGGTGCTAAAGACATGTTATTTTGTTCCTTGGGGTATTTTTTCATGTATTCATTTTTGTAGATAAGTGTCTAGAACAGTTGACTCATTGGAAAATACTCTGATGCTGGGAGGGATTGGGGGTACCAGGAGAAGGGGACGACAGAGGATGAGATGGCTGGATGGCATCACTGACTCGATGGACGTGAGTCTGAGTCAACTCCAGGAGTTGGTGATGGACAGAGGCCTGGCGTGCTGCGATTCATGCGGTTGCAAAGAGTCAGACACGACTGAGCGACTGAACTGAACTGAACTGATTTAGATAGATACATATACACATCCACATCCATACAAGGAAGTGCATCTAATTATTTCACCATCTTAACTAGTATGCAATAAGATAAAAAACAGAACAACAATAACAACAAAAGCCTTTCTGGCTAATGGTGTCATAATGTAATTTCAATTAACTTTTCTAAGATATACCAGAAATTCAAATAACTTAATTCCTTGTTAAGGACAAATCCAGACTCTTGATCTAGAACTGTGTGTTGTAAAACCTAAAATTTTAAGTGCTGCCCTGATGTCATCAGGGCTTCCCAGGTGGCTTGGTGGTAAAGCATCCACCTGCCAATGCAGGAAACACGGAGATTCAGGTTCGATCCCTGGGTTGGGAAAATCCCCAGGAATAGGAAATGGCAAGCTATTCTAGCATTCTTGCCTGGAAAATTCCATGGGACAGAGGACCCCAGTCCATGGGGTCACAGAGTCAGACATGACTGAAGCAACTTAGCTCTCATGTACGCAGTGGATCACCCCTTCACCAATGAAATAAACATCATCAAAACATAGTGTAGTGAGAGGTGGGCCTCTACCTACTTTTGACAATTTAAATCTCAATAGATGGCTACTGTACCTTCACAAAGGAGTGAGACAAACGCTCATGGATAATCCTAAAATATTTTCCCACTTTGTGACTACAGTGGGACCCCCTTGATATGCGGGCGGCTCCAGGGCAGACTGTATGCCAAACTCCTAGACTGCCACATTCTGAAACATAAGCATAGAAAGTTTTCATTTGGAAAAATATAATGTAGGTTGACATTAATTATCTATTACAAGTATAAAAATCATCTCACTGAAGTGCTCATTGACTATTTAAATCGAGGTTAATCAAATATTCTGAGAACACTCTCAAGGCACGTAGGTGCGCCAGCCAGCCCTGCATGATTAAATGTGATTGCTTGACTTATGGGGTTGCTGGGTGACAGTTAAAAACCAGAAGATGTACAAAACAATGATTAATTCATTTTAGAATAATTGATCAGGAGCCATTTTTTTCCCTATAGCAATTTATATTATAAGTGTTGGGGAAAATAAACAGAGGAAAACCTCCTGGCAGCCCAGTGACCGTCTTCTCCATAAGCATAGAGGATTAAACCATCTCATTATTGAATAACCATTAAACCAGACTGTGACACACATGACAAGAAATCCAATAAAGGGATTGCAAAGGCGGGAAGAAATTTCAGCTTTTCTGAGAGCTGGGCAGCTACAACCCATTCCTTACAAGTCCTTAAGATAAATTATGTCATCATCAAGTCTGATGAACTGACAGCCCTGCTTGGAACACATAGTTCATCCAAGCTTCACCTGGCAATCAAGTGGCCACTTGTGTTCCTTAGTTGCCTTTATCCAAAGGAAATAAAAATTCTGCCCTCTCTACAGAAGGCTCTCTGCAACTTGGAGGAGGGTGCCTAGATTAAAACTCACAGAGAGACAGGTTGCATGAGATGTTATTTTCCTTGACCTTTGCATTTTAAAGAGATAGCTCCAAGGGCCTAAAGGAAAAAAAAAAAAAAGAAAGAAAGAAAGAAAAATCTTGGGCTGTAGAACAGGCAAGATGCTTACAGTCTTAGGGACAGAGAAATACTTTGCTACAAATTAGCTAGAGAAAATTCGCTTAGAAGATGGAGGGTTGAGCCTTCCCTAAGGGCAGGTGAGGGCCCGGGCCCTTCCTGTATACAGGAACCCTTGTGCCACCCCTGAAATGGCTTACAACAGCCAGAAACGTGTCAACCCATTTTTCTATTAAGGCCTTCATTTTCACTGAACAAACATTTACTTTTAAGGAGTTGGGGGTTTCCATGCTTTCTTTTTCTTGTCCCTCTCTCTCCACCTCCCTCCTCCAGCCAAAAAAAGAACCCATAGTTTTAGGGATTGTTTGTGCATATAGACTCTCATCACCGTATGTAACTTGTTTTGAAGAGAAGTATTTCCATTGTGGGTGTGTCTCGCTGTAAATATTTGTTAATATTTTTTTGTGATTTTGATACTATGTACCATCATATTGTCCTGGCTTTTATAAAGCAAACCATAAATATACAAAGAAAAGAAAATGAGAGTTTGGAAACTTGTCTTCCTCTTTGGGCACCAGGGAAGATTCTATTTTGTTTTATTGTATTTACTCTTACATAGGACAACACACTGATATGATTTCTCTTTATCATGTTTTGAGTATAATAAAGGGTAGGCTTTATCTTTTTTATAGTAGGTGGCTGAGAGGGGCGTACAACCAGAGTGTCATCCAATCTGATACAACAGACGGAAAGTCCCCTTTGTCATCTGGGAATTGTTATCTGCTTTCCTGAGACATCATTTCTACAAACTCTGAACTCGGTGAGAGCCTTACGACGTAGTTTCAGTCTGATCATAAATATTACTAGATAATTCTGTTCCAATGCAGTCTACTGTATGACTGCAGCCTGGTCACTGTTTTAGTAAGGTTAGCCTAGACAATGCTATCGTCAAAAGCTAATGCTTAAATCCAGAAAACTTGGGTTTCCTTCATGGCTCAGTGGTAAAGAATCTGCCTGCCAATGCCTGAGACACAGGTTGGATCTCTGATCCTTGAAGATCCCACATGCCACGGCGCAGCTAAGCTCATGTGCCACAACTACTGAGTCTGTGATCTAGAACCGGAGAGCCACAACCACGGAGCCCACGTACTGGAGGGTAGCCCCCGCTCCACAATGAGGATAGCCTCTGCTTGCCACAACTAGAGCAAAGCCCACAAAGCAACAGAGACCCATCACAGCCAAAAATCAATTACAAAAAGAAATCCAGGTAGCTTGAAATCATTTGGTTTTATCTAGTCCATGTTGCATTTCCACTGCAAGTTGGCTCAGGGGATCGGTTCTACACTGGTACTCAGGAATCCAGGGGTTATGGAGACCCTACAGTATTATAGCTGCTTCATCTAGAGGATGCGGGTCAGAAGAAGCAGCTAAGGAATCAGAAGCAAGCTCTTAACCTGTCCAGCTTCAGTTCAGTTTTTGAACATATCACTGACCATGGTCTATTGGCCAGTACTTGCCAAGAGGTCCCATCTGACTTCTGGGTGGGCACTATCGTAACATAGCCTGGATGCTGGTTTCTGTCCAAGTCCATTGTTCTTAGAAAAGCACCTAGCCTCACCCAGTACTGGGCCTCCTTCCTCATAGCAGCATGTAATACAGTGACCTCTCGGGGGAGAGGAAGAAAAAAAGTCTCCATCTCTATTCCACTCCCAGCATCTCTGAAGACCCATCACAGTGCTAGGGTTTTGTAGGATGCCCAATGCCACTGCACACCTTCTCCCTATGCCTTCTTGCCCCTTCACCACAGGACTTGATCCCATTAGCATTTCCCAACAAGTTTTCTGCAAGCAAATCTTTGATGCAGAGTCTGCTTCCCAGGGAGCTTGACCTATGGGTCACCAAACATATTATAAAATCAGAGTTTTGTTTAAAATGCAGATGGCTGGTTTTGATCCCAGGCCTATTGAATTTAGAGTACCTATAAGAGAATGGAGGCTGGGAATCTGCATTATTAAAAAGCACCCAGAAAATGATTCTCCTCATTAAATTGACACTAACAATGACAGTTGTAATTACCTTGATTATGTACAAAATTGAAGAGTTGAAGTGATAGTGGTGAGGGAAAAGGGTTCAGAGAATTAGAAGACCTCATGCAGGCTCTTCTGTCAAAATCATTTATGTTAAAATAGAAAAGTGTCTACAAGCAAACTCCATCAGGAGTAAACAAACCACTTGCAGGAACAAAGATTTTAAATCTACAGACCGTGAAATGTTAGACTGTAATCAGCTACATGAGCCATATGAACATATTTAAAAATAATTTTATATCTCACCTCCGTGATGCCAGAAATGCCCCACCGCAGCCACTCCTTTTCTCCAGTGAGCTTTTGGAATTGTGAACCTGAATGGCCAAATTACCACAGCTGAGCTGAGAAGTCAAATCATTTTTCGAAGCCACTGTTCTTCCTGGAGAATTCTGCCTGCAGACTGACATTATCCAAGTGGATACATAACTACAGGCTTTCTTTCACATTAGACATAAATTACTTCCCCTCCTCCTTCTCTTTGTTGTTCAGATCTAAACAGCTACTCCAGAAATCTCCATTTATCAAGAATTAACCCAGGGACTTCCCTGGTGGTCCAATAGTTAAGACTCCATGCTTCCAGTGCAGGAAGCACAAACTGGATGCCTGGTTGGGGAACTAAGATCCCACATGCCATGAGGCCAAAAATAAACGAATAAATGAAACAAAATGTTAAAAAAATAAGAATTAACCCTTTAAGTATGGACTGATTGCCAAAAGTAAATAAAGGAAGTAAAACATTAAAAAATGGAATTAACCCATTGAGCACTGGCTTATAGATAAGCATACGGTCAGTTCAGTTCAGTCGCTCAGTCGTGTCCGACTCTCTGCGACCCCATGAATCGCAGCACGCCAGGCCACCCTATCTATCACCAACTCCCGGAGTTAACTCAGACTCGCGTCCATCGAGTCAGTGATGCCATTCAGCCATCTCATCCTTGGTCGTCCCCTTCTTCTCCTGCCCCCAATCCCTCCCAGCATCAAAGTCTTTTCCAATGAATCAACTCTTCGCATGAGGTGGCCAAAGTACTGGAGTTTCAGCTTTAGCATCATTCCTTCCAAAGAAATCCCAGGGTTGATCTCCTTCAGAATGGTATCTATTTCCCATGAAGTGATGGGACCAGATGCCATGATCTTCCTTTTCTGAATGTTGAGCTTTAAGCCAACTTTTTCACTCTCCTCTTTTACTTTCATCAAGAGGCTTTTTAGTTCCTCTTTACTTTCTGCCATAAGGGTGGTGTCATCTGCATATCTGAGGTTATTGATATTTCTCCCAGCAATCTTGATTCCAGCTTGTGTTTCTTCCAGTCCAGTATTTCTCATGATGTACTCTGCATATAAGTTAAATAAGCAGGGTGACAATATACAGCCTAGCAGGAAGCAAAACAATGTGTGCCCCTTATACATTTATCAAAACATCCTCACATATTTTAAATTCAGTAGAAAAGGATCGTATAAGCCCTACAATCAACAGACAGGACTTTGTATAAAGAGTCTTTGTATCAAGAGTCATGTTGTCCAATCTGTTCACACACTGTTGTTGACACTCTCAACCCTATCTGGCTGGGTCCAGGGACTATAGGCTGGTTGGAAATGTTCCCATACACAGTAACTCCATTTCTATTGCATCAGAATACCAATTATGAGAAAAACAAATGGCCTGTTTTTATGATGATCTTACTTATGATTAATTTTTGCAGTAATTTTGACTTCAAAAATATTGCATCATTGTTTTCTTGATTATTGTTTTCTCTGGAGTTCCCTGAGATTATGTGTTTGAGACAGGTGTCTCACTTCCTTCACCCCAATGTCAGCCCTGATGTCAGGGCTCATTACTTTCATATTCAGGGGCTCATTGTGCACCCCTAATATCTGATATGTGTCTTATTTAAAAGCCATAGTGATGTAGTAAAAACAGCATTAAATTAGCAGTGAGAAAACATGGGTAATGATCCCATCTCTGGAACTCAGAACTAGGAAAACAATAGACTCATTTATCTTTAGAGTGGTTTTTGTTTTTTTGAGAATAATTATAGCTTGTTTCTTTTTAAAGTTTTTTCTTTTTTTAATGTGGACCATTTTTAGTCTTTATTGAATTTGGTACAATATTGCTTCTGTTTTATTATTTGGCCCTGAGACATATGAGATTTTAGCTTCCTGACCAGGGATTGAACCCATACTGCCTGCATTGGAAGATGAAGTCTTAAGCACTGGACCATTAAGGAAGTCCCCTATAACTTGTTTGAGAATTAGACAATGCGAGGTATATGAAAGCACTCTGAAAAAACATAGGTTTCTTTTTAGCACATTAGTTCAGCTCAGTTCAGTCACTCAGTCCTGTCTGACTCTTTGTGACCCCATGGACTGCAGCACGCCAGACTTCCCTGTCCATCAGCAACTCCATGAGCTCACTCAAACTCATGTCCATTGAGTCGGTGATGCCATCCAACCATCTCATCCTCTGTCATCCCCCTCTCTTCCTGCTTTCAATATTTCCCAGCATCAGGGTCTTTTCCAATGAGTCAATTCTTCGCATCAGGTGGCCAAAGTATTGGAGCTCAGCTTCAGCATGAATATTCAGGACTGATTTCCTTTAGGATGGACTGGTTGAATCTCCTTGCTGTCCAAGGGACTCACAAGAGTTGTCTCTAACACCACAGTTCAAAAGCATCAATTCTTTGCTACTCAGCTTTCTTCATAGTCCAACTCTTATATCCATACATGACTGCTGGAAAAACCATAGCTTTGACTAGATGGACCTTTGTTGGCAAGATAATGTCTCAGGTTTTTAATATGCTACCTAGGTTGGTCATAGCTTTTCTTCCAAAGGGCAAATGTCTTTTAATTTCATGGCAGCAGTCACCATCTGCAGAGATGTTAGAGCCCCGCAAAATAAAATCTCTCACTGTTTTCATTGCTTCCCCATCTATTTGCCATGAAGTGATGGGACTGGATGCCATGATCTTAGTTATCTGAATGTTGAGTTTTAAGCCAACTTTTTAAATTTTTTTCTGATGTTGAGTTTTAAGCCAACTTTTTCCCTCTCCTCTTTCACTTTCATCAAGAGGCTCTTTAGTTCTTCTTTGCTTTTTGTCAAAAGGGTGGTGTCATCTGCATATCTGAAGTTATTGATATATCCCCCAGGAATCTTGATCCCAGCTTGTGCTTCATCCAGCCTGGCATTTCGCATGATAAGTTAAATAAGCAGGGTGACAATCTACAGACTTGACCTACTCCTTACTCAATTTGGAACCAGTTTGTTGTTCCTTGTCCAGTTCTAACTGTTGCTTCTTGACCTGCATATAGATTTATCAGGAGGCAGGTAAGGTGGTCTGATATTCCCACTCTTTCAGAATTTTCCATAGTTTGTTGTGATCCACACAGTCAAAGGCTTTGGCATAGTCAATAAAGCAGAAATAGATTTTTCTGGAACTCTCTTGCTTTTTTGATGATCCAACAGATGTTGGCAATGTGATCTCTGGTTCCTCTGCCTTTTCTAAATCCAGCTTAAACATCTGGAAGTTCACATTTCATGTACTGTTGAAGCCTGGCTTGGTGAATTTTGAGCATTACTTTGCTAGTATGTGAAATGAGTGCAATTGTGGAGTAGTTTGAACATTCTTTGGCATTGCCTTTCTTTGGGATTGGAATGAAAATGGACCTTTTCCAGACCTGTGGCCACTGCTGAGTTTTCCAAATTTGCTGGCATATTGAGTGCAGCACTTTCACAGCATCATCTTCTAGGATTTGAAATAGCTCAACTGGAATTCCATCACCTTCACTAGCTTTGTTGGTAGTGATGCTTCCTAAGGCCCACTTGACTTCACATTCCAGTATGTCTGGCTCTAGGTGAGTGATCACATATCATGGTTATCTGGGTCATGAAATCATGCTTTTTGTCAGTGTTGTAGCCCCAAGTTTGAAACATATATAATGAATGTGAGAATGAAAGGAAAGCATTCTAGCTTGATGGCCCAGAAGCTGCGAACTGAAGTATCTTTCTCCTCTTCCCTCCCTCCTATAAAATATGTTCCTAATTCTCATGCCCTTGGACCAATAAATACTAAGATTTGAGTGGTAGTATCAGAGCAGATTTTCTAAAAGCAAACACTTCTAACCAGCACATACACATCATCTGGAAGCTTCTTAGAAATGCAGGTTCCAAGACAACATCCAATAAATTGGGGTCTTTGGCCAGCAGTGTCAGTTTTAACAAGCCTTCCATGCAGTTCAGGTGCAGGACCAGAACACTGGACCAGAGGATAGGAAGGGAGGTGCCCAATGTCAGTTTGCCAGGCCGTTTGACTGCCAAGCTCTTTGTCAGGACTTTTGAGTGTGTTGTTAAGAATCTTCATGAAATTCCTCTTTTGCCTCTGCCTTCTCATCATTAATGCTCAGGCCACATCTTGTTTCCTTTACTTTTATTCAGCTTTATTAAGTTACAATTGGCAAATAAAATTGTAAAGGATTTAAAGTGTACAATGTAATGATTTGATACATGTATGTATTGTGAGAAGACATCCTCCTGTTTTATTAATATCCTGTCATTTCAGGAAAATGCAAAACTAAGTGTTTTTATTTAAAACAGAAATTCTGCAGAATAACTGGTATACTACTTATCGGGTTTCGCAGGTGATGCTAGTGGCAAAGGACCTGCCAGCAATGCAGGAGACATAAGAGATGTAAGTTCTATCTCTGAGTCAGGAAGATCCCCTGGAGGAGGGCATGGCAACTCACTCCAATATTCTTGCTGGGAGAAATCCCATGGACAGAGGAGCCTGGAGTAGACTCAGTTCAGTTCAGTCACTTAGTCAGACTCTTTGTGACCCCACGGACTGCAGCACACCAGGCCTCCCTGTCCATCACCATATTCCAGAGCTTGCTCAAACTCATGTCCATGGAGTCAGTGATGCCATCCAACCATCTCATCCTCTGTCATCCCCTTCTCCCCCCACCTTCAGTCTTTCCCAGCATCAGGGTCTTTTCCAATGACTCAATTCTTCATGTCAGATGGCCAAAATACTGGAGGTTCATAGCTGCGGAGTTGGACATGACTGAAAAGACCTAGCACACATTGATCCAACGTATTCCAGAGAATCTTTTGGTCCCACAAGGACGGATATTGCTGTTAAGTCAAAACAGCCCTGCTTCTATCTTTTGTGAGACAGATGCATCAAAACCAATCTTCCTTTGCTCCCCGAGACTCTGAAATGGGTCAGGGGAGTACATTAAGTATACAAAATGCACATTAACTCTAAGGAAGAACTATCTTCAGGCTGAAATTTCACTCACTGTTCTCTCTCCAGACCATATCCAGCCATATTGCCAATATCATCAAAGTATTAAATGTATTTTTATAGTAAAAAAAAAAAAAAAAAACCTGACAACATAAAAATGTCTTGAACATAAGATCTGTCTGCTGTCGAATTTTAAAGGAGTGATTAAAGTCACATACTCACTGCTTTCTTTTCTTGAAGGAATATGGCCCTGAATTGCATGAGAAAAGACAAGCACATGTGAATTTCTGTTTTTTTTTTTTTTTCATATCACTAAAACTGGTGGAGTGTTAGTGTGGACTTATATCATCTGCCTTCCCAATTCTGTGTTCAGTGAACAACCATCTCATCCTCTGTCATCCCCTTCTCCCCCCACCTTCAGTCTTTCCCAGCATCAGGGTCTTTTCCAATGACTCAGTTCTTCATGTCAGATGGCCAAAATACTGGAGGTTCATAGCTGCAGAGTTGGACATGACTGAAAAGACCTAGCACACATTGATCCAACGTATTCCAGAGAATCGTTTGGTCCCACAAGGACGAATATTGCTGTTAAGTCAAAACAGCCCTGCTTCTATCTTTTGTGAGATAGATGCATCAAAACCAATCTTCCTTTGCTCCCCGAGACTCTGAAATGGGTCAGGAGAGTACATTAAGTACACAAAATGCACATTAACTCTAAGGAGGAACTACCTTCAGGCTGAAATTTCAGTCACTGTTCTCTCTCCAGACCATAACCAGCCATATTGTCAATATCATCAAAGTATTAAATGTATTTTTATAGTAAATAAAAAAAAAAACAAAACACCGACAACATAAAAATGTCTTGAACATAAGATCTGTCTGCTGTCGAATTTTAAAGGAGTGATTAAAGTCACATACTCACTGATACTTTATTTCAGATGCCTGCAATGGAAATGGGGTAGAGGTGGGATGGGGGGTAGTTGGGGTGATGACTGTTCAAAGGCTGACTCTCCCCAACCCACAATCAGTGGGTAAAAACTTTTATAGGCTGAGGGAGGCAGCTACATGTAGAAACAGCACAGTCAGCTCTGACAGTCATCGTGAAATTTGTCTTTGGTGGTCAGACTGGCAACATCTTGACTGTTTTAGGAAAAATTAATGTTCAGTTCTGGGGTTGGTTTGTTTCCATTTCTTTGAGGCCAGTTCTCAGAATTGTGGCAGTTTATGTTGTGGCTACAGTCTGGTCATCATGCAGTTTAACTTCTCCACCTGATGGGAGTTTCAATGTCTATCACCCAGTTTAGAGGATCTGGCTCAGAATATTGTCTAATAGCTCTCGAGGAGGAACTAAGGCTTCTTGACTATGTTTGATAACTACGTTATTATTATTTGGTCTGTTTTCCTTTATTTTGCATGACCTTACTTCTCTGATCACTTCTCTTATTTCTTGACTAAAGTTTTTCCACAGACAAAAGGCAGGCAGAGGATATGGAGGGGCAAGGACCATAGACACACACTCCATTTCACTTGAAAATAATGTGAATTATTCCCTTGCTGAAAAGTATTCCTCCTTCATGGGAAGGGGATGGTCTGCACCATAGTCTGTACATTTTAAGTGAAGTGAAAGTTTCTCAGTCATTTCCAACTCTTTGCGACACCATGGATCCATGGAATTCTCCAGGCCAGAATACTGAAGTGGGTTCGGTTCAGTTCAGTCGCTCAGTCGTGTCCGACTCTTTGCGACCCTGTGAATTGCAGCATGCCAGGCCTCCCTGTCCATCACCAACTCCCGGAGTTTGCTCAAACTCATGTCCATCGAGTCAGTGATGCCATCCAGCCATCTCATCCTCTGTCGTCCCTTCTCCCCCTGCCCCCAATCCCTCCCAGCATCGGGGTCTTTTCCAATGAGTCAACTCTTCACATGAGGTGGCCGAAGTATTGGAGTTTCAGCTTTAGCATCAGTCCTTCCAAAGAACACCCAGGACTGATCTCCTTTAGAATGGACTGGTTGGATCTCCTTGCAGTCCAAGGGACTCTCAAGAGTCTTCTCCAACACCACAGTTCAAAAGCATCACTTCTTCGGCTCTCAGCCTTCTTCACAGTCCAACTCTCACATCCATACCTGACCACTGGAAAAACCATAGCCTTGACTAGATGGACCTTTGTTGGCAAAGTAATGTCTCTGCTTTTTAATATGCTATCTAGGTTGGTCATAAGTAACCTTTCCCTTCCCCAGGGGATCTTCCCAACCCGGTGATCAACCCAGGCCTCCTGCATTGCAGGCGGATTCTTTAGTAGCTGAGCCACAAGGATAAAAATGCAGGGTTTTAGGTACAAGCTAACTACAAATAAGGTAAAGACATGAAATTGTTGACTTTTATAAATGGTTTGTGAAGCGAGTATGTCCATTTTAAAGCAGTAGTTGCGAGCCAGAAAAAGTACCCACGAGCAGTGACAGAGGATGAAGAAGGTAACCAGGAGGGGGTCAAAGTCAGCTCTCACTCCAGGGCCTCTACATCTTCACACACTCTTTGAGTTCAGCTCACCACCCCTCCCCCACCCCCCGCCTTGAATCGGTCCCTCTTCTCTCTGCTCTGTCCTCTTTGGAAGGAGACTAGAGTGCTGTGGATTTAACAGCCCACCACCCAACTTTCCCACCAATCTTTGTTTTTTCCTGGCTTTTTAACACCCACCCCAGGGTCTTAAGTGGTGTGATTTGCAATAGACAAATCTAGAGAAATCTCATTTTAGATAGGGGGAAACTGATACTCAATGAAGCAAAGACTAAATGAAAGTGTTGTTTGCTCAGTCATGTCCAAATCTTTTGCAACCCCATGGACTGTAGCCCACCTACCTCCTCTATCCATGGGATTCTCCAGGCAAAAATACTGGAGTGGCTTGCCATTCCCTTCTCCAGGGGTCTTCCAGACCCGGGGATCAAACCCAAGTCTCCTGCATTGCAAGCAAATTCTTCACCATTTGAGCCAAATAAGGAGTTTAAGGGCTTCCCTTGTAGCTCAGTTGGTAAAGAATCTGCTTGCAATGCAGGAGACCCAGGTTCAATTCTTGGGTAGGGAGTATTCTTGCCTGGAGAATCCCATGGACAGAAGAGTCTGGTGGGCTACAATCCATGGGGTTGCAAGAGTAGGACACAATTTAGCAACTAAACCACCACCACTGCCAGGGAGTTTAAAAATCTTTTTTCTTTGTGGTTACTTTCTTCCCTGCTATGAATTCTCAAATACGCATGGTGTGGGAGGCGCTGAGGAGGAAGATACTTGATTCAGATAGCTACTAACACAGCCTTTACGGTTCCTCTCAGCTAAACTTCAGACCATTTTCTTCCTGACTCTGGACCTCTGAGCTCCCTTTTCTTAGAACGTTTACTTTAGAAAACTTATCATTGTAAATCCTTCCTGTGCCCCTTTGAGGTTGTAAATCTTTTTCAAAAGCCTCTTTCTAGTTTTATAGCCTAGGAATGTCTTTCTCAAGGACCAAGGAGCCTAGCCTCTGAGGTGAGATTGTAAAGGAAGGTGGTGACTATCTCCTAGTCTGGGGGCTCGGGGAGGAGCCTAACTACAGAGGGCTCCAAATTTAGCTCCTAAAGAATCTGCCTGCAATGCAGAAGACTAGGGTTCAATCCCTGGGTCGGGAAGATCTGCTGGAGAAAGGAATAAATGAAATGGTGACCCACTCCAGTATTCTTGCCTGGAGAATCCCATGGACAGAAGAGCCTGGCGGGCTACAACTTTGTCAAATTGTAAAACTGTAGTTTTTACAACAGAAAGAGTTTATTTTCTGTTTGGATAAAACCAATTAGCAAACACTGGCCTAATACTCTCCTCAGGCCAGACTTTTGTTTTAGGGAATTGAACATAGATTCAGTTTTTAACTCTTTCCCCTATTGCAATAGCCTTAGATAAAGTCTTCTTTACCTGTTTAATTCTGATGCAAATCAAAAGCTTGATTCTGCCACTTAATTTGAAATTATTATAGCTCTGTAAAAAAATTAGGTCTATAAAATGGCGATTATAATACTAATGTCAGAATTATTCTGATAATCAAATGAGCTAACCTAAGAAATGCTTTTAGCACAGTGCCTGACTCCTAGTAAGTACTGGCAATGATGATAATAATAATAATAATAAATAATAAGTGCTGTTGTTACATCACTTAATTATCAGTGTGGACATTGAACTGGGATTTTTCTTGTCTTGAAACGGCCATATAGTCTACTATAATAGTGCTATTATCATAATTCTTTTTCTTTTCATTGCAGGGCTAACATCTGAGGTTCATTATGCAATTAAGTAAATTCCTGACTACTTAGGGACATTTAGCTATCGTGCAAATTAATCTTTTCACCTTTTATGTTAGGCTTGGCTCACACATGGCTTTTTCACTGGCAATTAGCACTTCCTCTGTTTGGACTGCCACTGCCAAATTATTAACATCTCTCCAGAGGAGATCAAGGAAAGGGAAAGAGAGAAAACTCAAAAAAACTCAGTTGCCAGCAGTACTTTGGAGCACTGAATTAAAGTGATTCTGAGCAGTTATGGTCAAGGCTTCTGTCTTTTGATACATTTCTGGCTTTTTGCCCCAACAGCTCCACACAAGTCTAGTGGACCGTTGGCTCTGGATCACAGATAAGGACATTTTAATTTTATTTTTTGTGAAGGTGGGGGAGTTCTTTTGACTGTCACTAACCTGAAATTCAGTTCATTTCTGAAAATGTATGCTTTGGGAATTGCAGAGGAACCAGAGACCAAATTCCAACATCCCCTGGATCTCAAAAAAGCAAGAGAATACCTGAAAAACATCTAATTCTGATTTATTGATTAGGGAAAAGGCTTTGACTGTGTAGATCACAACAAACTGTGGAAAATTCTTCAAGAAATGGGAATACCAGACCACCTTACCTGCCTCCTGAGAAATCTGTATGCAGGTCAAGAAGCAACAGTTAGAACTGGACATGGAACAACAGACTGGTTCCAAATTGAGTAAGGAGTATGTTAAGGCTGTATATTGTCACCCTGCTTATTTAGCTTCTATGCAGAGTAGATCATGTGAAATATCAGGCTGGATGAAGCACAAGCTGGAATCAAGATTGCCAGGAGAAATATCAATAACCTCAGATACGCAGATGACACCAACCTTATGGCAGAAAGTGAAGAAGAACCACAGAGCCTCTTGATGAAAGTGAATTCTGATTTATTGATTAGGGAAAAGGCTTTGACTGTGTAGATCACAACAAACTGTGGAAAACTCTTCAAGAGATGGGAATACCAGACCACCTTACCTGCCTCCTGAGAAATCTGTATGCAGGTCAAGAAGCAACAGTTAGAACTGGACATGGAACAACAGACTGGTTCCAAATTGAGTAAGGAGTATGTTAAGGCTGTATATTGTCACCCTGCTTATTTAGCTTCTATGCAGAGTAGATCATGTGAAATATCAGGCTGGATGAAGCACAAGCTGGAATCAAGATTGCCAGGAGAAATATCAATAACCTCAGATACGCAGATGACACCACCCTTATGGCAGAAAGTGAAGAAGAAACACAGAGCCTCTTGATGAAAGTGAGAGAAGAGAGTGAAAAAGCTGGCTTAAAACTCAACATTCAAGAAACAAACATCATGGCATCTTGTCCCATCACTTCATGGCAAATCGATGGGGAAACAGTGGAAACAGTGACAGACTTTATTTTCTGGGACTCCAAAATCACTGCAGATGGTGACTGCAGCCATGAAATTAAAAGATGCTTGCTCCTTGGAAGAAAAGCTATGACCAACCTAGACAGCATATTAAAAAGCAAAGATCTTATCTTGCCAGCAAAGGTCCATCTAGTCAAAGCTATGGTTTTTCCAGTAGTCATGTATGGATGTGAGAGTTGGGCTGTGAAGAAAGCTGAGGGCCAAAGAATTGATGCTTTTGAACTGTGGTGTTGGAGAAGACTTTTGAGAGTCCCTTGGACTGCAAGGAGATCCAACCAGTCCATCCTAAAGGAAATCAGTCCTAAATACACATTGAAAGAACTGATGTTGAAGCTGAAACTCCAATACTTTGGTCACCTGATGTGAAGAACTGACTCATTGGAAAAGACACTGATGCAGGGAAAGATTGAAGGCAGGAGTAGAAGGGGACAGCAGAGGATGAGATGGTTGGATAGCATCACTGACTCAATGGATATGAGTTTGAGCAAGCTTTGGGAGTTGGTGATGGATAGGAAAGCCTGGCATGATGCAGTCCATGGAGTCACAAAGAGTTGGACATGACTGAGCAACTGACCTGAACTGAATAAACTACACCAAGCACCACAGTTTGAATAAATATATCTATTTAATAATATCATTTCAACTAGGCCCAATGGAACATAAATAAAGATATGTTTTTTTTAACTTTGACATGGTGGTAGTAGCAGTTTAGTCGCTAAGTTGTAACTCACTCGTTGCGATAGTTCAGACTTTTTGTTGGCAGGTTTGAGAAGCCATAGAAACACACAGCTCAGTTTTATAATGCTTGATTAAAACTGCATTTTAATGATAACATTTTGTCTCTGTTGAAATTTAAAAAAAAATACTTGCTTAAAAATCTATTTACTTTTTGGTGTTTTTCAGCTTCCAGGCCTGTTAGCAAACACTGCTGACCAACACCTACTGAGGGCAGGTTAATTAGGTCTTCCAAAATCATCGGGGGAAGATTAAAATCTTGAAAACTATGATAACTCTCTCTGCACCCCATCTTTGTTTTAACTTCATATTTGAGTTTTATTGAAAAAGATCACTTGTCAGAGATTAAGACTGAAAAGTAAGCTTCATTATTTTTTCTTGCTTTCAGAAATATAAAAAATACATCAAAGAATTTTTTTTTGTCACTATTTTGCCTTTTGATTCTTTATAGTCAAAGACATATTCCAGCCTATGTTCGGTACAGGCTACAGGATGCTTGTCATATTTGAGTTTTATTGAAAAAGATCACTTGTCAGAGATTAAGACTGAAAAGTAAGCTTCATTATTTTTTCTTGCTTTCAGAAATATAAAAAATACATCAAAGAATTTTTTTTTGTCACTATTTTGCCTTTTGATTCTTTATAGTCAAAGACATATTCCAGCCTATGTTCGGTACAGGCTACAGGATGCTTGGGGCTGGTACACGGGGATGATCCAGAGAGAGGATATGGGGTGGGATGTGGGAGGGGGATTCAGGATTGGGATCTCATATACACCCATGGTGGATTGATGTCAATGTATGGCAAAACCAATACGGTATTGTAAAGTAAAATAAAGTAAAAATAAAAAAATAAATTAAAAAAAATACAATATTAAAAAAAAAATAAAAAAATAAAGTAGATCCACTTGGTTGTACTGGTAAGATAAAAAGAAAAAAATATTGCAAATATACAGGATAAGGGGAGACGACTGATGTTGAGAAACATTCCAGTTTCCAGTATTCTGAACACAATTGCAAAGAGGTAGCTGATTCTTCCATCTACCAGATGGTCCTTGCATGATATTCCGGAAATGAGACTCACAGTCTCAAGGGACCTCAGATATGAGGGGTAGAAGTGTCTTCCTATTTCTTCTGGGAGTTCTTAAAGCAAATTCTCCAGTTCTCAAAGCCAAAAAATGACCTCATAAAGGTTTTTGGGCCATGCATTTTTCTGGAGAATCTTAATGTTCTTACACAGTCTCAAGGAAAAGCCCTGGTGACTAAATTTCAGTCATTTATTAGCATGGGAATAACACAGTGGGGAAAAGTGTGATGTAGTGAACCAAAAACCCTTGTGCTTAAAAAACAAAAACCCCCATCCCTGGAATTCTCCAGGCAAGAACACTGGAGTGGGTTGCCATTTCCTTCTCCAATGCATGAAAGTGAAAAGTGAAGGTGAAGTCGCTCAGTCGTGTCCGACTCGTAGCGACCCCATGAACTGCAGCCTACCAGGCTCCTCCGTCCGTGGGATTTTCCAGGCAAGAGTACTGGAGTGCATTGCCATTGCCTTCTCCGAATATATCCACTAAAGGTTTACAAATAGATGGGAGTGAATGAGATCAAGGAAAAGGTATATGGCCAGACATATTAAAAGTATCATTACTTCTTTTTCTAAAAATGCACTAATAAAAATTTATTCATCTTGTTATTGTTTAAACATTGCCTTATTTATTTACCTTATTTTGTTGGCAAAGTCTTTAAAAAAACTAGTGTCTACAACTCTTTTTCTTCTGCTATATCCTTAGTAAATGGCTGTATTTGCTTCTATGTTTGTTTTATCCAATCAACATTTATGTGAAAGTTGCTCAGTCATGTCCCACTCTTTGTGACCCAATGGTCTATGGCCCACCAGGCTCCTTTGTCCGTGGGATTCTCCAGGCAAGAATACTGGAGAGGGTAGCCATTATATAACTAAAGTATAGAAATTCTTCAGGATTCTTTACTTTACCAGATAGTGTAACTTCCTTGCTGTAAAATATCCACGTCCAAGTTTCAAAAATCATTTTGTGAGCCTAATTCTCAAATCTATATTGTTTATTTTAATCATTATTGAATTTCCAAATCTATATTGGTAAGAATTAACATAACTTTCTACAAATACGGAGATCATGCAAAGAACGTGTTTCTCGATCTTAATTCATCATCTCACCCAGGACTTCTCTTCCATAAACTTAAGATTCAAGGTACACTGTGTCCTATCACAGTCCTAAAGGGATCTTTTGTGGGTGAGCCTTTATCATCCTCCAAATCCACATTGTAGAAGAATTGGTTCCTTTCTACATTTTTAACTCTTTTGTCCCATTCGTTATTATTTTACCTGAACTTCAGGGGTAATCCTCTAAGTAAGTAATTCATGATTTGGACCAAAATATCCTTTTTAGCACTATCCACCAGTGCTTTGGTTTATCCCTATTGCATTTCCTTTGAGACAGTTATTTAATAACACCTTCTCTATTTCCTGTCTTTCAAACATTTTGCTGCACCCTCACCTTTGGGTCCTGAGGGTACGTCCTGTTTCCGCTCACGAGTTCCCTCTGCCATCTCTGCTGTTGCTAAAGATGAGCCAGTGCTCCTGGAGAAGCCTCAGTCTCCATTTGTGCGCCAGATTCTTTCTTCTACCAAAAGATAGTGCCCTGAGCATTTTCTCTTATTTCTACTGCATTACCAAAATTCCCTTCATAAACACATCCATCAACATAAAACACTTTCATAAATTCTACTTTCCTAAAAACATCAACAAAAGATCCTCTCTTTTGACCCAAATCTTCTCTACCTATTTTCTCATTCTGCTTTTCAGCAAAACTTTNTTTCTCTTATTTCTACTGCATTACCAAAATTCCCTTCATAAACACATCCATCAACATAAAACACTTTCATAAATTCTACTTTCCTAAAAACATCAACAAAAGATCCTCTCTTTTGACCCAAATCTTCTCTACCTATTTTCTCATTCTGCTTTTCAGCAAAACTTTTTTACAAAGTTGTCTGTTTACTGTCTATAACTGATTTTCTTCCATTCTTTCTTTAAGTAAGCTGATGATGTAATTCATTGGCTAACCATAATATTATTGAGAACAAAAACAAATGCTATTAATTGTTAGTGAAGTTTAATGTAAACCTAGATTGTCTCAGGCAGATGAGACATATGGAGTCCTTTTCTAAATTCATTTCAGAGATGCTTAATCTTCATTAATCGCCCAGCCTGCTCTTTTCCAAGTCAACAGCAATCTCTATTTTGCTAAATGACAATGATTAATTCTCAGTTGTCCTCTTACTTGTCCTGTTACTAGCATCTGATCACTCTTTCTCCCTGAAAGCATTTTTCCACAGTGCTTGCAAGATACAAGCTCCCTTGGTCTTTCCCCTCACGGGGTGGTCATTGCGTCTCCGTCTCCCTCACTGCTCCCTCTTCATCCCTCTGACCATTTCAGTCTTGGGGTACCCTACGGCATGTGTGCTCTTCGACTCTTTTCTCAAATTTATCTCTATTCACACTTTTGATGATTTCTGCTCCCATGGCTTTAAAATAGCATAGTTAATTGTTCCAAAATTTAAATTCCAGCTTATCCTCTCCTCTGTTGTTCAGGCTCATTTATTAAACCACTTATTCACCATTTCATCTTGGGTTTCTGATAGACATATAAAATGTAATATGGCCCAAACAAGTTCCTGCTTTCTGTACTCAAAACCTGATCTAACTGCAGACTTCTCAATTTCAATTAAGTTCAGTTCAGTTGCTTAGTCGTGTCCCACTCTTTGTGACGCCATGGACTGCAGCATGCCAGGCTTCTCTGTCCATCAGCCACTCCCGGAGTTTATTCAGACTTATGTCCATTGAATCAGTGATGCCATCCAACCATCTCATCCTCAGTAGTCCCCTTCTCCTCCTGCCCTCAATCTTTCCCAGCATCAGGGTCTTTTCCAAAGAGTCAGTTCTTCACATCAGGTGGCCAAAGTATTGGAGTTTCAGCTTCAGCATTGGTCCTTCCAATGAATATTCAGGAATGATTTACCTCAGGATGGACTGGTTGGATCTCCTTGCAGTCCAAGGGACTCTCAAGGGTCTTTTCCAGCACCACAGTTCAAAAGCATCACTTCTTTGGTGCTCAGCTTTCTTTATAGTTAAACACTCACATCTATACATGGCTACTGGAAAAACCATAGCTTTGACTAGACTGACCTTTGCTGGCAAAATAATGTCTCTGCTTTTTAATATGCTATCTACGTTTAGCAGAGGATGAGATGGTTGGATAGCATCACTGACTCAATGGATATGAGTTTGAGCAAGCTTTGGGAGTTGGTGATGGACAGGGAAGCCTGGCATGATGCAGTCCATGGAGTCGCAAAGAGTTGGACATGACTGAGCAACTGACCTGAACTGAATAAAGTACACAAAGCACCACAGTTTGAATAAATATATCTATTTAATAATCTCATTTCAACTAGGCCCAATGGAGCATAAATAAAGAGATATTTTTTTTAACTTTGACATGGTGGTAGTGGCAGTTTAGTCGCTAAGTTGTAACTCACTCGTTGCCATAGTTCAGACTTTTTGTTGGCAGTTTTGAGAAGCCATAGAAATGCACAGCTCAGTTTTATAATGCTTGATTAAAACTGCATTGTAATGATAACATTTTGTCTCTGTTGAAATTTTTTTAAAAATACTTGCTTAAAAATCTATTTACTCTTTGATGTTTTTCAGCTTCCAAGTTTGTTAGCAAACACTGCTGACCAACACCTACTGAGGGCAGGTTAATTAGGTCTTCCAAAATCAGTGGGGGAAGATTAAAATCTTAAAAACTATGATAACTCTCTCTGCACCCCATCTTTGTTTTAACTCCATATTTGAGTTTTATTGAAAAAGATCCCTTGTCAGAGATTAAGACTGAAAAGTAAGCTTCACTATTTTTTCTTGCTTTCAGAAATATAAAAAATACATCAAAGAATATTTTTTGGTCACTATTTTGCCTTTTGATTCTTTATAGTCAAAGACTTCTATTAAAGAAGATCCACTTGGTTGTACTGGTAAGATAAAAAGAAAAAAAATATTGTACAATATACAGGATAAGGGGAGACAACTGATGTTGAGAAACATTCCAGTTTCCAGTATTCTGAACACAGTTGCAAAGAGGTAGCTGATTCTTCCATCTACCAGATGGTCCTTGCATGATATTCCAGAAATGAGACTCACAGTCTCAAGGGACCTCAGATATGAGGAGTAGAAGTGTCTTCCTTTTTCTTCTGGGAGTTCTTAAAGCGAATTCTCCAGTTCTCAAAGCCAAAAAAATGACCTCATAAAGGTTTTTGGGCCATGCCTTTTTTCTGGAGAATCTTAATGTTCTTACACAGTCTCAAGGAAAAGCCCTGGTGACTAAATTTCAGACATTTATTAGCATGGGAATAACACAGTGGGGAAAAGTGTGATGTAGTGAACCAAAAACCCTTGTGCTTAAAAAACAAAAACAAAAGCAAAATTTGCCTATTGAAATTCCTTACACAAAAGCCTTATGGGCCCCTGTGAGGTCTTAAGCAAGTCTATATAGATGAAAGAATATATTCTGCCCAAGTTGTGGTTACCGAACCACTCCAGCTTACAGGGGTATAATTAAAGCTGTTTCAATCGCTTATGTCAATCAGAGCTTGGCTTCTAGTGGAACGTGTACGTGCATCTTGTGTGGAGAGAGGATAGTAACTGGCTAAAATTTGTGGAATGTTAAATTCATTTTAAAGAATGGTTCATGTTACCATAATGAAAATTCCTGATTGGTCACTCCTGATCTAAAAATAAGCTCATGTTTATAAATCTCAGGCATATATATTTTGAGTATGGCATAACTATATCAGTGTAGCCTGTAATATATAGTTGTGTCAGAATATCCCTTTATAGCCTAATTTTTATAATGTTATATGAAGGTGAAGTCGCTCAGTCATGTCCGACCCTTTGCGACCCCATGGACTGTAACCTACTAGGCTTCTCCGTCCATGGGATTCTCTAGGCAAGAATACTGGAGTGGGTTGCCATTTCCTTCTCCAGGGGATCCTCCCGACCCAGGGATCGAACCTGGGTCTCCTGCATTGGAGGCAGGCGCTTTAACCTCTAAGCCACCAGGGAAGCCCATAATGTTATATATATAAGTATAAATATCAGTCTAGAATTCCATTTTCAAAGTGTATCACACAATCTCTGTATTAACTGAAAATATTTTAAAATCACATTCAGCCCTACTTTTATTTATTTAGAATCATCTATTTAGTTTTCTGTGCTTTCTAGGTCGCTCAGTGGTAAAGAACCCGCCTACCAATGCCAGAGACATAAGAGACACGGGTTCAATTCCTTGGTCAGGAAGATCGCCTGGGGGAGGGCATGGCAACCCACTCCAGTATTCTTGCCTGGAGGCTCCTGAAGACAGAGGAGCCTGGTGGGCTATGGTTCATAGCCCAAAGAGTCAGATATGACTGAAGCGATTTAGCATGCATATACTTTTATACACTTTGAATTATTTATTTTATTTATAAAACGAAACCTATAATATTTCCGCTGCTGCTGCTGCTGCTAAGTCGCTTCAGTCGTGTCCGACTCTGTGCGACCCCATAGACGGCAGCCCACCAGGCTCCCCCATCCCTGGAATTCTCCAGGCAAGAACACTGGAGTGGGTTGCCATTTCCTTCTCCAGTGCATGAAAGTGAAAAGTGAAGGTGAAGTCGCTCAGTCGTGTCTGACTCGTAGCGACCCCTTGAACTGCAGCCTACCAGGCTCCTCAGTCCATGGGATTTTCCAGGCAAGAGTACTGGAGTGCATTGCCATTGCCTTCTCCGAATATATCCACTAAAGGTTTACAAATAGATGGGAGTGAATGAGATCAAGGAAAAGGTATATGGCCAGACATATTAAAAGTATCATTACTTCTTTTTCTAAAAATGCACTAATAAAAATTTATTCATCTTGTTATAGTTTAAACATTGCCTTATTTATTTACCTTATTTTGTTGGCAAAGTCTTTAAAACAACTAGTGTCTACAACTCTTTTTCTTCTGCTATATCCTTAGTAAATGGCTGTATTTACTTCTATGTTTGTTTTATCCAATCAACATTTATGTGAAAGTTGCTCAGTCATGTCCCACTCTTTGTGACCCAATGATCTATGGCCCACCAGGCTCCTTTGTCCGTGGGATTCTCCAGGCAAGAATACTGGAGAGGGTAGCCATTATATAACTAAAGTATAGAAATTCTTCAGGATTCTTTACTTTACCAGATAGTGTAACTTCCTTGCTGTAAAATATCCACGTCCAAGTTTCAAAAATCATTTTGTGAGCCTAATTCTCAAATCTATATTGTTTATTTTAATCATTATTGAATTTCCAAATCTATATTGGTAAGAATTAACATAACTTTCTACAAATACGGAGATCATGCAAAGAACGTGTTTCTCGATCTTAATTCATCATCTCACCCAGGACTTCTCTTCCATAAACTTAAGATTCAAGGTACACTGTGTCCTATCACAGTCCTAAAGGGATCTTTTGTGGGTGAGCCTTTATCATCCTCCAAATCCACATTGTAGAAGAGTTGGTTCCTTTCTACATTTTTAACTCTTTTGTCCCATTTGTTATTATTTTACCTGAACTTCAGGGGTAATTCTCTAAGTAAGTAATTCATGATTTGGACCAAAATATCCCTTTTAGCACTATCCACCAGTGCTTTGGTTTATCCCTATTGCATTTCCTTTGAGACAGTTATTTAATAACACCCTCTCTATTTCCTGTCTTTCAAACATTTGCCGCACCCTCACCTTTGGGTCCTGAGGGTGCGTCCTGTTTCCGCTCATGAGTTCCCTCTGCCGTCTCTGCTGTTGCTAAAGATGAGCCAGTGCTCCTGGAGAAGCCTCAGTCTCCATTTGTGCACCAGATTCTTTCTTCTACCAAAAGATAGTGCCCTGAGCATTTTCTCTTATTTCTACTGCATTACCAAAATTCCCTTCATGAACACATCCATCAACATAAAACACTTTCATAAATTCTACTTTCCTAAAAACATCAACAAAATATCCTCTCTTTTGACCCAAATCTTCTCTACCTATTTTCTCATTCTCCTTTTCAGCAAAACTTTTTTACAAAGTTGTCTGTTTACTGTCTATAACTGATTTTCTTCCATTCTTTCTTTAAGTAAGCTGATGATGTAATTCATTGGCTAACCATAATATTATTGAGAACAAAAACAAATGCTATTAATTGTTAGTGAAGTTTAATGTAAACCTAGATTGTCTCAGGCAGATGAGACATATGGAGTCCTTTTCTAAATTCATTTCAGAGATGCTTAATCTTCGTTAATCGCCCAACCTGCTCTTTTCCAAGTCAACAGCAATCTCTATTTTGCTATATAACAATGATTAATTCTCAGTTGTCCTCTTACTTGTCCTATTAGTAGCATCTGATCACTCTTTCTCCCTGAAAGCATTTTTCCACAGTACTTGCAAGATACAAGCTCCCTTGGTCTTTCCCCTCACGAGGTGGTCATTGCGTCTCTGTCTCCCTCACTGCTCCCTCTTCATCCCTCTGACCATTTCAGTCTTGGGATACCCTACGGCATGTGTGCTCTTCGACTCTTTTCTCAATTTTATCTCTATTCACACTTTGGATGATTTCTGGTCCCATGGCTTTAAAATAGCATAGTTAATTGATCCAAAATTTAAATTCCAGCTTGTCCTCTCCTGTTGTTCAGGCTCATTTATTAAACCACTTATTCACCATTTCATCTTGGGTTTCTGATAGACATATAAAATGTAATATGGCCCAAACAAGTTCCTGCTTTCTGTACTCAAAACCTGATCTAATTGCAGACTTCTCAATTTCAATTAAGTTCAGTTCAGTTGCTTAGTCGTGTCCCACTCTTTGTGACGCCATGGACTGCAGCACGCCAGGCTTCTCTGTCCATCACCAACTCCTGGAGTTTATTCAGACTTATGTCCATTGAATCAGTGATGCCATCCAACCATCTCATCCTCTGTCATCCCCTTCTCTTTCCCTCAATCTTTCCCAGCATCAGGGTCTTTTCCAATAAGTCAGTTCTTCACATCAGGTGGCCATAGTATTGGAGTTTCAGCTTCAGCATTGGTCCTTCCAATGAATATTCAGGAATGATTTACCTCACGATGGACTGGTTGGATCTCCTTGCAGTCCAAGGGACTCTCAAGGGTCTTTTCCAGCACCACAGTTCAAAAGCATCTCTTCTTCGGCGCTCAGCTTTCTTTATAGTTAAACACTCACATCTAAAAATGGCTGCTGGAAAAACCATAGCTTTGACTAGACTGACCTTTGCTGGCAAAATAATGTCTCTGCTTTTTAATATGCTATCTACGTTGGTCATAGCTTTTCTTCCAAGGAGCATGCATCTTTTAATTTCATGGCTTCAGTCACCATCTGCAGTGATTTTGGAGCCCCCCAAAATAAAGTCTGCCACTGTTTCCACTGTTTCCCGATCTGTTTGCCGTGAGGTGATGAGACTGCTGTCATGATCTTAGTTTTCTGAAGGTTGAGCTTTAAGCCAACTTTTTCACTCTCCTCTTTCACTTTCATCAAGAGGCTCTTTAGTCCTTCTTCGCTTTCTGCCTTAAGGGTGGTATCATCTGCATATCCGAGGTTATTGATATTTCTCCTGGCAATCTTGATTCCAGCTTGTACTTCATCCAGTCTAGCATTTTTTATGATATACTCTGCATATAAGTTAAATAAGCATGGTGACAATGTACAGCCTTGACGTACTCCTTTTCCTATTTGGAACCAGTCTGTTGTTCCATGTCCAGTTCTACCTGTTGCTTCTTGACCTGCATACAGATTTCTCAGGAGGCAGGTAAGGTGGTCTGGTATTCCCCTATCTTTCAGAATTTTCCACAGTTTATTGTGATCCACACAGTCAAAGGCTTTGGCATAGTCAATAAGACAGAAGTGGATATTTCCCTGGAACTCTCTTGCTTTTTCTATGATCTAGCAGATATTGGCAATTTGATCTCTGGTTCCTCTGCCTTTTCTAAATCTAGCTTGAATATCTGAAAGTTCATGGTTCATGTACTGTTGAAGCCTGACTTGGGGAATTTTGAGCATGTGAGATGAGTGTGGTAATTTGAGGATTCTTTGGCATTGCCTTTCTTTGAGATTGGAATGAAAACTGACCTTTTTCAGCCTTGAGGCCACTGCTGAGTTTTCCAAATTTCTGGCATATTGAGTGCAGCACTTTCACAGCATCATCTTTTAGGATTTGAAACAGCTCAACTGGAATTCCATCACGTCCACTAGCTTTTCATGCACAGATGAGCAAAGTAAAGGACAGAAATGGTCTAGACCAAACAAAAGCTTCTCAATTTCAGTTGATAACAATTCTATTGCTCAAATTTCTCAGGCCAAACCATGTATTTGTCTCTGACACCATTCTTTCTCACACATCCTATATTTGACCACTCCATCCTGACTCAGTTTTCTTTGATTTACCTTTTATCACAGTACTTATAATGCATTCTAATGCAATTTATCCTTTTTAAAAAATTATTTTATCTTTATTTCTTGTATTTAAATATTGGGCTTCTCAGGTGGTGCTAGAGGTAATGAGTCTGCCTGCTAATGGAGATGCAAGAGACACAGATCTGATCCCTGGGTCAGGAAGATCCCATGGAGGAGGGAATGGGAACCCACTCCAGTATTCTGGCCTGAAAAATTCCATGCACAGAGGAACCTGGCACTCCATGGGGCCAGGCATGAGTCAGACAAGACTGAAGGACTGAGCATAACCACATACTCAGATATTATTATGCTATTATAAGTTATTACTATATAATTTATTATTATATAATTTATCTGTTTCAGTATTTTAATATTGACTATCTCCACCAGGACTTGATAACTCTGAGGATATTCTGTCTATTTTATTAATTATAGTATTTCTGGGTCCTAGAATTCTCCCTGTCAACTACAAGTTTTTTAAAAAATGAGTAAATGAATGAATAAATTTATTTTCCATTAATATTACTTCTAAACTTTATCATTTTTTATATAAGAAGTTTATTTAAATCTACAATCTGATCAAATTTCTCTCTTAATAGCAAGAAGAATTAAGTCCAAACCCTTCGGCCTGGAAAAAGAACTTTAGTGTATGTACACATTTATAGAATGGCAATCCATTCCAGTGTTCTTACTTGGAGAATCCCATGGATAGAGGAGCCTGGTGGGCTACAGTCCATAGTGTTGCACAGAGTTGGACACGACTGAAGCGACTTAACACTCACACACACACACACACACACACACATGTTTCTCTTTTCAGCACGCATACACATTTTTACATGTTTGTCTAAAAACATATCTGTTCCTTTTGGGGCTTTTGCATGTGTTACTTTCTTTTTATACAATGACTTGCCTTTACTTTTTTCTATTGTCAAAGTTTCCACCTTTCTTAATATTTTCGCTAACCAAGCATTCTTTAGAAATATTCTTATTTACTCCTCTATTCCCATAGTAAGTATTTTGCATCTATTATATAGCAGAAGTGACAGCATCCTTTGAATTAGAGAATCATTTATATATGTGCCTCTGCGTGAGACTGCACAGTATCCACTATTTAATCTCATTGTCTCTATCTTTATTTTAAATCACCCACTTTGCCTACTTCAGAGTTTCATATAAAATACTTGCTCCGGAGACATTTGTGATATGTAAATATTTCAAGATCTGAAGTAAGAAAGCCAACTGAAAAACAATTTTAAAATAGTTTCTGCTGTGCTCAAGATTTATTTATTTATCTACTCAGAACTCTTTTTGTGTTGTTGTTTTTTAAACCCCAGTGGTAGTGAACTACAGGTTATAATCATGAAGCTAGAAAAATCCTAAATTTTAAGTCAAGAAAGTGTGTTTTCCATAAATAATTTAAAAAGTGTAGTATTTTCAATCTAAGTTACATTGAAAGGAACTTTTGTTTTGTTTTGTTTTTCTTTAAGAAACTTCTAGGCATTTGGGTCAACAAAATTATTTTGAAAATATTTTCTCATGGAAAGTAGCCCAAAATAGATGGTGCCATGAGGTTTAATTTGCTGCTTCTTGGGACAGAAATTCAATGGCGTTAAAGAGCTTTGCAATATTCACCAGGAAACTATGCTGTGCCAAGTACAAATGCTTTAGATGCACAGCCTGGAGGTGCAGTGCCTGTCAAAGTGGAGACTCTTGGAAGTGGGGGCCCAGAAGGAAAGAAGATGCTGTCAGTAGACAACTTGCAGGAGAGCATTATGTGCTGCTTTGAGGCCATCACATTGCATCTCACCATCAGAGCTGCAGGCTTCCACGATCGCCCTGTGGGTAAAGAATCTTCCTGCAGTGGAGGAGACACGGATTCAATTCTTGGGTCAGGAAGATCCCCTGGAGGAGGAAATGGCAACCCACTCCAGTATTCTTACCTGAAAAATCCCATGAGCCTGGCAGACCACAGTCCAAAGAGTTGCAGAGTTGAACATGATTGAGTGACCAAGCCCATCAGAGCTACAGATGTTCAGGATAGCAAGAGAGCTGAGATCCTCTTATTCACGTCTATAATCTGTGTAAGGTGTATTAACCAGTTAATGAGCCTGGCAGACCACAGTCCAAAGAGTTGCAGAGTTGAACATGATTGAGTGACCAAGCCCATCAGAGCTACAGATGTTCAGGATAGCAAGAGAGCTGAGATCCTCTTATTCACGTCTATAATCTGTGTAAGGTGTATTAACCAGTTACCTTAGCAATCTTGGTTTGATCTTATCAGAGTATTAACTACTGAGCTTGGGTTCACTTGCTGGGAAGGGTGTCACATGTTTTGTTAGGTATTTCCAAATGATAGGATTTTTAGTACAAAGCATACAAATGTATGAACATCAGCAGTAAGCATGTAGCATGTAAGTAGTTTTGACTGTGGGTTTTTACATCCTTGAGATTAAAAAAATGGATGACTTTAGCCAGCAAATCTACAGTGGGAAAGTTGTCTGNGATTCTTAGTACAAAGCATACAAATGTATGAACATCAGCAGTAAGCATGTAGTATGTAAGTAGTTTTGACTGTGGGTTTTTACATCCTTGAGATTAAAAAAATGGATGACTTTAGCCAGCAAATCTACAGTGGGAAAGTTGTCTGCAATAGTTTGAGGCTTGAAAAACTTAGAACAGATGGTGCTGTTGGGACAGGAAGAAGTCAGAAGGTTATCACGACTTCCAACAGCACTGGAGCCTATGAGAGAGGAGGAACTTTGATGTGATAGGAGTCAGCTAGCTTGACCTTGACCTTCTTCTCTCTCCTCCATAACCCAGGTATCCCACCTCCTTATTTAAGAGCCAGATGTCAGTGGGCAGACACCTGTGGTTATGTGGCATATGTGAGTTGCAATATACTTGGTGAGTACAGGATATATTTCTGCACCCCTCTTCCTAAAGTTATTAATAATCAATTGAATGTTAGTGTCTTTTAGGCCAAATTCAAAGAGCAGTGTTGAAGACTTACTCAAAACACCATGAAACTGAGCTTGTGGCTATCTCACAAATAGCTTACATGTGAGCTTCTTTTTATTCTGACACTGTTTTCACTAAAATTCATAGGAGGAAAAAGGCATAAAAATGTCTGTGGTTTTTCTGAATGGAAATACCACCAGGGAATGATCTCAGTTATGGAAGAAACTACTCTAAAATCCTGGAAAAGCCATAAAAATCATTTTTCTTTGTCTTTTAATTTTTTTCCCTCTAGTAAAGAAAGGAAGGACAGCCAAAATTTTCAAAAGCATTCAGTGATGAAAGTCTGCATTCTTGGTAAAATTTTAAATTATCCTGTTTTTCAATAAAACTTTTCTATAAAGTTGGCTAAACCATATACCTCTGAGGTTTAAAAAAAAAAATGCAGGATAAGTTTCAAAAGCTTTGCGTGAATTTCTCAGTATTAAACTATGCTCACATAACCTTCAAAGCTCCTTTATAAACAATACTTGATGAGTAACAATTCCCAAGAAAAGTTAAACTATCTCTTAGTAACCCTTTAGTCTAAATATCATTCACTTGGAGGGCTTTGTAGAGTGGGAGAAAAAGAGAGGTTGTGTACATGTGTTCATGTGAGCTAGAAAGGAAAGGAAAACTGATCTTTTCATATAGATTCAAGAAGCGAGTTTCTCTTTCATCATTCCCGTAATAGCTAAAAGTGTAGGGCCTGCTCAGCCTGAGAAGACTGGTTNGGAGGGCTCTGTAGAGTGGGAGAAAAAGAGAGGTTGTGTACATGTGTTCATGTGAGCTAGAAAGGAAAGGAAAACTGATCTTTTCATATAGATTCAAGAAGCGAGTTTCTCTTTCATCATTCCCGTAATAGCTAAAAGTGTAGGGCCTGCTCAGCCTGAGAAGACTGGTTTCAACATATACTTTGGAATATATACTGGTTCCAACACATATCTGACTGGCTCCTCCCAGTCAGGCAGCCATGCTGAGGTTTCTCGGGAAGTGTGACATGCAAAGTTGTGATGGTTAAATGTAACCTTTTATCCCCTTAAACGCAAGAGGTTATACAGTCACCCCACCAATGAAGGGGAGATTGCTTGAGTGATATTAACAGTGAACGAGGACTTCCCTGGACCAGTCAGGCAGCCATGCTGAGGTTTATCGGGAAGTGTGACATGCAAAGTTGTGATGGTTAAATGTAACCTTTTATCCCCTTAAATGCAAGAGGTTATACAGTCACCCCACCAATGAAGGGGAGATTGCTTGAGTGATATTAACAGTGAACGAGGACTTCCCTGGTGGTCCAGTGGTTAAGAATCTACCTTGCAATGTAGGGGACATGGATTCAATTCCTGGTTCAGGAAGATCCCACATGTCATGGAGCAACTGAGCCCAGGCCCCACAGCTACTGAGCCTGTTCTCTAGAGCATGTGAGCCGCAGCTACTGAGCCCTGCATGCCCCAGAACCCAGGCTCCACAACAAGGGAAGCCACCACAGTGAGAAAACCACATACTGCAACTAGAGAAAGCACTCGCACAGCAATGAAGACCCAGCACAGCCAAAAAAATAATAAATAAATAAATATTTTTAAAACATGACTTTTAACAGTGAATGAGATACCATGCACACACAGATATGGCATCAATTTTCTGCTTAGCTCAGATGCCCTCACAGGTTATAGAATTAAAACTCAAGGAGTTAAGAGAAACTGCTTTTCTCCCAGGAACCTACACTGAGAGCATGGTAAATGGCCTACCATCTTCATCAGAGAGGCAAGGAAGATGAGATTGAATTAAGACATCTAAAATGGACTTCATTTTCAGTAATTCCCAGCAGTCCCATTCTTAGAATCCTCAGTATTTGACTTAACCACCATGTTTCACATAGTCAAGGGAACAAAAGCTTTTAGTAAGAGGACCTGTAGATGTATATGTATATTTTATATATCCCATGGTCAAATCTCCTCTCACACCTGGCAGTTTGAGAACTGTGATGTACGTACCATTGTTGATGTCATTCCCAGAGGAGAAGACTGAAGGTCAGATAAATACAAGAATTGGCCATGATGATATCCAATCAACAGGTTTTAATATTCCAACAATTCACCCAATACCTACCTGCTGGAGGAGATCACTGAGAAGATGAGACCACGTGGACTCCCAGGCTGGACCAGGCAACGCTCCATACCCCCACCTCTACCCCTCACCTCCAACATGGTCCCATCCTTGGGGTGTGTTTTCCGCCTACTAGGCCTCTATTAACAGTCATTTCAAGGAAGTAAACTCAAGGAAGCACTGTGTCATTGAGACCCTCTAGATCGAAAAAGTGGCAGAATCCCATCAGAGCCTGTGTATAGATTTACAGGATTCATCAGGGAGAGAGACTGAGTCCTTTGAAACTGCCCAAGATTAGCCATATAAACCCAAGTCCCCTTACTTTAAAAAAAAATTAATTTATTTTTTAATTGGAGGAAAATCGGTTTACGATATTGTGTTGGTTTCTGCCGTACAACGAAGGGAGTCGGTTATATTTACACGTATACCTCTCGTCTTAAGCCGCCTTCCCTCCACCATCCCACACCTCTAGGTTGTCGGAGAGAGCCAGGGCGGGCTCCCTGTGACTGCCACCTACCAGTCACTACCAATCTGGAGTGATCGGCCTCTTTTTTGGGTCTCTCCCTGCCTCCATGTATAGGGGCCAGTTTCAGATTTTACCAGGAAAATGTAGACCCTATAGAGTGTATAGACCTTCCAAATCCCCCAGCCCTCTCCCCAGGTGGCCCCTGCGTCCTGTAGAGAGGGAGTGGGGGAAATTCCCACCAATGCCTGATGTGCAGATGGGTCTGGTCTAAGCCATCTGTGCACAGGGAATGCAGTCACTGCTCAGCTCAACATTGGCACTGTCTGCAAGGACACAGGGGTGAACCACAGCAGCCAGTGGGCTGAACTCAGAGGATTTGGCTGGTGATCACTCGTGAAGCTGGCCATTAACCCTTGACACTGACTGATGGGCTATCCTAAAGGGTTCGATTCTGTGGCTTGGATAGTGGGATGATCATGAATAAACTCTTGTAGGGTCAGGATGTTTGAAAAGACATTTAGGTTCACCTGCAAGAGCCTGAGTTCCATGTCCTGACTCGTAAGGCATGGACACTGCCTGACAGTCGGGAAGCTGATGCCCTGGTCCAGGTGTGAGCCTGAGCACCTGAGCCTGCAAGAGGTCCAGCTGATGGACTGCAAAGGAAGAGCGGCCACCTCAGTGCCCAGGAGTGATGGTGTTTAGTCAAGGGTGCCGGATTGCCCTTGAACTACAGTGACTTGGTTAATGCACTAACAGGACATCCTGTGTGTCCTAAACAACCCAAGGCAGCTGTCAAAGGAGTCTGGGGCCATTTACAGGAGTTTCCAACCAGTGAGGAGTTGGCAAATTGGCTATATTGACCCCCTCTACCTCTGAGTGAAAGTTCTAAATATACTTGATCTGTNGCCGGATTGCCCTTGAACTACAGTGACTTGGTTAATGCACTAACAGGACATCCTGTGTGTCCTAAACAACCCAAGGCAGCTGTCAAAGGAGTCTGGGGCCATTTACAGGAGTTTCCAACCAGTGAGGAGTTGGCAAATTGGCTATATTGACCCCCTCTACCTCTGAGTGAAAGTTCTAAATATACTTGATCTGTGTGGATGCCGAGTCAGGTCTGATGCAAGCTTTTTCCTGTCACCATACCAAAGAGGGTGCCCCCAAAAGAGGATTAAAGAGGCTGAGTACCACTTGCAAAGACTTTCCTCAAATAGCCAGTGATAAGAAGGGGGTCACATGCCAAAGGTTATGGTGTGCAAGACAGATGGATGAAAGAGCCCATGTGGGTATGCTTGCATCACTGGTGCAGCATCTGCCTCCAGGGCAGCGAGAGAGCCACCCATGAGCCTCCTCCAGCCCGCTGTAGCCCCTTGCTGACCTCTCAAGGCCCACGGGGGTCGTGTGAGATGTAAGAGCCCTCCACGAGGGGCGGTGTTAGAGGAGGTCTTGGAGAGGCCATGACCACACAGTGACTCTGTGGACCCAGGAAGCCTCCTCCCCACCCTGCCCTGGGGATGTATGTACATCCCTGCGGATGTAAATTTCACCCTCTAAAACCAAAGGCCAAAGACAGAACCATTTCAAGGACACCAGCCTTGAGAGACCAGTGTGGGCCTGAGATCACGAGGGGCGGTGTTAGAGGAGGTCTTGGAGAGGCCATGACCACACAGTGACTCCGTGGACCCAGGAAGGCTCCTCCCCACCCTGCCCTGGGGATGTATGTACATCCCTGTGGATGTAACTTTCACCCTCTAAAACCAAAGGCCAAAGACAGAACCATTTCAAGGACACCAGCCTTGAGAGACCAGTGTGGGCCTGAGATCCTCTTGGCTAAATCCAGGACAGAATACTGTTAAAATCCTCTAAATAAGCTCAATACTTTGGCTGGGGGTGCAGAGACCGACTTAACCTGGCAGAGCCCAAGACAAGGCCTGTAGGTAAGTAAGTTTCCTCCCTCATGAAACCTGCCATCTACCCTTCTGGAATGATCCACCTCTGCCTCTGGTCTCCCCTTGCCCTCTGAGTGCCCGGGCCAGTTTTAGATTTCAGCTGGGTCATCCCTGAGTTTTCCAGCCAGCACTACTCAGACTTTAAGCTGCAAACCGATGCACCTTTACACAACAACCCAAAGATCTAGATGCAGTATAGTTAGCTGGGTGACAGAGAGAGAGACTGAGAGGCACCCACCCACTGACTATATAGTTTCATCCATTTCTACTGAAATTTGGGAACTTTACTATCTGAAAAATTTCAGAAAAATAATTCTCAAACAGTGATCTCAGCATATGCAATTCTTCTGATTGAATAGAGCCATTCTGTGAAATTGCCTACTGATACTGACTCTCTAATTCATAGAAATAGAACACCTTTTGTGTCAACAAGTGAGGATTAACATTTTGTCTCTATCACTGAGCACTAAGAGTGACCTTGGATGGACTGGAGACTCCTATGGACAGCAGAGCTGGGTGGGCTGCAGTTCATAGGGTCACAAAGAGTCGGACATGACTGAAGCAACTTAGCATGCATGCATGCAGGTTGGGTTGTTTATTTTCCCATTGTGAGCCCATTTATCCACCTGGAAAATTGTAAAATGAATACATATCCTGCAACGTCATGCTAAGCATCAGGAGAAACACCTACAACATCTCTGGTGCTCTATCAACAGAGTAGATGTTAAAAAATTAATAGTTTTCTTTTTTTGTTCGCATTTCACGTTTCTCTGGGCTACAACATTCTTTTGTGTTTTCAATCGTTCAGTTCAATAGCATTAATAGCATTAATATTATGCTCTGGACTAGGAGGACTGTGGGAACAGCTCAAAGAAATTAAAAGTGAGATATTGGTATGTGTTTCTGTTCTACTCGAAAGGCAGACACAATCTCACAAAATCTGTAGTTGTCCACTACTATGTTCACAGACATGCCGTTTTGTATTTATATGTGTGTGAGAAAGAGACCTCTAAAGAAAAGTGAAGAGAGGAGAGAGAGAGGAAGACAGAGAGTCAGAGAAATTGAGGGAAAATAATTTATCAACAAAAGGAGTGTCCTGAAGTGTATATTGCTTTGGCATCTCATTTCGCCAAGTGTCTTTGATTACTGTAAAATGATAGACCCTTGTGCTGAGTGTATGTGTGTGTTCCCAAATGTTGAGAGATGACAGTAAAAGGAATTTTAAATAAACCAGTGGCTGGGGGCCAGGTGCAATGTAATGATAGATCACTAAAGGAACCACCCCAGAGGAGAAGGCCAGAGGAATGATGAAAGAGAAATGCATATTAAGGCATTGTTCAAAGTAGCTTCCTGAGGGGGCATTCACAAAACTCTTTCCTCTCTGAGGGGTTTATGGTGGCTTGACTTACAGCTAACTGTCCCGATCGATCATTGAGTCCAGGGACAGCTGTCCTTTCTTTGTGAAAATATTTGGACCCCCAGGAGAAGCTGAAATTGAAAATTTTATTTACATTACAGTGATAACACTTTTTATAAAATAAACAGAGATAGGAATCCACAATCGAGAGCATTTTTATATTTACCACCAAATCTTACTTATTTAAAGTAGGGATCAAAATATAGGGCCTTCCCTGATAGCTCAGTTGGTAAAGAATCTGCCTGCAATGCAGGAGACCCCGGTTTGATTCCTGGGTTGGGAAGATTTGCTGAAGAAGGGACAGGCTACCCCATTCCAGTATTCTTGGGCTTACCTTGTGGCTCAGCTGGTAAAGAATCTGCCCAAAAGGAGGGAGACCTGGATTTGATCCCTGCGTTGAGAAGATCCCCTGGAGAAGGGAAAGGCTACCCACTCCAGTATTCTGGCCTGGATAATTCCCTGGAGAATTCCATGGGCTGTATAGTCCTAGGGTCACAAAGAGTTGGACATGAACGAATGACTTTCACACTTCACTCAAAATACAGATTCTCTTGTAATTGTATTATTTGCCATGCTGATAAATCATGTCCCTTTCTCATTAATAAGGGAGCAAATTTCCTGTTGATTTATTGGAGAGAAAACTGCCTGGAATCTTAAAGTGCTTTAATAGTTATGTTTCAAGTAGAAAGCTGAGCTTCTGCATGTCTGTCTCCTATCATCAGAAACTTGGAATCATAGTAAGAAGTCTAACAAGTCAGAAATGAATATTTTATGAACTGGTAACAAATTTAGACATAATGCAAAAAGGAGATAATTTTGTTATTTTTTTTCTTTTCTCTTTAAAAATCATTGAAGAACTCAAAATGCATTAAGACTCTTACATCTAATGTTATTACAATTTTTAATCACATCATCTTACCTCGTATTTTAGTTTAATAAATTCATATCAGAATGCAGCATTCTGGATAGATGGGTAACCTTGTATATTAAGAATTCCAGACAAAATAGAGAAGGGAAAATGCCTCTAAGCTACACAGTCTTTGCTTGTGTTGGATGTAGAACAATTTGCAAGCAATCCAAATGACTCATATATTTGGACTGCTGAAACACTAAAAATCTTTCTCTCTTGTGTTCTGTCATTATCTCCCCATCTTTCTTTTTCTGTTCTTTCCTTCGAGGTCCTTCCATGCTCATAATTTGTATACAAAAAAAAACAAAACAAAACAAAACCCACACCCAGATGTGTTAGTAAATACACAGATGTATGACATCAGGGTTTGAAGGAGTCACTCCAAGAGAATTATAAACAATGTAAATCTTAGAAGAGTTACACTTGAAAAATTGTTATGTTGTCCCTTAAAGCTTTTGTCAGATTGTTTTTGTGAAGAGTTTTAAACTTTTTATTCTAGTTCTGACTCTTGAAATAATTCTTCAATCTCTATAGATGAACTATTTGGGTGGCTCAGAGGGGAAAGAGTCTTCCTGCAATGCAGAAGACCCAGTTCAACCCCTTATTTTTTTTCAAACTGTGTATAAATCCAAGATTAGTTCCTTGTAATAAAATGCTAATTACAACTGTGGTTACAGGAAATCTTTCACAGACCATTTTGACGCTGGTAAAATTTATCTTTGGAGCCTCAAGCCTGCCAGTAAAACCAATTAAGTATTTATTTTCTCCCATTAGTTTTATAATGTACTGAAGTCTAGAAGTTTTAAACTAAGATTTCAAGCATTTGCCTTTAGACCTGTAGTATTGATGGACTTTTTTTTTTTTTTTTTATGAGGAGTAAAGCAAAAAGAGCATGAGATGCTTTAGAATTATGCCTCAGAGTTTTATAGAATATTGTTGTTGTTCAGTCACTCAGTCATGTCCTACTCTTTGCGACTCATTGACTGCAGCACACCAGGCATATCTCCTGGAGTTTGCTCAAACTCATGAATATTGAGTCAGTGATGCCATCCAACCATCTCACCCTCTGTCGTCCCCTTCTCCTCCTGCCCTCAATCTTTCCTAGCATCAGAGTCTTTTCCAGTGAGTTGGCTCTCTGTTACATGGGATTCCCAGGTGCCTCAGTAGTAAAGAATCCATTTGCCAATGCAGGAGACTTGGGTTTGATCCCTGGGTCAGGAAGATCCCTGGAGAAGGAAATGGCAACCCACTCCAGTATTATCACCTGGGAAATCCCATGGGCAGAGGAGCCTGATGGACTGCAGTTCATGGGGCTGCAAAGAGTTAGACATGACTGAGTGACTAAACAGCAGCAAATGATGATAAATATTCCCCTTCATTGGCCTCTAATAGACTCACAAATGCCTACAAAAAGAGCTTCACCACTGAAATGAGTATTACCAAGAAACTGCAAGCTAAAGTGTGTTCCTGGAGAGGAAAATAAATCTTCACTAATAATAGGAACAAAAGGGATCTCATGCCAAGGGAGTATGAATGAAAGATGAATAACCAAATAGATTTTTAGAAAGATGTGATGGAAAGGAAGGCTTGGTAGGCAGAAGAAAATGGATACAAACTCAGAGTCATGCTTTTAATGTGATCTTCTGTTGTTTTCTTTTTTAGTATCTGCATCCATGAAGAAAACAATCTGGTGATTATGGGTTGAACTTTTAACAGTAAGTATCTCTGATGATGGGATAATTGTAATAGTATCAATATTTTTAATGTTTAAAACCTGCATAGTTAGAATCAGAAAAAAATACATTATATATATTCCAGTAACTGCTTTAAAATACATTAAAAATTTTGACTAGAAAGATCTAAGTGAAATTGGGAGCTTTTCTAAGCCAATTTAGAGCAGAAGTGTTCATGGGAGTGGAATAAGAAGCTGTCCATGTTGACTTACTCCCAGAGCTATCATTGTCTCTTCCTAGAAAATACTTGATCATAACTCTTAAACTCAAGGTGCCACTTGACTTCCATTCTCTTCATTTGGAAAACAAGCAGTACATGGAAAGCCAGTGTATAATTCTGAGAACCTCCTTCTACTCTAAAAGTTTCTAATTCTAATTGCTAGAAAATCTTAGGACTGTTCAGGGCAGAAGAAGTCCAGACAGTATAAACTTAAGACCATATGATGATGAAACTAGTCAGGCAAAAATGACATTCTCTGTTTTGTCATGGGAAGCATGGCATATTTCTGTCTTCTCCTATTGTCTTAGAAACTTTGACAAACTTTGGGTTCATAAAACTTTTTTTCATTTCAAAAAATTTAGTGCAGACGCATCCACTTCTCATATTTCACTAAATGTGATACAGTATTGCTAATATCTCATTTCTTCTAGAGTGAGCATGAACCAGGTAGAATTATAGCAGTGTTGAAATTGGATGTTATCTCAAAGACTGTTCCATTAACCTTAAGAGAATTGCCAAATATCAAATTGAAATGTCTAAACGGTTTTAAACACAGCTCTCTCGCTCAGTATTATTTTCATCTAAGTATGCAAATTCAAATTTCTATTCAACATAGCCTTGCATTAAAGAAGAGAAAACTAGAAAAGTCAAACATCTTCACTTTTTCCCTAATGATAAAGTAAGACAATCACTATAGATATTGAATATATTTTGTTTTAAAATATTCAGAAATTTCAAATGTGTAATATATTTATGTTTTTGTGTATATTTTAAATATTTTTCATTTTTACTCTTTGGTAATTTTATTTATTTATTTATGGATGTGCAGGATGTTAGTTCCCCAACTAGAGATCAAGCCTGGGTCCTTGACAGTGAAAGTACAGAGTTCCAATCACTGCACCACCAGGGAATTTGCTGGCTTGCAATTTTAATAAGGAGTTGTGTCTGCTTTACTTAGAGTCACAAATATTGTGTTTGGTACAGATGCTCAATGGATTTATTGAATTGACAGATACATACATAGAATTCTAAACCCTCACAAATGGTACAAATAACACAAGCTCACTCACTTTGGGTTAATGTACTTTCTTTTCTTTTCACCTGAAACCCATTAATCAACAGGCTATTTAAACTGCTAAGGATAGAAAATGTGTGTGATTACATTTCAATTTTTGTACTAATTCAGAATTATTCAGACCAAGAAATTCTATAGAATGTGGTGGGTGACTCCCCAAAGATATCTACTTTGTAATCTTCAGATGCTATGAATATGGTATGTTACATGACAAAAGGAAATTAAGGCTTTAGATGCAATTAAGACTGACTGCTAATCAGATGACACTGAGATATAAACATCATTCTGAATTATCTGTGCACACCCAGTTTAATCATGAATCCTCAAAACAAGATGTGAAAGTGTGGATGAAAGAGGGTAGTGTAAGCTGGAGAGAGGCTGAACAATGGCGTGTATCCAGTACACTGAGTTATTCCTGAGTTTGCAGATACATTTGTTTGTGATTAGAGTGTTTGCCATTGGTACCCGTTACTTTGAGCTCTTACCTTCCCTTGGAAACTGGGAAAGCATCTTCCTTGCTGGTGACAATGAGATCATTCCCACGTCCTTGAGGAAGACATTCCTCATTTGTAAAATTGTTAGCCATTTAAAAGGCATTTACATCTCAAAAGGACAGAGAAAGAATTTTTACTCTTTGTGAAGACTCTAAGCAAAGGCAGGCCAGGGTCTAGAGTCAGGATTGTTGTTGTGGTTTCAGTTCAGTTCAGTGGCTCAGTCGTGTCTGGCTCTTTGCAGCTCCATGAACTGCAGCACACCAGGCCTCCCTGTCCATCACCAACTCTTGGAGTCCACCTAAACCCATGTCCGTTGAGTCGGTGATGCCATCTAACCATCTCATCCTCTGTCGTTCCCTTCTCCTCCTGCCCTCAATCTTTCCCAGCATCAGGGTTTTTTTCCAATGAGTCAGCTCTTCGCATCGGGTGGCCAAAGTACTGGAGTTTGAGCTTCAACATCAGTCCTTCCAATGAACACCCAGGACTGATCTCCTTTAGGATGGACAGGTTGGACCTCCTTGCAGTCCAAGGGACTCTCAAGAGTCTTCTCCAACACCACAGTTTAAAAGCGTCAATTCTTCAGCACTCAGCTTTCTTTGTATTCCAACTCTCACATCCATACATGACCACTGGAAAAAACCGTAGACTTGACTAGATGGACCTTTGTTGACAATGTCTTTGCTTTTTAATATGCTGTCTAGTGAAAGGTTGTTGTTGAATTACGAAGCCGGGATTCTTGGCCCCCGGAGGAGAAGAATTCAATCCGGGGCCAGAGACGAGGCTTGCTCGCTCAGAGCTTTTGTGTAACAAAGTTTTATTAAAGTATAAAGGAGATAGAGAAAGCTTCTGACATAGGCATCAGAAGGGGGCAGAAAGAGTACCCCCCTGCTAGTCTTTAGCTGAATGTTATATAGTCATCAGCAGTCTGTTAATGAAAGAAGGGAATGTCTCAAAACTTAGAATGGCACCAGGCCCCTCACCCATAGGATGTATTTTGGGATAATCTTGGCTCCAAATGGTTCATCTTGGGCCCTAAAAGGATTAACTTGAACCTTGAAGAAGGGTAGAGCACCATACAAATAGTGTTATTTACATAGCTTAAGATAAACATTTCCATAAGAAAAAGGCAACGGTTAACTTCAGGTGAAACCAGGTGTCATTATGGCAGCACAGAATTTTAAGAGAAACCTCCTTTTAAATTTGTATGGAGAAGGAAAAATATCGCTAGTTTGTTTCCTCCTGCTGCTTAAGAGAGATAAAATGTCTGACACTTGCAGGCTATTTCCTCCGTTTGGAGATCCCTGGCCTTCCTGCCTGTTACCCTCTCACTAGATTGGTCATAACTTTTCTTCCAAGGAGTAAGCATCTTTTAATTTCATGGCTGCAATCACCATCTGCAGTGATTTTGGAGCCCAGAAAGATAAAGTCAACAACTGTTTCCACTGTTTCCCCATCTATTTGCTATGAAGTGAATGGACCAGATGCCATGATCTTAGTTTTCTGAATGTTGAGCTGTAAGCCAACTTTTTCACTCTCCTCTTTCACTTAAATCAAGAGGCTATTTAGTTCTTCTTCACTTGTTATGGTTTAGTGGCTAAATTCTGGCCTACTCTTTTGTGATCCCATGAATTGTAGCCCGCCATTGCAGCTCTGCCCATGGTGTTTTTCAGGCAAGAATATTGGAATGGGTTGTCATTTCCTCCTCCAGGGGATCTTCCTGACCAAAGATTGAACCTGGGTCTCCTGCACTGGCAGGCAGATTCTTTACCACTGAACCAACAAGGAAGTCCAAAGTCACAATTACATATAGTTTAGTCAATCTGAGGGAAACGCAGATCTTCCAGGTTGTCAGTAGGGACTCCAGACTATGTGCAGTAGATAGAATTCAAGCCATGCACACTGATATATGCTGTGCTGTGCTCATTCACTCAGCTGTCTCTGACTCTTTTGTGACCCCATGGACTGTAGCCTACCAGGCTCCTCTGTGCAAGGAATTATTCAGGCAAAAATACTGCAGCGGGTTGCCATTTCATATTCCAAAGGATCTTTCTGACCCCGGGATTGAACCAATATCTCTTGTATCTCCTCCATTGACAGGTGGGTTCTTTATCACTGCACCACCAGGTCAGGTAGAATTCAATGTCTCTATTTATCAACAAGAATGCCCTCTTGACTTCTTACGTATGGAAGTAAAAATGAATAAAAAAGTAGTTTTGTGTTTCTAAACTGTTCAAAATATTTCAAAATTGTAGAAGGGCTGACAAAATCACAGAGGAAAGCTGTGCACAAAATTTGTGTTTCATATGAAATAAAGTTTTAATCCATCTCTGAGACAGTGTGATGAGTTAAGAAGAATAGATGGGATGAAATGCAGGGCCATCACAAAGCTCCTACTTCCCACATCCTCACAGACCTGGTGAGGTTATTGGTCTTTGAATCTGAAGTATGTCATTATAACTCATATATAACAGAAGGCATTACTTAAAAAGATGCCCAGGTTGGTGGAAATCTGTAATATGTTATTTGGCAGGAGCCATCAGACTAAAGAATTCGATTCTTGAATTATCTGGAAATAGTAGAGCAAAGGCTTTCCGGGAGACTCAGTGGTAAAGAATCTGCATGCCGAAAAAAGCGAGAGACGCAAGTTCAATCAGGAAGATCCCTTGGAGAAGGAAAGGGCAACCCACTCCAGTATTCCTGCTGGGAAATCCCATGGACAGAGGAGCCTGGTGGGCTACAGTCCTTGGGGCCACAAAGATTTGGACACGACTGAGGACAAGCACAAGGCTCACGTGGGCAAAACAACCACAGCCTCCTTTATTGTGCTTTGTTCTCCTTCCTGACACAGAAAGGGAGACACCTCTCAATGAAGATCCCCCTTGTAAATGTAACTTTTCTCTTGCAAAAGCATACTTTTCCTCTTCTTCTGTGTTTGCTATTTCTTAAAAATAAGCAACTCAAGAGAATTCTTGTCAAGGAGGCACATTTTGGGGTAGCAAATTCTGCTCCCCTTCATCGCCTATCATACAATGTATTTATTTTGTTAATTGTCAGTTTCTTCCACTAGCATATAAATTCCCCACTGCAAGGAGCTTTTGTCACTTTTGTTCTCTGCAGTGTTCCAAATATTTGGAACAGTGCCTGCTAATTGTAGGTGTTTATCAACTAATTGCTAAATGAATACATCCTTCAGGGGTTATGCTTATCATGAATAATTCTCTCAGAAACCAGACTCCTAGGGCTTGCGAAAGTTTTCTTGTGTATTTTATTTTTCTGTGGCAAGATCAGTTGAGATAATTTACAAGTTTAAGTTAAAAGATGGTTTTCTGAATCTTAAGAAAAAAATCACCATCGTTCTTAAAAAACATGCCTTGGTCACTTGGTAGAACCTCCACTATTATTATTACACCCATCCCCCTGTACTTTTTACACTGTTCTTCCTACCTGATTTTCTCTAAGAGACATCAGTTTCCACGTCTCATTAAACTTCCTGACATCTTTCTGTATCACATTGATCACAACCCACTAACATACTGGTAGACGTTGAGCGTTTACCAAGGGCAGCTAAGACCTGTGACAGGACAAACACAATCAGGTGATGTGTTTACTGAACTTAATACAGCATTCACTGTTAAACTGCTTCAGAAACACGAATTCCTTATTCTCACTCCACGATACCTACAGGTATCCCAAGGTCTTCTTATCTTACTCTCTTCACTTCTGCCCCATTTTGCATTTTTCCAGTGTGAATGGGAGAGACCAGGAGTAGTACGTCTCTTTCCATTCACTCGATTTTACCTCTCGGCTATTTTTTCTTCCATTTTCCTCTTGGATCCATTTGCACAGTCTGGCTCAAGATAGGAACTTTCATATTTTTCAGGCATTGCTCCAACTTAATTTTATTTTCACTCCAAACCAGACTGTTTGTAAAAGGTGAGTAGCAGAGAACAGACTCAGTTCTCTGGCAAAAGACACAGTGTAGGCACATGCTAAGGTGTTGATCATGTGAAGATTAAGGAAGTTATCCAGGCAGGCGAAAAAGCTGGTGTCTTCTTATGGAAAGGAAGTGAAATAAACCTCTTGCCAGAATCTAAGACCGCGTTACCTCTGAGTGAAGATTAGATGTGAATATTCCTGCAGATACAATCCATATTTTTTTTTTCAGAAAATAATGCTAGATTTACATCAATACATTTTTTAAAAATGAGCAGTTACGTTCTTAGATGTCTCCACCATAAAGTATGGCAACAAAGAGGAGGCAGATTTTTACCTGTCTTAGGGATTTTGGGGTTCTGGCTAAGAATTAAATTGACATGTGACTGGTCAACAAGAGAAAAACACATAAATGTGTTATTTGTGTTTTATATGAAATGGGAGTCTTCGTTAACGACATGAAGAAGATGTGGCAAAACCTAAATATTTTTGTACTGGGTTGAATGAGGAAAGATGATTGTGGAAAAAATAAAAATATACCTGGAGGCTAAAGAAAGATGAGCATTATTCTAACAAGGTCTGTTTGTATAAAATATTTTCGGCTTTGACTCTCTCTGGAAGAATGTTTCTTTCCCTCCAGTCCAGGCATGGTATTTTTCACATGGGAGTTTTTATCTCCTATTTTCAGGAAGAGAAGTGGAAATTAGAATGCCTTTTCTGCTTCTGCTGTTTTTTAAGTATCTTTAACTCAAAATGATCCTTTTGCCAAAGTGGCATATTTTAGGATGGCATAGCGCATCACCCTTCAGCACCAATAATAATAATGTATAAAACTTTCAAATTCAGAATTATCAGCTGTGTCATACAGCCATGTAAAAATCATTTTGATGGATATTCTTGAAATGTTTTATTGAAAAGTAGATGCCACATGCCCTGAGGGAAAACAGTTTTTTAAATAGCTTGAGTGAATTTTACTGTATGCTAAACTTCAATTAATTGAATTATAAAGAAATGTTAATGAAATAAAACATTTTTCTAGAAAGTGAAATAAAAAGAAGACAAAATATGCCTCTTCAAGTGTATCATAGTATTAGATCAAAGCCAGATTAAATTTCAGAAAAATCTTTAAAATAGTTGATTCTAAAGCAGTAGTCTTCAAAGGTAGAAATGCCGGCTTCCCTTCCTGATTAAATTCTGTATTAATAGCTAATATAACTAACATATGAGAGCAGAGGTGCTCTAAGTCAAGCATCTCCTCTAGTAAACACTCATCGGAAACAATTTAGTGTAAATTTGAAACCCTATGGCTTGATGAAGACAATTTGAAAGCCACTGTTATAAACTCTTCATTTTTACTTGATGAAAGAACCAATATTCTTTATTTTTAATGATCCTTAATTCCATGTTATTTATTTATTTATTTAATAGAAGGATAATTGCTTTAAAATACTGTGTTGGTTTCAGCCGTATGTCAACATGAATTAGCCATAGGTACGCATATATCCCCTCCCTCTTGAACCTCCCTCCCACTCCATCCCACCCTTCTTGTTCAGTGGCTAAGTCATGTCTGACTCTTTGGGACCCCATGGACCTCTAGGTTGTCACAGAGCACCAGTTTGAGCTCCCTGAGTGATACAGCAAATTCCCATTGGCTGTCTATTTTACGTGTGGTAGTGTATACGTTTCCATGTTACTCTCTCCATTCATTCCACCCTCTCCTTCTCTGGGCTGTGTCCACAAGTCTGTCCTTTATGTCTGAGTCTCCATGGCTGCCCTGCAAATAGGTTCATCAGTACCATCATTCTAGATTCCATACATATGTGTTAATATACAATATTTGATTTTTTTTCTTTCTGACTTACTTCACTCTATATAATAGGCTCTAGGTTCATCTATCTCATTAGACTGGCTCAAATGTGTTTCTTTAATGGCTGAATAATATTCCATTGTATATCTGTACAAAGCGTCTTTATTCATTCATCTGTTGATGGACATCTAGGTTGTTTCCATGTCCTAGCTGTTGTAAAGAATCTTTTGAAATCACCATATGTTTGTGGGAATACCAAATAGTCTATGAGAATAAATGGATAAGGAAGATTTTTTTTTCTTCCCAAAATCCATAGCCTTTGCTCTCTGTATGGAGAGTCTTACACCTGCTGTAGGGAACCTTCTCAAATGTCAGGTGTCATTTAAGAGAGTTAAGTCCTTTACACAATGCATTCCAAAACAGCTAATTCAATCCATGTCTGTGATCATTGTACAGACTTTCTAAGATCTGTACTTTGGAAGTTTGTCCTCATCTTTGTTAATATATTCCCATATCTGGTCACTTAAAATTCTGACATTTTAAGTCAAATTATTCACTAGTCTCCTAAAGCTAGATATACCAGGAAAAACCAGGCACCTCTCTAACCTAGCTTTACAAATCACAGACAGAAAATAGTGAAAGGGAGCAGAATATACGACCCCAACATATGGTTCTTTGGCATAAGGAGTGTTTTGAGCTGGTTATTTTTAAGAAAAAGCAGATTTAGGAAAAGCTCTGAAAACCAAGTAGAAGCTGCCCTATTGCAAGAAACTTGTGTGCATGTTCAGTTGCTCAGTCATGTCCGATACTTTGAGACTCCATAGACTATAGCCTGCCAGGCTCCTGTGTCCATAGGATTTTCCAGGCAAGAACGCTGGAGTGGATTGCCATTTCTTTCTCCAGCTTGTAAGAGACATTTCTGTTTATAAGGAAAATCTCAATTTGTAAGCATGTCTCCCTCTCTGATATAAGAAAATGATAAACTTCTAGACACTCACCGGTGGAGAAGACCAAGGCTTACACCTGCATAACAACTCTTCCTTGTTTATTGTGCTTTGCTTGATAACCTCCCCAAACTGGCTTCTTCTCACACTTTTCCCCAGCAGCATCTCCTTTTGTTTTTAGCTGGAGATGGGATAGGTGGTGGCTTGGACTATGTCAAGGAGTTATTTGCTTTTCCTATTTCTCATGATTACAGTGGGTATACATGTTAATAAAATTCTGATTGTTCTTCTCCTGTTTGCTTTTCTTTTATTAAAGGAGGTCACAGTCAAAAAGCTAGAGGGTAAAAGGAAACATTTTTTTTCTCCTCACTGATACCACAGAAGGAAGGGGTCCAAGGGGAAACAGTGCATAGCTGTTCAACATTGCTATGGAAAACACACATGGAAACACACACACAAACACACACGTCTTTATCTTCATGAAACAATTCTAAATCAGGGCATAGGAGTAAGAAAACAGAAAACGAATGTAGAATGTTATGCAGGTGATCATAAACTTGTCAAACAAGGATCTGAGATACTCAGATAGTGATGAAGGTAGTCTGTGGCTCATCAGTCAGTTCAGTTCAGTCACTCAGTTATGTCTGACACTTTGCGACCCCATGAATCGCAGCACGCCAGGCCTCCCTGTCCATCACCAACTCCCGGAGTTCACTCAGACTCACGTCCATCGAGTCGGTGATGCCACAGGATTTGAAACAGCTCAACTGGAATTCCATCAACTCCACTTGTTTTGTTTGTAGTGATGCTTTCTAAGGCCCACTTGACTTCACATTCCAGAATATCTGGCTCTAGGTGAGTGATCACACCATCGTGATTATCTTGGTCATGAAGATCTTTTTTGTACAGTTCTTCTGTGTATTCTTGCCACCTCTTCTTAATATCTTCTGCTTCTGTTATGTCCATACCATTTCTGTCCTTTTTCGAGCCCATCTTTGCATGAAATGTTCCCTTGGTATCTCTAATTTTCTTGAAGAGATATCTAGTCTTTCCCATTCTGTTTTTTTCCTCTATTTCTTTGCATTGATCGGTGAGGAAGGCTTTCTTATCTCTCCTTGCTATTCTTTGGAACTCTGCATTCAGATGCTTATATCTTTCCTTTTCTCCTTTGTGACTCATAGTGATGATAATTGTCCTCACTGTGACAGTGTGTAAAAGAATGAATACAGAAATGGGTTGAATGGGTTCAGGAAAAAGTCACTATGAAAAATAATTACTACAACAGATGAGAAAATATCCACATGAAATTTAAATTTAGTCATCCTTCATTTTGGACAGAATAATTTGGCAGATTGCCTTAATTTTAAAGGTCTATATAGATTCTTGAAGACAAAAAGACTAGGATTAACATCTATTAAAAACACACCCGCAAATTAGGTAATAGGTCCATCCACTAATGGGCTTCCCAGGTGACACAGGGTAAAGAATCTGCCTGCCAATGCCAGGGACGTAAGAAATGCAGGTTTGAACTCTTGGTGGGGAAGATCACCTGAAGTAGGAAATAGCGACCTGCTCCAGTATTCTTGCCTGGAAATTTCCATGGACAAAGGAGCCTGACAGGCTACTGTCTGTGGGATTGCAAAGAGTCAGAGACAACTGGGCACAGGGACACACACACACCATTCACTAAGATGTCAGAGCAGGAGGTTCACAGTCCCACTGTATTCCATTACATGGAGGTAACAGAACGTTATACTGTTGATAAACACTTATAATTAACTACACAAAGCTTGTTTTACTCCAGCCAGAGCAGCTCACTTTTGAAAATCAGGGACTGAGATCTCAGGAGAACTATGCCTATGTGAGAGTAAAGATGACCAGTTGTGATTAAAAGGTTTTTAAACTTGGACATTTCTTATCCACCCCAGATTTATCTTAAACTCAACCCACTATTGTGTTAAACTATATACAGATAGACATTTACAGAAGTGCAATTTAATTTTCCAAAAGTAGAAATTCACTGATACATCTACTAACACTTCATTGAGAGACTCGTAATCAGCCAATCAGGTATTTCAGGCCCAGAAGCAGCTTGGAAATTTTGTGAAGTCTAGGTGTTCCAACAATAATTTCCAGACATTGACAGATGCTAATGGTGGAGCATATGGGATCAATTGGCTTAGTTCAAAATAGTGTTCCTATAATAGTAAAATTTCCAGAAGGTTCTTCAAGAAAAACTGGTACAGACACCTTTTTTTTTTTTTTTTTTAAACAAATTTGAAATGACATTAATAGACATTGACAGATGCTAATGGTGGAGCATATGGGATCAATTGGCTTAGTTCAAAATAGTGTTCCTATAATAGTAAAATTTCCAGAAGGTTCTTCAAGAAAAACTGGTACAGACACCTTTTTTTTTTTTTAAACAAATTTGAAATGACATTAACTTAAATATAGTACTAGCTCTGGAGCTGAAATACCTTATCTCTGCAATCTAACTTTTTAAAAATTTATTTATTTTTAATTGAAGGATAATTGCTTTACAATATTGTGTTGGTTCTGTAACCTAATTTTAACACTGATTTTTATTTAAAGTACTTGTTTTTGTTGTTCATTTGCTCAGTCATGTCTGACTGCAACCTCATGGACTGCAGCACACCAGGCCTCCATGTCCTTCACCATCTTCCGGAGTTTTTCTCTGACTCGCGTCCATTGAGTAAATGACGTCATCCAATCATCTCATCCTCAGTAGTCCCCTTCTCCTCCTGCCTTCAGTCTTTCCCAGCATCAGGGTCTTTTCCAGTGAGTTGGCTGTTTGCATCAGGTGGCCAAAGCTGATGCTGGCCAAAGCTGAGCTTCAGCTTCAGCATCAGTTCTTCCAATTCAAAGTTTATTTCCTTTAGGATTGACTGGTTTTATTTCCTTGCTGTCCAAGGGGCTCTCAAGAGTCTTCCTTCTCCACCACCATAGTTATTTTTTTTTTGTAAGCAGTTTGATTATATTTTATTTTTTTTTTTTTAATTTTTATTTTACTTTACAATACTGTATTGGTTTTGCCATACATTGACATGAAATTTGAAAGCATCAATTCTTCCGTGCTCAGTCTTCTTTATGATCCAACTCTCATATCCAAATTTGCTTTCTTCTTAATAGTTTGTGACAAGGAGAAGGAAGTGCAAATTATTTACACTTAACAGTGATTTAACATGCTGGTAAGTCCTTTGTCATGATCTTAAGAATTATAAGAATTAATAACATTTCTCATGTCAAATTAAATTAGCTGTCAGAAACAAACTGTCAGAGCTCATCTTTTCGAGGAACTTGTCCATCCATTTTTGACCATAAGCTCAGCCATCCGGTCTGTACTTTCAGGCTTCTTAAAACAGGAAATTGGTATCCCAGAAGATACTAGACAATTTTGATTGCTTATTATTTTTTCCTTTTTTTGAACCAAAAATTTGTTTCTTTTTCCCCCTCTGTGATTATAAAGAGTAAATCTAAATTCCTTTATCGTCATAGCTCTCCAGAGACTCAGATAGCTATTCAGATGTCTACTGAATAGTTTCTACCTCTTGATATGTATCATTGCTTTTCTTTAGTATTTTAATTCTTCCTTTAATCTGAGCTCAAAATTGAACATTAAAGCAGAGCAGGTCACCCCAAACGTGCCAGTTTGGCATCTTGTTTATTTTGAGCTGAAAGCAATTAAGATCCAGCAGACTCAGGGGAAAAGATTTTTACCTTTCCTTTACTTGCCTAAAAGTATTTAGATAGGGGGCCTGAACCAGGAAGAGAGCAATTACCAGAGATAACTCATCATATCGGAAAGGCAACTTATCCACATGGCCTGCCAGACAGCTGATAACCAAATGCTTGCACGCCTCAGCTTCCTGTGAACTATCAGCTTCCTGTGAGCCCTTTGGGGCTCCAGACCCCTACTTGCTTCTCTTTAGCTTAAGATGACAGATATAAGCCTCTATTTCCTGATTGCTTCATATTCTATGGGACTCCCAGAAGTACAAAATTAAATTTTTTTTTCTTTGTTAATCTGTCTTATGTCATTTAATTATAAGACCAGCTAAAGAACCTAGGAGAAAAGAAAAGAATGTTTGTCCTCCCCTACAGCACGCTATTCCAGATATGATAAGATCTGTTCACAGCTGGAATAGGACTGTTAGCTCAGCTCAGCTGTTGTTGGCACAGTACACCACCCCAGACATGCAGTGAGTTCTAGTTTTCTTAAACGTTAGGTCAATTTAATAGTTGCTGCTGTGAAAATAGTATCCCCTAGCCTGTGTGAAGATAGTTGATTTTTATATGAGATGCACCCTTATTACTGACAATTTTGTGGCTTTCTGTTCTTAGTTCCACTGTTACATTCATTCACTTGATGTCTTGTTTATCCAATGCCTCACGGAATGGAGTTGTGTAATAGGAGCTAGGACTCATCACCGATCAAAAAAAACACAGCCCTTGCCCTTGTAGCAATGCATTCTTGTGGGTGAGCATGGTATTTAACAAAAAATTACATGATGCATTACTCAACTCAAAATCAGTTCAGATATTACTACCACAGGAAAGGGAGGATGGGAGAAAGGACCTCTGACAGGGGAAGTTCATTAAGTTCTTCAAGGTCCTGGGGTGCTGTATTTTGAAGGAAGGTTGGGAAATAAGTAGGTAAGGATGGGAGAAAAAGCATTCCAGTAACAGGAATTTCAGTCCAAGGTCCTAAAACCACAAGTAGTACAGTGACTTGGAGTAATTGAGAGGAGGCTTTTGTGCCTTGGGTTCAGAAAGCTGATGAAGATGGTGAAAGGTTGTTGCTGAACCATGAAAGATGCCGAGATTCTTGGCCTCTGGAAGAGAAGAATTCAATCCAGGGCTAGAGACGAAGCTTGATCACTCAGAGCTTTTATGCAATAGAGTTTTATTAAAGTATATTGTCACCCTGCTTATTTAACTTATACGCAGAGTACATCATGAGAAACGCTGGGATAGAAGAAGCACAAGCTGGAATCAAGACTGCCGGGAGAAATATCAATAACCTCAGATGTGCAAATGATATCACCCTTATGGCAAAAAGTGAAGAAGAACTAAAAAGCCTCTTGATGAAAGTGAAAGAGGAGAGCGAAAAAGTTGGCTTAAAGCTCAACATTCAGGAAACGAAGATCATGGCATCTGGTCCCATCACTTCATGGGAAATAGATGGGGAAACAGTGGAAACAGTGTCAGATTTTATTTTGGGGGGCTCCAAAATCACTGCAGATGGTGATTGCAGCCATGAAATTAAAAGACACTTGCTCTTTGGAAGAAAAGTTATGACCCACCTATCTATCATAGCTTATACCTATGCTGTCTAAGCATACTGAAAAGCAGAGACATTACTTTGCCAACAAAGGTCCGTCTAGTCAAGGCTATGGTTTTTCCAGTAGTCGTATATGGATGTGAGAATTGGACTGTGGAGAAAGCTGAGCACTGAAGAATTGATGCTTTTGAACTGTGGTGTTGGAGAAGACTCTTGAGAGTCCCTTGGACTGCAAGGAGATCCAACCAGTCCATTCTGAAGGAGATCAGCCCTGGGTGTTCTTTGGAAGGAATGCTGCTGAAGCTGAAACTCCAGTACTTTGGCCACCTCATGTGAAAAGTTGACTCACTGGAAAAGACTCTGGTGCTGGGAGGGATTGGGGACAGGCGGAACAGGGGACGACAGGATGAGATGGCTGGATGGCATCACCGACTCGATGGACGTGAGTCTGAGTGAACTCTGGGAGTTGGTGATGGACAGGGAGGCCTGGCGTGCTGCGATGCATGGGGTCGCAAAGAGTCGGACACGACTGAGCGACTGAACTGAACTGAACTGAAAATATAAAAGGGATAGGGAAAGCTTCTGACATAGACATCAGAAGGGGGCAGAAAGAGTACCCCCTTGCTAGTGAATGAGTGAATTCATTATTACACTGAATGAATTAGTTATTACACTGAATTAGCTATAACAATGAATCAAAAGAATATCTCAAGTTTTTGAAAATTTTACCAGACCCACTCCCACATTTTACATTTTAGGATAACAGGATTAGAATTTAACAATAGAAAGATCCTCCAGACCCACTCCCATAATAAACATTCTAAAATATCAGGATTAGTCAGAAGGTTTTCAGGAAGGAGAAACTGTCCTCCAGCAGGATACGTTGTTGTTGTATAATCCCTGCTGCTGCTGCTGCTAAGTCGCTTCAGTCGTGTCCGACTCTATGCGACCCCATAGACGGTAGCCCACCAGGCTCCCTCGTCCCTGGGATTCTCCAGGCAAGAACACTGGAGTGGGTTGTATAATCCCTAGTACAGAGTTTAAACTGAGTTGTGTAATCGACTAAGACTAAAGAATGTAGGAAAAAAAAAAAAAAAAGTTTGTCCTTTTCTCCTTCTTGAGAATTCCAGACCCCCAATCTCCACTTTGAGAGCCCCAGACCCCTTTCTCCTGTTTGGGGACCCTGGACTTCTTATCAATCTGCCCAGGAATTGGCTCTCATTGGCAGCAGTCAGCTCATGTTTTGTGGTTGTTTTAAGGGCTAAGGAAGAGCCACTCTAAGATCCACAAGAGGTTAATGAATGAATTGAAATGAGAGTGTGAACAGATCTGACTTTCATTTCATAGACTGCTGCTACTGCTAAGTCACTTCAGTCGTGTCCCACCAGGCTCCCCCGTCTCTGGGATTCTCCAGGCAAGAACACTGGAGTGGGTTGCCATTTCCTTCTCCAATGCATGAAAGTGAAAAGTGGAAGGGAAGTTGCTCAGTCGTGTCTGACCCTTAGCATGGACTGCAGCCTACCAGGCTCCTCCATCCATGGGATTTTCCAGGCAAGAGTACTGGAGTGGGGTGCCATTGCCTTCTCTGTCACTTCATAGACACACACCTTTAATCACTACCTTGATCTGTCGACAGATCCTGTATTGAAATCTGATTCATCTTTCTGTCATTCCCAACAGTCTTTTGTCAAATCTTCACCAACAATAAATCAACATTAACTGGGTTTAATAGGCTAGAGTTGAAAAAAGACCCTAGGTGTACCAAGAAATTTGTTTTCTCTAATACAAATAACCTAAAATTAAAGATAAAAAGCATCTCCTCCAGGACAGATGTGCTTTGCCAAACTTGCATCAAAACACTTTTTCACAGTGATTTCAAGCTAAAGTCCTATCTCACGGTTTGAAAAAAAGGTCAACTTTTTCCTGATACTGTTGGATGCAGTGGGATGGATGGGCTGGAGTGAATCCATTGGTCCAGGCAGGCTTGTGCCTCTTGTGAAAATTTTCACATTATTTCCATACATGCTTGTTATTATGTCTGTGCTAAAGAAGGTTTTATATGTCTGGTGAGAGCTGCAATGAATTTGAGAGCCTAAACAGATGTTCAGAATTTTTAGTTTTCCACTATTTTGTCTATTTGAAGAGTTCAGCCCATCTGAACCTGAGTCCCTTAGGATCGGCTGAGGGCAACAGAGGCCAGGGCATCTGAGGTTCGGGCAAGATGATTATTATCTATGTTTTCACTGAAGCTAATGAAAAACTTTTGCCACTTTAACTGTTTTTGTCTTTCTGAGTTATTGTTAAATATTTCAGGGTTCAGTTCAGTTCAGTTCAGTTGCTCAGTTGTGTTCAACTCTTTGCGACCCCATGAATTGTAGCATGCCAGGCTTTCCTGTCCAATTTCAGGGTTGTTGCTGCTGCTGCTAAGTCGCTTCAGTCATGTCCGACTCTGTGCAACCCCATAGATGGCAGCCCACCAGGCTCTTCTCTCCCTGGGATTCTCCAGGCAAAAATACTGGAGTGGGTTGCCATTTCCTTCTCCAATGCATGAAAGTGAAAAGTGAAAGTGAAGTCACTCAGTCGTGCCCGACTCTTAGCGACCCCATGGACTGCAGCCTACCAGTCTCCTTAATCCAGAATCTCAGACTCAGAAATGAAATTAAGGAGGCTATGAGAGAACAGAGACTAGTTATATGTATGTGCACCCACACAGACACATACACACACACACATGCACAGACAAAAGCACACACATGTGTGCGCACACACGTGCACACACATACACACAAGTGTGCGCACACACACACACACACACACTGCACACATCTCTTATATATGATAAACGAACTCTATGAAACAGAAAGCAGTATGCAAAAAGGGATCCAGAAGAGGTAGAATTATAATCTTATGTAGAGGAAAGATTTAAAGACCTAGATCAAATTTTTAAAGTAGGGAAGCTGATCTTTTACATGAGTTTTCTTTCCTTTCACACCTTCTCTCACCTCTTACTACCCAAGGTCCAACCCTCAGAAACTCTTGTTTTCCCCCTGTAACTGACCCAACTTCAAGGACCATTCTGTTCTGTTCCCTACAAGGGAGCTTCATTTCAAACTGTTGTTTGGACTTCCCTGGTGGTCCAGTGGTTAAGACGCTGTGCTTCCACTTCAGGGGGCTCAGCTGGGTCCCCTGGTCAGGGAACTAAGATTCCCACATGGCGAGTGGCAAAAAATAATAAAAAAAAAATAAACAGTTGCTCACTCTCATCATTCCTTCAACTCCAAACAGAATAACTCCTTTCTCTTAGGTTAACAAATAGAGATTTGGCAACTTGAGAATTGAGGAAAACAATATAATCTAATTAAGGGTAGGTGCAATGTCAGGCAGTGTGAGAGAGGTGTATTTTTTTGGGCAATGAAAACATTTTTCCTGTTTCTTTTTTTTTTTTAATTTTATTTACTTAACTGTGCTGGGTCTTAGTTTCGGCATTCAGGATTTTTCAGCTGCAGCACGTGGGATCTAGTTCCCTAACCAGGGATCAAATCCAGGCACTGGGAGTGTGGAGTCTTAGCCACTGGACTTCCCTGGTGGTCCTGAGTACTAAATTTTTTTCTTAATTTAGCAATTAACATGTCTAACTGTGATCCCAAATATATCATTTAACATTGATACCATTCTCTTAGATAACAGAATGAAAAGATAATCAAGAACATGTCTTCCATTTTTCATTCTCTGTTGAGAATTTCCATTCTTCTGTGTTCCTTAGTGGAGTTTGTTGTCTTAAGGTCTCTCCTTGAAAACTACTTCCCCAAAAAGTGTATGGGTGTTTGTGTATACTGGTGTGTCTGTGCATGTGTGTGTGTTTTGTAAAGTGAGGTCCTAAATATGTGTTGGGGAGTTGGGATTACATGGTTTGGCTATTGCACTTCCTGTTAATAGGAATATTGAGGCCTATAGACAAGCTAAATAACCAGGCCCAAATCACAAAACTAGAAGCTAGAAAAGCCAGATTTGAACCCAGACAGTTAAGTGACAGGCAGTTGCTATTGCTAAAGATCTTTTAAAAATATTAATACCAAGTAAAAAATTCAAGTTGTGGAAAAATATGTACAGCATAATCCCATTTCTGCTAAATATACATAAGTGTATATACACATGCATGTTTATATGTTACACGTATATGTGTTTATATTCGCTCATGTACCATAGTCATACACACATGTGTGTGTGAGTGCTAAGGCTTCAGTCATGTCCAGCTCTACAACCCCACAGACCATAGCCCACCAGGCTCCTCTGTCCATGGGATTTCTTAGGCAAGATGGGTTGCCATGCCCTCCTCTGGGGATCTTCCTGACTTGGGGATCAAACTCACATGTCTTACATGTGCACACATGGAGGCAACTAATTAGCTGTGTATCTCTCTGGGAGCTGGTAAGACTTATGGGGGTGGGATGAGAGGAAGGCAGCAGATCTGAAAGATCGTGTTCATAAGCTTGTAGGTCTTGGAAGGTTTACTTCTTAGCCCAGAAGTACTATGCTGGTTCCACTTTGCCAAGCCCCAACCCCCTCTCCCCCAAGCCCTGGTCAGTTCTCTCCTCCCTCTGGGTTGTGGCTCTAGTTCAGTAAACAGCCTGGTCTGCACCCTGCCCCCCACCCCACCCCAGTCCCCCTTTCCATTACCAGAATGATGTTCTTGTTTTGAAAGAAGTCACTTTTTGACAAGCCTCTGCTAAAAACCCTCCAGGGAGCTCCCAGCTCATGCAGGGTAAGAGCTAATCTCTTCAGAACTCTCTAGAAGGTGAATGGCACTGGCCAAATACCCTCTCTGACCTAGATGCTTTTTCCTGCTCAGGGCCTTCACCAGCACGGCCTTCTCTCTCTGCTCCCAGACTGTGTCGCTGCTTCCAATCAAAATCTCCAAAAACGAACCCATGAGGTCTGCTGTGTCCATCCATTTTCTTCACTGCTCTATTTGCAGCATTGAGAAGATACCCACAAGATATATTTGATGAATGAAAGCTGATCTGCACGTTTATTTCTATATTCAGTCATAGGAAGGCAGCAGATCTGAAAGATCGTGTTCATAAGCTTGTAGGTCTTGGAAGGTTTACTTCTTAGCCCAGAAGTACTATGCTGGTTCCACTTTGCCAAGCCCCAACCCCCTCTCCCCCAAGCCCTGGTCATTTCTCTCCTCCCTCTGGGTTGTGGCTCTAGTTCAGTAAACAGCCTGGTCTGCACCCTGCCCCCCACCCCACCCCAGTCCCCCTTTCCATTACCAGAATGATGTTCTTGTTTTGAAAGAAGTCACTTTTTGACAAGCCTCTGCTAAAAACCCTCCAGGGAGCTCCCAGCTCATGCAGGGTAAGAGCCAGTCTCTTCAGAACTCTCTAGAAGGTGAATGGCACTGGCCAAATACCCTCTCTGACCTAGATGCTTTTTCTTACTCAGTGCCTTCACAGGCATGGCCTTCTCTCTCTGCTCCCAGACGGTGTCACTGCTTCCAATCAAAATCTCCAAAAACGAACCCATGAGGTCTGCTGCGTTCATCCATTTTCTTCACTGCTCTATTTGCAGCATTGAGAAGATACCCACAAGATATATTTGATGAATGAAAGCTGATCTGCACGTTTATTTCTATATTCAGTCATATCAGTGGGTACGGGACTCACACATCTCTGGATTATATCACTGTACCATTTCTTCCTTGACAGCTTGAATTTTGCCTGCTGGAATTTAGTACCTACATCTAAGACCTTATAGCATGTTTCTATTTTTTCCATTTTTTCCCCTTCCTTTTCTCTACTTCTCTTTATTTAAAGATATTTGTGCTGGGTCTTGGTTGTGGCACACAGGCCCTTTTAGTTGCAACTTATGGGATCTTTAGCTGTGGCATGCAGAATCTAGTTCCTTGACCAGGGATCGGGACTCACACATCTCTGGATTATATCACTGTACCATTTCTTCCTTGACAGCTTGAATTTTGCCTGCTGGAATTTAGTATCTACATCTAAGACCTTATAGCATGTTTCTATTTTTTCCATTTTTTCCCCCTACCTTTCTCTGTTTCTCTTTATTTAAAGATATTTGTGCTGGGTCTTGGTTGTGGCACGCAGGCCCTTTTAGTTGCAACTTATGGGATCTTTAGCTGTGGCATGCAGAATCTAGTTCCTTGACCAGGGATTGTACCTGGGTCCCCTGCATTGGGAGCACAGAGTCTTAGCCACCGAACGCCAGGGAAGTCCCTTTCTTAAACTACTAATAAAGAATGTTTCTTTCCCTCCAGTCCAGGCATGGTATTTTTCACATGGGAGTTTTTATCTCCTATTTTCAGGAAGAGAAGGGGAAATTAGAATGCCCTTTCTGCTTCTGCTGTTTTTTAAGTATCTTTAACTCAAAATGATCCTTTTGCCAAAGTGGCATATTTTAGGACGGCATAGTGCATCACCCTTCAGCACCAATAATAATAATGTATAAAACTTTCAAATTCAGAGTTATCAGCTGCCTCCTACAGCCATGTAAAAATTATTTTGATGCATATTCTTGAAATGTTTTATTGAAAAGTAGATGTCACATGCCCTGAGGGAAAATAGTTTTTTAAATATCTTGAGTGAATTTTACTGTATGCTAAACTTCAGTTAATTGAATTATAAAGAAATGTTAATGAACTAAAACACTTTTCTAGAAAGTGAAATAAAAGGAAGACAAAATGTGCCTCTTCTCAAGTGCATCATAATATTAGCTCAAAGCCAGATTAAATTTCAGAAAAATCTTTAAAATAGTTGATTCTGAAGCAGTAGTCTTCAAATGTAGAAATGCCGGCTTACCTCCCTGATTAAATTCTGTATTAATAGCTAATATAACTAACATATGAGAGCAGAGATGCTCTAAGTCAAGCATCTCCTCTAGTAAACACTCATCTGAAACAATTTAGTGTAAATTTGAAACCCTATGGCTTGATGAAGACAATTTGAAAGCCACTGTTATAAACTCTTCTTTTTTACTTGATGAAAGAACCAATATTCTTTATTTTTAATGACCCTTAATTCCATGTTATTTATTTTTTTAATAGAAGGATAATTGCTTTAAAATACTGTGTTGGTTTCAGCTGTATGTCAACATGAATCAGCCATAGGTACGCATATATCCCCTCCTTCTTGAACCTCCCTCCCACCCCATCCCACCCTTCTTGTTCAGTGGCTAAGACATGTCTGACTCTTTGGGACCCCATGGACCTCTAGGTTGTTGCAGGGCACCAGTTTGAGCTCCCCTAGTAAGACAGTAAATTCCTACTGGCTATCTATTTTACGTTTGGTAGTGTATGTGTTTCCATGTTACTCTCTCCATTCATTCCACCCTCTCTTTCTCCGGGCTGTGTCCACAAGTCTGTCCTTTATGTCTGAGTCTCCATGGCTGCCCTGCAAATAGGTTCATCAGTACCATCATTTGAGATTCCATATATATGTGTTAATATACAATGTTTGTTTTTTTCTCTTTCTGACTTACTTCACTCTGTATAATAGGATCTAGGTTCATCCATCTCATTAGAACTGGCTCAAATGTATTTCTTTAATGGCTGAGTAATATTCCATTGTATATCTGTACAAAGCATCTTTATTCATTCATCTGTTGATGGACATCTAGGTTGTTTCCATGTCCTAGCTGTTGTAAAGAATCTTTTGAAATCACCACCATTGGCTGTCTATTTTACGTGTGGTAGTGTATACGTTTCCATGTTACTCTCTCCATTCATTCCACCCTCTCCTTCTCTGGGCTGTGTCCACAAGTCTGTCCTTTATGTCTGAGTCTCCATGGCTGCCCTGCAAATAGGTTCATCAGTACCATCATTCTAGATTCCATACATATGTGTTAATATACAATATTTGATTTTTTTTCTTTCTGACTTACTTCACTCTATATAATAGGCTCTAGGTTCATCTATCTCATTAGACTGGCTCAAATGTGTTTCTTTAATGGCTGAATAATATTCCATTGTATATCTGTACAAAGCGTCTTTATTCATTCATCTGTTGATGGACATCTAGGTTGTTTCCATGTCCTAGCTGTTGTAAAGAATCTTTTGAAATCACCATATGTTTGTGGGAATACCAAATAGTCTATGAGAATAAATGGATAAGGAAGATTTTTTTTTTTCTTCCCCAAATCCATAGCCTTTGCTCTCTGTATGGAGAGTCTTACACCTGCTGTAGGGAACCTTCTCAAATGTCAGGTGTCATTTAAGAGAGTTAAGTCCTTTACACAATGCATTCCAAAGCAGCTAATTCAATCCATGTCTGTGATCATTGTACAGACTTTCTAAGATCTGTACTCTGGAAGTTTGTCCTCATCTTTGTTAATATATTCCCATATCTGGTCACTTAAAATTCTGACATTTTAAGTCAAATTATTCACTAGTCTCCTAAAGCTAGATATGCCAGGAAAAACCAGGCACCTCTCTAACCTAGCTTTACAAATCACAGACAGAAAATAGTGAAAGGGAGTAGAATATATGACCCCAACATATGGTTCTTTGGCATAAAGAGTGTTTTGAGCTGATTATTTTTAAGAAAAAGCAGACCTAAGAAAGGCTCTGAAAACCAAGTAGAAGCTGCCCTATTGCAAGAAACTTGTGTGCATGTTCAGTTGCTCAGTCATGTCCGATACTTTGAGACTCCATAGACTATAGCTTGCCAGGCTCCTGTGTCCATAGGATTTTCCAGGCAAGAACACTGGAGTGGATTGCCATTTCCTTCTCCAGCTTGTAAGAAACAATTCTGTTTATAAGGGAAATCTCCATTTGTAAGCATGTTTCCCTCTCTGATATAAGAAAATGATAAACTTCTAGACACTCACCAGTGGAGAAGACCAAGGCTTACACCTGCATAATAACTATTTCTTGTTTACTGTGCTTTGCCTTATAATCTCCCCAAACTGGCTTCTTCTCACACTTTTCCCCAGCAGCATCTCCTTTTGTTTTTAGCTGGAGATGGGATGGGTGGTGGCTTGGACTATGTCAAGGAGTTATTCATTTTTCCTATTTCTCATGATTACAGTGGGTACACATGTTAATAAAATTCTGACTGTTCTTCTCCTGTTTTTCTTTTATTAAAGGAGGTCACAGTCAAAAAGCTAGAAGGGTAAAAGGAAACATTTTTTTTCTCCTCACTGATACCACAGAAGGAAGGGGTCCAAGGGGAAACAGTGTACAGCTGTTCAACATTGCTAAGGAAAACACACATGGAAACACACACACAAACACACACACACGTCTTTATCTTCATGAAACAATTCTAAATCAGGGCGTAGGAGTAAGAAAACAGAAAATGGATGTAGAATGTTATGCAGGTGATCATAAACTTGTCAAACAAGGATCTGAGATACTCAGATAGTGATGAAGGTAGTTTGTGGCTCATCAGTCAGTTCAGTTCAGTCACTCAGTCATGTCTGACACTTTGCGACCCCATGAATCGCAGCACGCCAGGCCTCCCTGTCCATCACCAACTCCCGGAGTTCACTCAAACTCACGTCCATTGAGTCAGTGATGCCATCCAGCCATCTCATTCTCTGACGTCCCCTTTTCCCCCTGCCCCCAATCCCTCCCAGCATCAGAGTCTTTTCCAATGACTTAGCTCTTCACATGAGGTGGCCAAAGTATTGGAGTTTCAGCTTTATCATCAGTCCTTGCAAAGAACACCCAGGACTGATCTCCTTTAGAATGGACTGGTTGGATCTCCTTGCAGTCCAAGGGACTCTCAAGAGTCTTCTCCAACATCACAGTTCAAAAGCATCAATTCTTCGGTGCTCAGCTTTCTTCACAGTCCAACTCTCACA
>SJYT01043634.1:14445-31444 GCA_006410635.1 Cephalophus harveyi
AGTATACTGTATTGGTGTTTTTCTTTCTGTCTTACTTCACTCTTTATAATCAACTCCAGTTTCATCCACTTCATTAGAACTGATTCAAATGTATTCTTTTTAATGGCTGAGTAATACTCCATTGTGTATATGTCCCACAGCTTTCTTATCCATTCATCTGCTGATGGACATCTAGGTTGTTTCCATGTTCTGGTTATTATAAACAGTGCTGCGATGAACATTGGGGTACACGTGTCTCTTTCAATTCTGGTTTCCTCATTGTGTATGCCCAGCAGTGGGATTGCTGGGTCATAAGGCAGTTCTATTTTCAATTTTTTAAAGAATCTCCACACTGTTGCCATAGTGGCTGTACTAGTTTGCATTCCCACCAACAGTGTAAAAGGGTTCCCTTTTCTCCACACCCTCTCCAGCATTTATTGCTTGTAGACTTTTGGATCGCTGCCATTTTGACTGGTGTGAAATAGTACCTCATTGTGGTTTTGATTTGCGTTTCTCTGATAATGAGTGATGTTGAGCATCTTTTCATGTGTCTGTTAGCCATCTGTATGTCTTCTTTGGAGAAATGTCTATTTAGTTCTTTGGCCCATTTTTTGATTGGGTCATTTATTTTTCTGGACTTGAGCTGCATAAGTTGCTTGTATATTTTTGAGATTTGTTGTTTGTCAGTTGTTTCATTTGCTATTATTTTCTCCTATTCAGAAAGCTGTCTTTTCAACTTGCTTATAGTTTCCTTTGATGTGCAGAAGCTTTTAATTTTAATTAGATCCCATTTGTTTATTTTTGCTTTTATTTCCAGTATTCTGGGAGGTGGGTCATAGAGGATCCTGTTGTGATTTTTATTGGAGAGTGTTTTGCCTATGTTCTCCTCTAGGAGTTTTATAGTTTTTGGTCTTACATTTAGATCTTTAGCCACTTTGAGTTTATTTTTGTGTATGGTGTTAGAAAGTGATCTAGTTTCATTCTTTTGTAGACTTTTGGATCACTGCCATTTTGATTGGTGTGAAATAGTACCTCATTGTGGTTTTGATTTGCATTTCTCTGATAATGAGTGATGTTGAGCATCACTCATAGCTCAACAAGTGGTTGACCAGTTTTCCCAGTACCACTTGTTAAAGAGATTGTCTTTAATTCATTGTATATTCTTGCCTCCTTTGTCAAAGATATGGTGTCCATGGGTGTGTGGACTTATCTCTGGGCTTTCTATTCTGTTCCATTGATCTATATTTCTGTCTTTGTGCCAGTACCATACTGTCTTGATGACTGTAGGATTGGGGGCAGGAGGAGAAGGGGACAACCGAGGATGAGATGGCTGGATGGCATCATGGACTCGATGGACATGAGTCTAAGTTAACTCCGGAGATGGTGATGAACAGGGAGGCCTGGCGAGCTGAGATTCATTGGGTTGCAAAGAGTCGGACACGACTGAGCGACTGAACTGAACTGAACTGAAGTAACAGACATGGTCAAAGACAGTAAGGGAAGAAAATAGTTAAAGAAGAACATAGAATTATAAATGTCATACAGTACAGAATGATGAAATATGTGAATACGTGGAAATCAATAATACAAAGATTATTATCAATTTTGCAAGAGCAGTTCAAATTGTAAAAATGGTAGTCAGAATGCTGTTGGTTGAAAATCAAACAATGATAAATTAAGCTAAATCTATCCTCATGTCTACAAGTTCCCTAAGGTACCAGGTAAAAGGTAAGAGACAGGGAGAGAGGCATAGAAAGCGAGTGATTAATACCATGGCCTGTGGAACCTAACCTTGCTTCTGCTCAAGGGGCAGAAAGAAAAATTAAAAATAAGACAAAAGATACCATCAGATTAGTTCAGTTACTCAGTCATGTCTGACTCTTTGTGACCCCAAGGACTGCAGCATGCCAGGCTTCCCTGTCCATCACCAACTCCCAGAGCCTGCTCAAACTCATATTCCTCAAGTCAGTGATGCCATCCAACCATCTCATCCTCTGCCGTCCGTCGCCTTCAATCTTTCCCAGAATCAGAGTCTTTTCGAATAAGTCAGTTTTTTGCATTGGATGGCCAAAGTATTGGAGCTTTAGCTTCAGTATCAGTCTTTCCAATGAATATTCAGAAGTGAGTTCCTTTAGGATTGACTGCTTTTATCTGCTTGCTGTCCAAAGGACTCTCAAGAGTCTTCTCTGTCATCACAATTCAAAAGCATCACTTCTTCGGTGCTCAGCTTTCTTGATGGTCCAACTCTCACATCCATACACAACTACTGGAAAAACCATAGCTTTGACTATGTGAACCCTTGGTCAGTAGAGTAATGTCTGTGCTTTTTAGTAGGCTGTCTAGGTTTGTCATAGCTTTTCTTCCAAGGAGCAAGTGTCTTTTAATTTCATGGCTACAGTCACCAACTGCAGTGACTTTGGAGCCCAATAAAATAAAGTCTCTGACTGTTTCCATTGTTTCTCCATCTATTTGACATGAAGTGATAGGACCAAATGACATGATCTTAGTTTTTGAACTTTAAGTTTTAAGCCAGATTTTTCACTAACCTCCTTCATGTACATCAAGAGGTTCTTTATTTCCTTTTCACTTTCTGCCATAAGGGTGGTGTCATCTACATATCTGAGGTTATTGATATTTCTCCCGGCAATCTTGATTCCAGCTTGTTCTTCATCCAGCCTAGTATTTCACATGATGTACTCTGCATATACATTAAATAAGCTGGGTGATAATTTGCAGCATTGCATTTCACATGATGTACTCTGCATATATGTTAAATAAGCAGGGTGATAATTTGCAGCCTTGTCGTACTCCCTTCCCAATTTGGAACCAGTCTATTGTTCAATGTCCAATTCTAACTGTAGCTTCTTGACCTGCATACAGATTTCTCAGGAGGCAGGTAAAGTAGTCTGGTATTCCCATCTCTTGAAGAATTTTCTGAAGTTTGTTGTGATCCACACAGTCAAAGGCTTTAGCACACTCAGTGAAGCAGAAGTAGATGTTCTTCTGGATTATCTTGCCTTTTCCATGATCCAATGAATGTTGGCAATTTGTTCTCTCGTTCCTCTGTATTTTCTAAATCCAGCTTGAACATGATGAAATTCCAACTGAGCTATTTCAAATCCTAAAAGATGATGCTGTTAAAGTGCTGCAATCAATATGCCAACAAATTTAGAAAACTCAGCAGTGGCCGCAGGACTGGAAATGATCATTATTATTCCAATCCCAAAGAAAGGCGAAGATACTATAATCAAAGTATTTTTGTTGTTGTTCAGTTGCTCAGTTGTGTCCAACTCTTTGTGACCCTGGGCTGAAGCATGCCAGGCTTCTCTGTCCTTCACTGTCTCTTGGAGTTTGTTCAAACTCATGTCAATTGTGTAAATCATGCCATCCAAGGTATATAGCATTTTGATACAATTAAGAGATAAAGAGGGGAAAAGAAATATGATGGAGGAGAAATTTTAAGACCTTGAGAAAATATTAAAAATAGACAAAGTACTATGGTTCTAAGTAATGGTAATAAATTTGAGTCTTTTTTTAAAAATGTAGTATCAGCAGAGTACTGAGTTATAAAGGTAAACATATTGAAAATGACCTTGTAAAGGATATTTGAGTGGTTATCATTATCATAAAGCTATTTTTATAAACTTAGGGTCCACATATGGTGAACACAAGATGTAAAGTAAAATACAAAGGTAAATCTTGTGGTAAAGTGTTCACATAATAGAAATCCAACTTTGAGGTTATAAACAACTGGGATACAGGATGCAATACTATATATCACAACTCTGAGGAGCAAGTATTTTATGTACATGTGGAGATATAATAGTCTGCAGTCCATGGAAACAGGTCAATTAACTTTATTCTGTCTCTGCTTCAGAGATGTGTTAGTTGTTGTAAACTTAGTATGCTTCCTCTAACAGGGCAACAGAAACTTCATGTATAATTTTAGACCAGAAAAGATACCGTTCAATTAAGGTGCTGAAATTACCTCTAACATCTATAGCACAAAACATAAAAAGAATGAATGGTGATATGAAGTGAAAGTTGCATGGGAAAATAAAGTACATAAAAAAAGAGATTAAAATATGGGAAATATCTGGCAATAAAAAGTAGTTATATTGAGACGATGATGTAGAATTTTAGAAATGTGAGCCATGGTGCATTTGCCTGGTTTGATTTAATGATACTTCTCTTAATAAAACTACATGATATCCAGTCTTGTATTTAATCCATTTTGAGTTTATTTTTGCATATGGTGTTAGAAAATGTTCTAATTTCTTTCTTTTCTATGTAATTATCCAGTTTTCCCAGCACCACTTATTGAAGAGACTGTCTTTTCTCCACTGTACATTCTTACCTCTTTTGTCATAGATTAGGTAACAATGTCTGTTGGTTTATCTCTATTTATTGATCTATATTTCTGTTTTGTGCCAGTATAATATTGTTTTGATTACTGTAGCTTCGTAATGTAGTCTGAAGTAGGAAGCCNTTCTATGTAATTATCCAGTTTTCCCAGCACCACTTATTGAAGAGACTGTCTTTTCTCCACTGTACATTCTTACCTCTTTTGTCATAGATTAGGTAACAATGTCTGTTGGTTTATCTCTATTTATTGATCTATATTTCTGTTTTGTGCCAGCATAATATTGTTTTGATTACTGTAGCTTCGTAATGTAGTCTGAAGTAGGAAGCCTGATTCCTTCAGGTCTGTTTTTCTTTCTCAAGACCGCTTTGGCAATATGGGGTCTTTGGTATTTCCATGTGAGTTAGAATTTTTTTGTTGTTGTTCTAATTCTGTAGAAAATGCTAATGGTAATTTGATAAGGATTGCACTGAATCTGTAGCTTTCCTAGGGTAGTATAGTTATTTTGACAATACAAATTCCTCCAATCCAGGAAAATTGTTTCTCTCTCCTTTATGTCCTCTTTGATTTCTTTCATCAGTATCTTATAGTTTTCTGAGTACAAGCCTTTTGCCTCTTTAGGTAGGTTTATTCCTAGGTATTTTATTATTTTTGATGCTTTGAAAAATTAGAGTGTTTTCTTAATTTCTTTTTCTGATCTTTTATTGTTTGCAAAAACATAGGCAGAATATTCTTTGGCATAAAATCCAACAATATCTTTATAGTTCCATCTTCTGGTGAAGTGGAAATAAAAACAAACATAAACAAATGGGACCTAATTAAACTTAAAATCTTTTGCACATCAAAAGAAATCACAAACAAAGTGAAAAAAACAACTTACAGAACAGGAGAAACCATTTGCAAATGCTGCACCTGACAAAGGATCAATCTCCAAATTATAAAAATAGGCCCTACAGTTCAGTAGCAAAAAAAAAAAAAAAAAACAAAGGCAGAAGATCTAACATAGATATTTCTCTCAAAGAGCCATACAGATGGCCAAAAAACACATAAAATGATGCTCAACTTTGCTAATTATTAGAAATATGCAAATCTAAACTACAGTGAGATACCACCTCACACCACTCAGAATGGTAATTACCAAAAAGTCTAAATGCTGGAGAGGCTATAAAGAGAAAAGAACCCTCCTACACTGTAGATGGGACTGTAAACTTGTACAGTCACTTTGGAGAACAGTATGGAACTTCCTGAAAAAAGCTAAAAATACTGAATGGTCCTGAAATCCTGCTTCTGGGTATAAACCGGGAAAAAACACAATATGAAAAGATACATGCACCCTAATGTCCAATGCAGCTCTATTTAAAATAGCCAAGACCTAAATATCCATAGACAGAAGAATGGTTAAACATGATGTGGTATATTTATACAATGGAATATTGCTCAGCAATAAAAAATGGATGAAATAGTCATTTGCAGCATGATGGACGAATCTAGAGGTTTTCATGCTGGGTGAAATAAGACAGACAAAGAAAGGCAAATATCATATGATACTGCTTCTATGTAAAATATAAAAAATGAGGCAAATGAGCTTAGATATAAAAACAAATAGATCCACAGATATAGAAAAGAAGCATATGATTCTCAAAGGGGAAAGGGGAAGATAAATGTGAAGATTTATGTTAACAGAAACACTCTGCTATACATAAAATAGATAACCAACAAGAACCGATTTAATAGCACAGACTATACTCAATATTTTATAATAAATTATAATGAAAATAATCTGAAAAAAGAAATATGTATATTTATAATTGAATCACTTTGCTGAACACCTAAAACTAACACTTCATGGTAAATTAGCTATACTTGAATTAAAAAAAGAAAAAATAGATAAATAGATAATGGTTGCACATCTAAGAAGCTTAAAGGGGGTTAAGAGGTTTCAGCATAAATCCATATAAGGGAAATTGAATTATTTGTCAAACCTTTACAGCCAGTGAAAACTTCAATGATTGAGATTTTTAATTTTTTTTTTTTAAAGAAAGCTGCTCATGATGGACATAATAGCAAATATGACAGAATGGGCTCTGCAGAAAAAAAACATAGTTAACTCAGACTCACTGTTAGAAACTGTCGAAAATTAAATACAAAAAAAGAAGAATCTAAAGAAAGGAGGAGAGGACAGAGTCATAATTGAGCTATGAGACAGATTCAAGTGATTTGATGTGTGTTATCTGAGATAATGAAGGAGAAGGCAGAAATAAGAGAACAGAAAAAAATAGATTTGGAGGAAAAAATGACTGAATATTGTCCACATATAGTAAACACTATAAATTCATTACTTCAAAAATCTCTTTGAATTTCAAACACAAGAGATATAAAGAAACTGTTCTCACCTTTTTAAGAAGCATGATGAAATCTTGCATGGTCCCACTCTTCTGACTAGAACATGAATCATCCCCTTGTCCAGTGTATCCTGCTATTAGTCATTTCAGTTCAGTTCAGTCACTCAGTTGTGTCTGAATCTTTGCTACACCATGAATCACAGCAAGCCAGGCCTCCCTGTCCATCACCAACCCCTGGAGTTCACTCAGACTCACGTCCATCGAGTCAGTGATGCCATCCAGCCATCTCATCCCCTGTCGTCCCCTTCTCCTCCTGCCCCCTGTCATCCCCTTCTCCTCCTGCCCCCAATCCCTCCCAGCTTCAGAGTCTTTTCCAATGAGTCAACTCTTCGCATGAGGTGGCCAAAGTAGTGGAGTTAGCCAGCTTAATTGGGCTGACTAATCAGCTGTCTTGGTACTGCAGCACTTGTGTTCACATAAGCTTTATTTTACTTGTTTTCAGATGTTCAGTCATGTCCAACTCTGCCACCACATGGATTGCAACACACCAGGCTTCCCTGTCCTCACTATCTCCTGGAATTTGCACAAACTCAGGTCCATTGAGTCAGTGATGCCATCCAACCATCTCATCCTCTGTCACCCACTTCTCTTCCTGCCCTCAATCTTTCCCAGCATCAGGGTCTTTTCCAATTAGTTGTCTCTTTGCATCAGGTGGCCAAATATTGGCGTTTCAACTTCAGAATCAGTCCTTCCAAATAATATTCAGGACTGATTTCCTTTAGGATTGACTGGTTAGATCTCCTTGCTGTCCAAGGGATTCTCAACAGTCTTTTCTAACACCACAGTTAAAGAACATCAGTTCTTCAGCACTCAGCCTTCTTTATGATCCAGCTCTCACATCCATACACAACTACTAAAAAAACCACAGCTTTGACTATGGGGACCTTTGTCAGAAAAGTGAGATCTCTGCTTTTTAATACACTGTCTAGATTTGTCATAGCCTTTCTTCTCAGCAGCAAGTGTCTTTAATTTTATGGCTGAAGTCACTGTCCACAGTGATTTTGGAGCTAAAGAAAATACTCTGTCACTGATTCTATTGTTTCCCCATCTATTTGCCATGAAGTGATGGGACCAGATGCGATGATCTTCATTTTTTAAATCTTGAGTCCTAAGCCAGCTTTTCCACTCCTCTTTCACCTTCATCATGAGGCTCTTCAGTTCCTCATAGCTTTCTGCCATTTAGGTGGGGTTGTCTGCATATCTGAGCTTACTGATGTTTCTCCCAGCAATCTTGATTCAAGCTTGACCTTCATCCAGGCTGGCTGTACATCACATGATATATTCTGCATATAAGTTAAAAAATCAGGATGACAATATATAGCTTTGATTTACTCCTTTCCCAGTTTTGAACCAGTCCATCATTGCAACAGTATAATTGTTGCTTCTTAACCTTTACAGGTTTCTCTGGAGGCAGGTAAGGTGGTCTGGTATTCCCATCTCTTTGAGAATTTTCCATGGTTTGTTGTGATCCACACCGTCAAAGCTTTGGCATAGTCAATGAAGCGGAAATAGATTTTTTTTTTTTTTAATTCCCTTGCTTTTTCTATGATCCAACAGATGTTGCAGTTTGATCTCTGGTTCTTCTGCCTTTTCTGAATCCAACGTGTACAACTGGAAGTTCTCAGTTCATGTACTGTTGAAACCTAGATTGAAGGATTTTGAGCCTTACCTTGCTAGCATGTGAAATGAGCACAATTGCACAATAGTTTGTATATTCTTTGGCAATGCCCTTCTTTGAAATTGGAATGACAACTGACCAGAGTAGTGATGCGGGCTAGTGTTTAGTTAAGCAATAAAAGCAATAAATTTGTACAGTAAGATTGTTTGAAAGAGAGAGGCTACATTCACATAATTTATAAAATTACATTGCTATCATTGTTGTGTATTATTTTTAGTTATTATATTATGGCTAATCTCTTACTAGGTCTAATTTATAAATTAAACTTTACCGTAATGTGTATGCATAGAAAAAAGCATAATGTAGGTATGGTTCGGTACCCTGGTTTTAGGCATGCAATTGGAACATATTTCCTGTAAGGGGAAAATACTGTATGTAAATAATTAGCAATTATGAAGAGCAAAAAGTTAAGTGAGTTATGTGAGTGGCTCTGTGTGTGCTGTGAGGCTCAAATGAGGGAGTAATGATCATTCACCACAGTCTTTTCTGTTACCTTTTGCATTTTTTTCTTAAATATTCTTCTTATTTTTATTTTAAATTCATTTTTAGTTGAATGGATTTTTACTCCAGTTGTTGACCTTGAAGAAGAAAATATATACATGTTACCCCCCACTGCTTAAATGTGTTTTTTTTTTTTAATTTAACTTTATTTTACTTTACAATACTGTATTGGTTTTGCCATACATCAACATGAATCTGCTACCGGTGTACACGTGTTCCCAATCCTGAACCCCTCTCCCACCTCCCTCCCCATACCATCCCTCTGGGTCATCCCAGTGCACCACCCCCAAGCATCCAGTATCACGCATCAAACCAGGACTGGCGATTCATTTCACATATGATATTATACATGCTTCAGTGCCATTCTCCCAAATCATCCCACCCTCTCTCTCTCCCACAGAGTCCAAAAGACAGTTCTTTATATCTGTGTCTCTTTTGCTGTCTCGCATACAGGGTTATCATTAGTGGTGAAGTCACCACCTCCAGTCTGCATGAGGCGTTGGGTCAAGGTGGAGCACTGGCTGCTTTAAGGGCAAAAACAGTTACAGTCAAGTCATTATTCACCACCATAGGCGGGACAGGACAGAAGCAAGCATATAATTACAGCAACTTGATTCGTGGATTGTTTTACAAAGGTCCACAGGGGCTGACCTCAGTCATGTCGGGGGACGTTCTAAAGACTCCGGGGCTAAGGGTGGAACAGACCCGCACCAGCAACTTTCCCTTTTCTTAAACAGGGATACCAAAAGCGTTTTATGCATTACATGAAATTGACATCTGGTTAAAAAAAAAGTAGTGCTTTTATTTCAACTAGCAGCTGTCAAATATATACTTCAAATTCAGCCATAAATGGATTCACAGTGTAGTAATATGTGTTGAAATGGCATTATGAGTTTGGAATATATTTGAATTCAAAAGTTTCTGTTTTAAGTGTTGATTTTTATAAAGAGGAACAAGACAAACTGAATCAAATATTTTTATTTTTTTATATCAGATAAATAACTTTCTATATGATAAAAACATTTTAAAGGTGAATCAAACATGTTATTAAGTCTAAAATATTTGGAGGCTTGAGGCACATTTATACTATGAAACATTCATTTTCCTTTATACATCCTTCAAAAGTCCAGGCCTCAATTTCCTTTAATTCGATAGTAACTGTTGTTGTTGTTGTTGAATTAGTATGTCATGTCCAACTCTGTGACCCTATGGGCTGTAGCTTGCCAGGCTCCTCTGTGTTCTCCAGGCCAGAATACTAGAGTAGGTAGCCTGACTCAGGGATTGAACCCAGGTCTCCTGCATTGTATATTGATTATATTAAAACCTCTGAGGAATGAATAATGGGAAATAAAACTCTCTTTACTTGGAAATCAATGGTGTGTGTGTGTGTGTGTGTGTGTGTGTGTGTGTGTGTGTGTGTGTGTATAGATTTCCCTCATAGCTCAATTGGTAAAGAATCTGCCTGCAATGTGGGAGACCTGGATTTAATCCCTGGGTTGGGAGGATCCCCTGGAGAAGGGAAAGGCTACCTACTTCAGTATTCTGTATTCTGGCCTGTAGAATTCCAGGGACTGTACAGTCCATGGGGTCACAAATGAGTGAGAGAGAGAGAGAGTAATCATTTTTAAATTATTTATTTTATTGAAGTATAGTTTAATTACAATGTTGTATTAGTTTCATATGTACAGCAAAGTGACTCAGTTATAAATTCATACATATCTGTATTTTCAGTCTTCTTCCTTAAAGATTTTCTTTTCTTTTATTTTTTTTTAAGTTTTACTTTATTTTACTTTACAAAGATTTTATTGAATGTAGTTCTCCGAGCTATACAGTAGGCCCTTGTTGGTTATCTATTTATCTGTAGTTGCATATAATCATTTAAATGAGAGAGGTTTATACCAGCTGAGCATTCATTCATCAAATATTTCATTACTAACATATGCAAGTTATTAAATAAAAAAGACAGAACTGACTGCATGCCCAGTAAATTTGCTTACAATAAATAAAGAAATGAGTCACACACACACATACATATATATATAATAGGGATTCCATGGTGGCTCAGTGGTAAAGAATCCACCCACCAATGCAGGAGATGCAAGTTCAGTCCCTGAGATGGGAAGATTCCCTGGAGAAGGAAATAGCAACTCATTCAAATATTCTTGCCTGAGAAATCCCATGGACAGAGGAGCCTAGCAGGCTACAGTCCATGGTGTTGTAAAAGAGTCAGACACGACTAAGTGACTAAACAACAGTGAACAACATATATATAATCAAAAGTTAGAATGTCGTTTCATAGAAATAATTCCAAGTGAAATCAGAGCTGAAACAAAGAAAAGTCAGCAATGTTTAATGTAACCTCCCTCTCCCAACTGAGCTTTGGTACAACTTATAGTACCACTTGATACCTAGATAGTATCTTCCTTGGAGATTCTGAACCTCAAACACCCAGTGTAGCTGTTCCTGGATTCCTGACCCAGATACTGTGAGATAATATACAGTTGTTTTAAGCCACAACTTCTAAGTTTGGTGATTTTAAGTTTGAGTGATTTGTTATATTTCAATAGATAACCAATACAATAATTATCTTTGTTGTTGTTCAGTAGCTCAGTCATGTCCAGCTCTTCATGATCCCATGGACTGTAGCATATCAATAAATGTTTATGGGCTTATACAGAGAAGTTTAAAATTATGAAGTTAATAGGTTTATGAATGATATTTTCTTCACTGAGATATTTCTACCTTTCCCTAAAATTAAGCTAATTATCTGAATAATAGAAATTACTTAAAAATGCAATTCTTTGCTATTATAATCAAATATAATATATTTTGAAATATTATTGTAATTCCAAAGATGTGTATAAGAGACAGGTCATAATTGAGCTATGAGACAGATTCAAGTGATTTGATGTGTGTTATCTGACATGAAGGAGAAGGCAGAAATAAGAGAACAGAAAGAAATAGATTTGGAGGAAAAAATGACTGAATATTGTCCACATATAGTAAACACTATAAATTCATTACTTCAAAAATCTCGTTGAATTTCAAACACAAGAGATATAAAGAAACTGTTCTCATCTTTTTAAGAAGCATGATGAAATCTTGCATGGTCCCACTCTTCTGACTAGAACATGAATCATCCCCTTGTCCAGTGTATCCTGCTATTAGTCATTTCAGTTCAGTTCAGTCACTCAGTTGTGTCTGAATCTTTGCTACACCATGAATCACAGCAAGCCAGGCCTCCCTGTCCATCACCAACCCCTGGAGTTCACTCAGACTCACGTCCATCGAGTCAGTGATGCCATCCAGCCATCTCATCCCCTGTCGTCCCCTTCTCCTCCTGCCCCCTGTCATCCCCTTCAAAACATGACATGGAAACAATAGTTTACATGGTAAAATAGTGGTAAAATGTAATGGTAAGTGGAAAATAATGGTAAAATATAAAGATGAAGCCAATTAAAATAACTGCTTTAGCCTTCTAAATAAAGTCATACTAAGACTCTTCAGAGGAAATATAAATGATATGAATCCCAGTTATCGATCTTATATTTTTATATCATTAACTATATATTTGAAAGTTATTAAATGTTATTATATTACTGAAAAATTATTGCTTATGAACTTAACTGAGAAAAAATAATCTGCCTTATCAGTAAACTAGAATGACTTTCCATTCTTTATATGTTACAGTATGATAACCTTACACTAGTAGAAAAGAATGACAATGTTAGATACATACATTAAAAAATAATGCTAAAACTACTTTCTTTAGCACCCTGTCAGCTAATACAGTATGTCGATTGTGTCTAATTTACAGATTTAACTTTCCTTCTGTAGTTTTATTTTTGTTTAATAATATGAGTAAAGTACACCAAAGTATTCACATTAAATGTTCGCATATTGATATTATAAACATAATCATAAAAGGCTTTTTTTAAACAATTGGGATGCCATATCCTTCAACATGACACGATTTTATTTAATTAGATAGAAGCCACATCCTGAATAACTTTTTTTCTCTTCATGAAGAAATTTATGTTATCTACCTTGATTTCTATGTTTCACTCACTTTTTCCATATATTAGAATTTGTTGTTGCCTTTTTGATTGTTCTTTGTTCAGCACTTGTAACCCATTTTATCTCTTTCTCAAAGGTTCTGCCCTTTCACAGAACCTCTCTTCTATTGTCAATGACTAGTTATTCTCTTGTTGTCTCTGTTAAAGGACACATTTTATTTCAGTACAACCTTACACTTATTGCAGGTGTTAGTAGTGATAATTACTTTGAAAATATATACATTATAGAATTAGAGCTTCAGATGCAAAGTATCAATCCCATCCCACTGATTTTCTTACCTTGCAACAAAATAAAACCTCATCTAAATTTCTGGAGAAAATATTTGCTCTTTTAAATTGCATCTGTGATTTGAACTGATGCAAGTTTAATGAACTTCCATATTATAATTAACTACTGTTCAGTATAAATATGAAAATAGTATGCCTAAGCAGTCATGCTGAAATAAAATGACTGAACAGCATTCTCCATTATATGTGAGCTTTTAAAAATCAATTTGAAACAAGAGGAGTGGGAAAATATACATGATAAATGAGCATTCTCCACATTACCATGTGGATAGATGAAGAGATTTCATAGATGGTTGTTATTACTATAAATATAAAAATGCAATTTTGGAGATGTATATCCTACCACTTTAAGAGAAAGTGATACACCATGAGATAGGCTGAATTAACACAAAGATTAGATAATCATGAAAGACTTTGCTACTGGAGATCCCTGATAATATGGAGGTACTCTAGGATTTAAAAGAATAAAAATGGCAAGTCTATTTATGTGCAGTGAGAGTAACTATAGTGTGTGTGCATGTTAAGTCTACAGTTGTGTCTGACTCTGTGACCCTATGAATGGTAGCCCACCAGGCTTCTCTGTCCATTGGATTTTCCAGGCAAGAATAATGGAATGGGTTGTCACGTCCTTCTCTGAGTAACTATAGGATCATTCTCAAACACATTTCAATGGAAAATGATTTGCTTTGCTTATTTGTCACAGACTTATACTTAAGAAAAGGAAGAGAGTAATTTTCCATGGCTAGATATAAGCTGACAGGTCCTTTATAACCTTCACATTGAATGAAGCAGAAGCACAGCAACACACCACTTAGATGGTTCACCAGGAGAGACATGCTGTTTATTATTGCTATTTTTCTAAAACTGACCTATCTTATGCACTGCAGAGAAAGTCCCTAATCAATTCAAAATTCCCTTGTTGTAGAAGAGTACTTAGCAGCAGATATAGAAATAAAAGGAAAAAGTACTATAATTCTTACTTACAATACAAGAAATGAAATGCAACATTTTTTGTGTTGCATTTACTGTTGTGAAAAGTTACTCTTTCAATTTGATTGTGATAATCAGAGTATGTCTACATATGGTAGAACTAATACATTCAGAAATCATGATTTGGTGACATGATTCTTGCTATCTAACTAGTTCTCTCTTCCACACCCACTGATATGGTTTTTAAAAGGTTAAATTTTGAATGAGTTTTAGGAATGTAAAGTGATATTTTATATTAAATATGTTAGCTTGTGATATATATTATATAATAATTTAGTTGAGGCCATATTAGAAGAAATCGGCAACCTCCATTTTGGAACCACTTTTCTAAATGTAACTGAACAGAGAAAAATTATGGGTTAAATTTCTGGTGACTGTTGGAAGAATTTGAGAGACTATTAATTAGATTTTATTTTGACCTTTAAATAGATGAAATACATGAAATTAGAACTCTGGGTTTCTGCACCTATAATAGATGAAAGCTTTTAGAGTAGCTAAAAAATCTGTGTAGCCAATATTATTAATTAAGAAAAATGAACACAGATTTAACCAGTTGCTTTCAATATAATATATATTTATTAAAAATAAACATCAATTTAAACTTATTCTTAAGTAGTAGGTGTTCATACTGTCTCTTATACACATCTCATGGGGTCACAAATGAGTGAGAGAGAGAGAGAGTAATCATTTTTAAATTATTTATTTTATTGAAGTATAGTTTAATTACAATGTTGTATTAGTTTCATATGTACAGCAAAGTGACTCAGTTATAAATTCATACATATCTGTATTTTCAGTCTTCTTCCTTAAAGATTTTCTTTTCTTTTATTTTTTTTTAAGTTTTACTTTATTTTACTTTACAAAGATTTTATTGAATGTAGTTCTCCGAGCTATACAGTAGGCCCTTGTTGGTTATCTATTTATCTGTAGTTGCATATAATCATTTAAATGAGAGAGGTTTATACCAGCTGAGCATTCATTCATCAAATATTTCATTACTAACATATGCAAGTTATTAAATAAAAAAGACAGAACTGACTGCATGCCCAGTAAATTTGCTTACAATAAATAAAGAAATGAGTCACACACACACATACATATATATATAATAGGGATTCCATGGTGGCTCAGTGGTAAAGAATCCACCCACCAATGCAGGAGATGCAAGTTCAGTCCCTGAGATGGGAAGATTCCCTGGAGAAGGAAATAGCAACTCATTCAAATATTCTTGCCTGAGAAATCCCATGGACAGAGGAGCCTAGCAGGCTACAGTCCATGGTGTTGTAAAAGAGTCAGACACGACTAAGTGACTAAACAACAGTGAACAACATATATATAATCAAAAGTTAGAATGTCGTTTCATAGAAATAATTCCAAGTGAAATCAGAGCTGAAACAAAGAAAAGTCAGCAATGTTTAATGTAACCTCCCTCTCCCAACTGAGCTTTGGTACAACTTATAGTACCACTTGATACCTAGATAGTATCTTCCTTGGAGATTCTGAACCTCAAACACCCAGTGTAGCTGTTCCTGGATTCCTGACCCAGATACTGTGAGATAATATACAGTTGTTTTAAGCCACAACTTCTAAGTTTGGTGATTTTAAGTTTGAGTGATTTGTTATATTTCAATAGATAACCAATACAATAATTATCTTTGTTGTTGTTCAGTAGCTCAGTCATGTCCAGCTCTTCATGATCCCATGGACTGTAGCATATCAATAAATGTTTATGGGCTTATACAGAGAAGTTTAAAATTATGAAGTTAATAGGTTTATGAATGATATTTTCTTCACATGCAGAGTACATCATCTGTCTCTTATACACATCTATATATATTTATTAAAAATAAACATCAATTTAAACTTATTCTTAAGTAGTAGGTGTTCATAACTGGATTTATTTTCCAAAATTAAAAACTAATTTCTGCTTTGGTTATTATTTGAAACTTTGAAATTTTGCAACATAATGTACACCATGACCTGTAAAATTTTAAATTAAAAGCAGTGTTACTCAAAAAGAGCAAACAATATGTTGAAAAATGAGATGGATTTAAAAGTAATTCATGTGAACCAATAAATTCTCTATTTTTCATGAATTGTGTTTCAGCATTTTCAACAGAATTTAAAAATGTACTAAACTATATTATGTGGCAAAATTATGACCCATAGAATGTTTATGCTCATACTTTAATTATTTAAAACACATACAAAGAGACCAAGTATCTCAATAATTTTCATATGAGAACCCCATGAACAGTATGAACAGGCAAAATGATAGGATATCAAAAGAGGAACTCCCCAGGTCATTAGGTGCCCAATATGCTACTGGAGATCAGTGGAGCAATAAGTCCAGAAAGAATGAAGGGATGGAGCCAAAGCGAAAACAATACCCAGTTGTGCATGTGACTGATGATAGAAGCAAGATCCGATGCTGTAAAGAGCAATACTGCATAGGAACCTGGAATGTCAGGTCCATGAATCAAGGCAAATTGGAAGTGGTCAAACAAGAGATGACAAGGGTGAACGTCGACATTCTAGGAATCAGCGAACTAAAATGGACTGGAATGGGTGAATTTAACTCAGATGACCATTATATCTACTACTGCGGGCAGGAATCCCTCAGAAGAAATGGAGTAGCCATCATGGTCAACAAAAGAGTCCGAAATGCAGTACTTGGATGCAATCTCAAAAATGACAGAATGATCTCTGTTCGTCTCCAAGG